>CM053744.1:2075451-2087366 GCA_028658305.1 Pachyuromys duprasi | reverse complement strand
TCTGTCACTCCCTGGCTTATATGGGGGAGGGTCAAAGAGTCAGCCATCAAGATCATGACTGAAACAGTCCCTGTTTCCCTGAATAGGGTCTTCAGCCCTACACCAAGTTATCATGGGCCCCATCCGTGCGGGGGTTCCAGTCCACATCCACACATGGTCCTTGATTGTAGAAACCGTCTCTTACAAGACCCCTGTGCCATGCTCAGTTTGGTCTTTGTGGAGCTCTTGTTCTCCCCTGTATAGAATTTCTATGAATTCCTCCTCATAAAGACACTGAAGTTTAGGGTTTGTTTGTTTTAATATTCACGTGGTACAATTAGGTGGCCAGTTTTCTTGAGAGGTTTGGTAAGGAGATGTCCCAGGATGTGTGAAGGCTCATGGAGCAAAGGAAATTCATCTGATTATTTCTAAAGACATTTATAAACAAAAGATCACTACGCATATTAAGTCTTTGGTAAAATTTAGGATAAAACTGAGACACAGTGGAGAGATTACTCTCAGGGTGAAACCAAGGACACTACTCCAATAGACAGCACAAAAATTGATTCCAAGTCCAAACATTACTGTAGTGAAATTTTTGGTTTCTTAAAAAACCCAGTTATGTTATGTGGCTATGTTTTTGTTTTAATCCCAGATGTTAGATATGGGGTTGATTCAGATTGTCCACAGCAGCTAGCTACAATATGTCTCATACTCAGGCAGGGGCCTGCTTGCTTGCGTGCTTGCTTGCTTGCTTGCTTGCTTGCTTCCTTGCTTCCTTCCTTCCTTGCTTCCTTCCTTGCTTCCTTCCTTCCTTCCTTCCTTCCTTCCTTCCTTCCTTCCTTCCTTCCTTCCTTCCTTCCTTCCTTCCTTCCCTTCTTTTTTTCTTTCTTGTTTGTTTTTCGAGACAGTGTTTCTTGGTGTAGCTTTGGCTCTCCTGGACTCACTTTGTAGACTAGGCTGGCCTTGAACTCACAGAGATCCCCCTGCCTTTGCCTCTCCCAGTGCTGGGATCACAGACCTGCACCACCTTGCCCAGATTCCAGCTTAGGGGTGTGGTTTTTTTTAACCAGCTGTAGCTAGTTTAATTCTGGGAACTGTTAAGAGAGTATGAACGGGGGGGGGAGGGGAGGGGTGCTGAGCAGGCCTGTGGCAGCTATTGCTCTCTCGCTGCTATTGGTCCTTGCTGTTGTTGGGTTCTACTGCTGTGTTTGCTATTGCTGGTCTTCTGGTTGGTTGGATTGATGGATATTCTGATAAAGAAGATTGGTCTTGTCCCTAGGAACGTGTTGACCCTAATCAACAGCAAGTAATTTAAAGGGGTCTACTTCCCCTTCCTCCTCTTAACTGTCTTTCTCACCTACCTAGTGTTGGGGTGTTGGAAGGGATTGGGGTGAAGGGTGCTAGATATAAGAACACAAATAAAGTAGCTAAAAAGTATGCCTACACAGTTAACACAGGACGTTGCAGTCATCAAGAGTAGGGTCCTTACCACCAAATTGGGAAACACAAATGTAAGAAGAGAGAAAGCTTGAAGGAGAACTGCCATCTGGTATTTCCATTGAAAAGGAAACCTCTTCAACTTTCATATATTTTGTGGAAAATGGAAACATTTAGCTACAGATGACTGGTCTCAGTTTCCACAGAGAACTAAAGACAGGTAGGTACATCTGTCTTCAAGATGCTAAAGGCTGCTTAACCTGTCTAGGTTTTGTTTTGTTTTGAGACAAGGTTTCTCCATTTAATAAAGTCCCATCTGTCCTGGACTTGGACTCACTTTGTAGACCAGGCTGACAGAAATCTGCCTGCCTCTGCCTCCTTAGTGCTGGGATTAAAGGAGTACACCAACTTCTCCAGCTGATCTGTCTAGTTTTAGCCCATGATTTTCTATAAGACATAATAAATTACTCCATGCTTTGTATTTGCTAAGACTTGTTTTGTGGCCTAAAATGTAAATATTTTAAATAAAGTTCCTTGGGCTGTTGAGAATTATGTTTTCTGTAGCTGTTGCAAGGAATATTCTGTAGATATCTATTAAGTCCAACTCGTCTATGTTGTCATTTGACGCTGAAGTTTCATTGTTTATTTCTTATGCCTGGATGATCTATTTATTAGAGTAGGCTATTGAAATTACCCACTGTTATTGTATTTGATTGTGTCTATTAGTGTTTATTTTCATTACTGTGATCAAACAATTTGTTAAAAGACCTTAGTTTGGCTCCTGGTGTGATAGTGTCACAGTCAGTAAAGGGGGTCATGTCAGTGGGAGTGTGAAGTCCTATTACATCCTTAGTCAGGAGGCAGAGAGAGATGACGGGATTCAGCACACTTACTCCTTCTTTCCATTTTACTCAGTTAGGACTACAGCGAAGTAGAAGAATGGGGTAAATCCTGACAAAAAGTAGTGTATGAAAAAATAAAGTTGGTCAAGAAGAACTCTGAAGCACACCCCTCACTTATTGGCTGAGAGATTGACTAACAAGTGCCACTGGAATAGGCACAGGGGTACTCCCGAGTGTGTGCATCTGGCCTGGGTCTCACTGAAATACTAAAACACACATCCTGGGGGTATTTAACATGCTAATGAGACATGAAATTCATGAAGCTATGTGTAGAACTACATGTAACAGATACTACATGTGTAAGATAGCTGAAGTAGGTGAGCCAGAACCTTGTGCTATATGATATAAGACTCCCATCCTTTGTACAGTGAGCATACTAAAATCACACAGGAAAAACAGACCTAAAAAACTTTTCAATCACACCAGACTAAGGAGTAGATATATGCCTTCATCTGAGCCCCAGATAGGGGTAGCTCCTGGCATTAAGATGGAGCTAGCCTTCACTGACTACTTAGGATGTGCATCAAGTGACTGATAGGCAGATAATTCACGATCGTGTCAGGGCTTTCCTCTCAGCTCAGTTTCTATTGTTGACATCCCACTTCTGCTCATCTTCCTGCTCTCCTGTCTGCATCTGTATACTGGCTCATGATGTGTCAACTTAACACAAGCTAGAGTTGCCTGAGAGGAAGGAACTTCAGCAGAGGAAACACTCCCATGAGATCCAGGTGTAAGGTTTTTGTTTTTTTTTAAATTAGTGATCAATTGTGGGTAGTGCCATCCCTGGGCTGGTGGTCCTGGGTTCTATAAGAAAGCTGGCTGAAAGAAAGCGTTCTATAAGAAAGCTAAGGGAAGCAAGCCAGTAAGCAGCACCCTCCATGGCCTCTGCATCAGCTCCTGCCTCCAGGTTCCTGTCCTGCTTGAGTTCCTAACCTGACTTCCTTTGGGGATTGAGTAGCAATGTGGAAATATAAGCTGAATAAATTCTTTCCTTTCCAATTTACTTTTTGATGGTGGTACAATAGATGGCTATAGCAATAGAAGCCCTCACTAAGACAATCTGCCATCCTTGTAGCCACCCATTTGTTCATACGGACCTGGTCCTGCCATTTTGTCTCTGTAGCTGGCCTCAATCCTGACCCTGAAGCCTAACTCTACAATAGCCCAGAAGACTCTGAAGCACAACTGTTGTTAACCTGAAGGGCAAATTACCTTCTCACAGGTGTTACCTAACACCATCAGAAAACACAGATACATTTACATTACAATTAATAATGGTAGCAAAATTACAGTTATGAAGTAGCAAGAAAAATAATTTTGTGGTTGGGGGTCACCACAACATGAGGAACTGTACTAAACGGTTGCCACATTAGCGAGGTTGAGAACCACGGCTGTAGCAGAAGCCATAGTTCAGGTTTGTTCACTGTCAGTCCAGATTTATTTCTACCTGTTTCTTAGTACTTATAAAAGTTCTTGAAGTCTGCTGTGGCTCCTTAGTTCAGGGGAGCCATTCTATACCCTACATGTATCACACATATAAAGAAAGAAATATTTGCTGTGTGATATGTAATATGTGATCGTTTTTATTAGTAATTAAAATTGTAATAAAAGAACCCATGCTTACCCCAGCCAGGATTATCAAGAAAAGCTGATGTATCTGGCAAATTGCTTCCATTGAAACTATGGTCCCCCGTGAGTTTATTGTTACTCAATAAAATTTGACATTGCGGAAAGACAAATGTATTCGTCTGTGTTCTTGACACGGTGTGCCCAGAAGCTTTCATCCTGAAGCAGGCAATGAGCATAGGGAATGGTGGGAACACACCGTAAACACGTTTAAATAAGTAGGCTGACTCTAGTCCCATACAAATAAAGCAAAGCTAAGTGTGGATGCACATCAATAACCAATTCCTGTCTTTTCTCTTTGGTATTTGGCATGAAGTGCAGACATGAGTTTTGAAATAGTTAATTTTCTTTAATAGTTTAACTTCTTAACATTGTGTGTGTATGTCCTTCCAACTTTGATCTCCGTAGTTTGCAATTTAATCTTCAAGGAGGTAAAGAAGCACACAAGAGCACTGTTGAGAATGGCAGTGTGCCGTCACCATCGGCGTCTCAGAGCGAGAGGACACAGCGGATGCTGAAACACAACAGAGTGAATGCTGATGCGGCTAACTTGGAGGGGGCTCGGTGCAGCTGCAGCGTGCTTAGCTGAGGAGAGAGAACGGCCCACGGGCCCCACTTCCCAGCTCCGCTCTTTACGGCCCCTCTCTACAGACGCGGTAATAGCTGTGATCAAGGCCAGCAGAGAACTGTCGATCACGAGATCTGAATGCAGCCATGAGAATCAGATAGTATGGCAACAGAGAGCCCCGAGCAATCAGCCACCTCGGTTGGGGGTGCACTTTATTCTCACCACTCCGCAGGTGACCCCGCCCCGCTAGTCCTGTAGGAACTGGAGTAGTGATACCACAGTGCTTTTCTACTTTCTAACTGCAAAGGGCCATGTGAGGACCATGACTGATTTGCATTTTGAGGAGAACTTTCAGTCTTTTTTTTAAATCACTTGTGGTGCTATACTTTTAATAACTGCCAAGTTATAGTCATCAGGAAGAGTAATGTACATTGTATTTTATATGTTAGTGAGTTCCCTAGCATGTATGTACATATGTATGTATGTATGTATTTATTTATGGGGGAGGTTAAGAGTTTATTTTATTACAACATTGGGATCAGGAATCAAAGCATCATAATAAACCCCTAAAAATAATAGATTGGATCACATTAATAAAAACATCACAGTGTTAAACGAGGGCTTGTGAGATTCGATGAGCCTATGCAGTTGTTCCCAAGTATTTAAAGGATTCTAAGTCCACCATTCTAAAGTATTCATATTAGGACATTTTGTTCATCAACTTACCTTTTTACTTATTTATTCTTTTAAGCAAAAACTTATTCCTGACCAGTGCCTACAGTTGAGGTATTGCAGTTGCCGGTGTTAGAAATAGAAATGTGATATTCAAAAACTCATCAGACAAACGAATTGCCACTTACTGTCACATGTTGTGACAAGAATAGTAAAGAGTAAAGTGGGAGCATAGAGGACTTTTCATAAAAATTTGGCTGTCACATGCATGTCACCATGCACAAGAATGTCTTACACACACACACCACACATAAATACTTACCAGTTTCCTTCTCGTAACAATTTGAATGCTTCATTGATTTTTTCAAAAGGCAACTTGTGGGTTATAAGAGCATCTATGTCAAATTTTTTTTGTAGGTATTCAGATACTAGTTTAGGGATGTCATCTCTGGTTTTATACCCTGAAAACAGAAAGGAAAAAAGTGAAAAATATCAGAGCTTACTGAAGACTCTGGTCAACTGTCTATTTCATGTTCATGGAGGCAGTAAACCATTTGTTCCATAGCAAAAGTCTGATCACTGACAGAACTATGATTCCCCAGGGCCACAGAAGAGTCATACTACCTGATATTCTCATGGCTACAACCTCTATGCCTACAGCTCTCTTTTGTCTTCAGGACACCAACCATTGCCTGCGACACCTTCTAGCTGATTGATCTCGGTTACCAGTCTTTATTTCATTCAAGACTCTGTGATTAACTCCAATCAAATCAGCTGGAAAGTGAACATTATAGGAAGCAGTTAGTATCCTGAAAACACAGGAGAGCTGCTTGCTGGTAGGCTGTGATTTGAATCTATCACTTCTGTTCTTTTCTTTTATAGAGGAAGAGCAAAAATACCAGCACAGTCTCATTTGTGATCATATACCCACTTGAACTTGAGTCCTTTGGAAGAGCAGTCAGCGCTCTTAACCACTGAGCCATCTCTCCAGTCCCATTAATTCTTCTTTTTAATTCTTTTCTTTTTGCTAGTTTTATTTATTGGTAAGTATGCTACAACCAACTATGAGTATTTGTTATACCTCTACAGCACACTCTCATGCCTTTATTCATGTGCATACATACTTGGGGTCATAAATAGCACCAGGAGAAACACATAGCACAGCAAGAAGGCACAGTGTTTGGGAATAAGGTGTTTGTAGATTTCAACTTTGGAATTGGAGTATCTGGTGCAAATAAAGGCACAAAATTGAGGTTTGAAAATCTGGCAGTCAGGTACAAAGCTGGTCAATCCAGATACCTGGAGACAAACACATTCACTTTTCATGCAGTTGTGTGGGATTCTAGGGTCCTCCTAAAATTATGGAAGGTAACATAGTGCCTGACAGAAAAGAAACCACAAAACTTGGTGGACATCAGTTTTATGAGAGAAGGGTACCAAGGACTCTTGTCTGGGGACAAGAAGAGAGATTGAGGCCAGTGGCCTAGTGATGGCTTGCAGACAGTGTAGCTCTTTGTGTGAAACCAGAAGGCTGTATTTGGTAGCCCTTAGCAGCCATAGACTTGAGTCCTAACCTATGGTGCACTGTTGAGGTCATCTTGGCTAAACAAAGCCCATCTTTTCTTATTTGATGTGAGTTTCTCTTTTTTTTCCTTCCTTCCTTCCTTCCTTCCTTCCTTCCTTCCTTCCTTCCTACCTTCCTTCCTTCCTTTCTTTTTCATTCTTTCTCTCTTGTTCTCTTTCTTTCTCTGTCTTTCTCTCATTCTCTCTCTCTCATTCTTTCTTGTTGCTCTGATAAAAATATCCTGACACAGGCTAGAGAGATGGCTTGTTGGTTAACAGCGCTGTTTTTCTTCCAGAGGACCTGGTTCAATTCCTAGCATTCACATGGTCATTCACAACCATCTGTTAATTTCAGATCCAGAGGATCTGATATCCTCTTCTAACCTTTGAGGGCACGAAGCACACAAGTGAGGTCCATACATACATGCTGGCAGAATACACACATAAAAGAAAAAAATGAATAAAAAGCATCTTAGCAAAAGCAGAGCAAACCTTTTCCTTAGAAGTTAACTGACCACAGTGGTTTGTTTTTTCTGCAACAGAAAATGGACAAAAAAAAAAAAAAAAGCTGAGTCATTCTCAGCATTCAGTTACTTATTATGGTTTAGTTTGGGGAGTTAGATAATTCTTGAGTGTCTGAAAGATGAAATGTGTGTAGTAGACTGCTGGTCAGTGGAAACATAGCTCTGTTACATAGTTAAGGAGGCTGTAGTCTTACTTCATGTTCAACTTGCGCTTCAGTTTCCCTTCTTGATTCCCTCCAAGGAGCTTGCAGGGAATTTAGGGTTCTGGAAAGAGAGAGGAAACTGAAAGACCTACCTCCCATAACAGAAGATTTCAGGGTTCTCCCAGGGAGAAGCACCATTGGGTCAAAAGAGAGCTGTGAATCTGTGGGAGCTGCTCCCATAATCACACACACTCCATAGCTCACATGGCATGATTTCAAAGCTGCGATCTAGATGTGGAAACAGACTGATTAGCATCTCAGTAGCGTTTACATTCACATATAACTTGTAACTGGCCTGCTGGAAATGAAGATCTCCTAAAGAAGCCCTCAATAGTCAGACCAGCAGACTATTGAAACAAATAACCTCAAAGAAATGGGTATTTTCCCATGAATCTCATCCTAGGAGAAGAAAAGGGTCAACCGGAGGAGGAACTTGTCTCCTAGAGAAAGGTTTTTACACAGTTCTAACTGTGATGAGGATGAGACTGAAGCCCAGACAAGGATTGGCCAAGGTTAGGTGGGACCACTCCTTGACAAGGATGCTTAAATGTGTGTATCTGTTTAAACGTTGCCCTCACTTCAGGACCCAGAAGGTGGATTTGGGAGCTTCTCTGGGTCCTATTGTCCCACTTCCCAATGTGGCCACATTGAATAAATATCCTTCTTCTGTTTTCCACTTTTAATTTGGCTTTTTAAATTGGCTTATTGAGGACGGATAGTCAGGTGTGACTTGGGACACAGTTGTACTCCTCAAGTTTGATAACAATGCTAATGTGTGCTTTCAGGGAGGATGTGGGAAACATTCTATGATCAAACAGTCTGGAATATTTTTACTATGATACCTTGAGTAAGCTGTTTAAATTCACTATGTTTAATATTTTCAATCTTTAAAATGAAGATGGTGCTATGAATTGTCTAGAAAGCTGACTAATCGACAAATGGGATAGAATAGGCTAATGACTCAGAACAGTAAAAGAACAGCAATATGCTAAAAAATGCTAGGTAAAAATTTATAGCCCTGCAACAGGACTAGGGTGTAAAATTGTGCTTAGTGTGCTGGAGGCTGTTGGTTCAATTTGCAGCAATCCTCCCAAATAAAACAAATTACTGTAAATTTCTGTCTCTCTGAAGTAACTGTGTTAATAAACTATGCCCCCATTGTGCCCAAGATACACACCATGGTTTCAATGAGTCCGATGGCCTCAAAGGCAAAGTCAACTCCAACACCTGTCATTTCCATCACCACCTCCTCGACGGGTTTCTTGAGCTTGTTAGGGTTGAGACAGTCAGTGACACCCAAGGCCCTTGCCCGAGGAAACTTCTGCTCATTGATGTCAACCCCGATGATTCTAGAAGCACCAGAGGCTTTGCAGGCCATGACAATGGCAGAGCCGATTCCTCCGAGTCCAAAAACCACACAGGTGGAGCCAGGCGTGACCTGAAGTTTCAGAGGATAAATTTTTGTTAGGATTTCAAAGGTGATCTTGTGTTAGTAAGAAGTGAAGAGAGGGAAAAAGCCCTTTGGTTTTGTCCGTAATGGAAGGAACATTCCAGCTACGTGGCTTCCTATTTACCATGTAGTCAGTCACTGAGAAGAACTCAGAAAGAACACAGGTCTTCTTACCTGTGCTGTGTTAAATACAGCTCCAAAGCCTGTTGACACCTCACAGCTCACAACACAGACTTTATCCATAGGAGCAGCAGCATCAATCTTTGCCACTGAGATTTCATCTAGCACAGTATATTCAGTGAATGTGCTGGTCCCGTAAAGGTGATAGATTTTCTTCCCTTTGCAGGTAAATCTGCTGGTTCCATCCAACATTAATCCAGTTGGAGAGAGAATACTGCGCCCCAGACACAGAGCAACAAAAAAGAGAAATAAAAGACATTATCAGGGTTAAGACAACCCCTGTACTGAGGGAAGCAAATGAGGTAAGAAGTTGAGGAAATTGAAACTAACTTTTCTTTCTTACAGAAGTTGCCCTTAGGGTGTAGGCAATAGATGCATTCTCTGCATTCTGGAAGAGGGAGCGTTAAGACTTTATCTCCTGAGGAGGAAAAAACAAAACAAAACCGTATGACCAACACACAGGAAACCTGAAATACAGTTACTACCGCTGGGAACTGTTTATAGCAGATGTCATCAAGTTGTTATAACAAGAGCTGTGTATAGCACTGTATTTGAAATTAAACATCATTTCATGATGGGATTAAAAAAAGCAACTTTGCCAGGTGCAGTGGCACACCCCTGTAATGCCAGCACTCAGGAGGCAGAGGAAGGTGGATCTCTGTGAGTTTGAGGCCAGCCTGGTCTACAAAGCAAGTCCAGGACAGCCAAGGCTACACAGAGAAACCCTGTCTCAAACAAACAAACAAAAAACAAACAAAACCCCCACAAAAATCAAACAAAAAACACACAAAAAAATCAACTTTAATATAAATAGACCTGCAAGATAAAAAAAAAAGAATTTGGACATTTACATCTCATGACATTGAGGTTCAAAGGTAAGAGATAGTTATGTCTAAAAGTGACATCAGTATTTGTGGTATGTAAGGCCTGTCTATTTGCCTCAATATTCTAGGAGAAAAGTAGAATTTGTCTTTAGTATACAGTCAATATTTATTGAAAGAGTGAATTATGCTTGAGCTAAATTAGAACGAGTGCTCATTATAAGATGTTATATTATGCTAGAACTAGAGGAAAGGCATCCTGTACCCTTAATCCTATTCTGCCATTAAGTAGCTAAATTAATCAAACAAGGGGATTGATTTTTTTTTCAGAGCATCTATTTCCTCATACATGATTGAGTTCAATCTGTGCCTTGCTTAGAGTTACTCCATATTGTGTAAAACTGGTTTTTCATACTAATTACCCCGAAAGACTTGATTTTACTCCATTTTGAGAGTGGAGGATGATGACTCTATTCCTAGGTGAATGCAAGAAAGACCATGTGGTCAATCTCACCCCTCACAAAGCCTCCATTTCTTTTCATTTCTTTCAGTTTTCCAGCTTTGCCTCTATGTCCCTTGAAATTCCTTTCCTCTACAACCAATATATGTGCCTATTCTGTAGTCCCCATCTTCAACACACAGATATGTTTACTATGGGATATGAAATGTGTGATCAGAGAGTGAACATTGGTCATTAGGATGGCAATAAGACAACTCAGGTTTGCCTCAGCCAGTGCTAGATACCAAGGCGATCAGGAATGTCTGGCACACTGCTGCCAACAAGACTGCTGTTCTGTGTAGACTTATTGTTACGCAGCACATTCTGAAATCATGGAAAGACAAAAATATCTTCACCCATGCTTCTCACATGGCATGTTAACAATATACAAAAAGGAAAACAAAAAAATCTATGACAAACTTTTTGTTAGAATAATGATTTTATCAATATTTGAAACATGAAGGCCTGTAGTGTGGGGAGAGTAAATACAAATTCTAGGAGAATCTCTTATACATGATGCTACTCTGTTTGCATCATGAAAAGATTAGTTTTTGTATGTGTGTGAGTGCATGTGTACATATGTAGAAAAGGCTCTTTAACCACACATATTCTATGTTTAACAATATTGTGATACATTGTTTATATTGTGATTCTTAATTTAATATTAGGCAGGCTGGTGTGAGCTAATGTTTATAGAAATGATTGGAGAAGAATTCTCTAGATCCTTTTAGTCAAACATAAAATAGTTCCTATGAACGAACTATTTTTCTGTGCTGGGAATTGAGCACAGCCTTGCGCATGATAGGCAAGTGTGTCACACCACTGAAATCCATCTTTAGCCTGGGATTCTGAATCTCAGGTGGTCTGTTTCTTGTTCTATATCTGATGTCTACATGCAGTTTAATGATTTTGTCAATATATGATGAATTCTGGGGTCTTTATATTACCTCAGGAAGAATCAGAGTGGGAATTAGGAAAGGAATTGGTGCTATATTATAAAGAATGGGATCTGCCTCTAGACAGAGACCCTTGTCCCTTCCCTTAAGAGCTAATACACAGGGCATGGCTAGGGACCACCCATAAGAAGATGGGTTTAGCTGACGGTAATGCACTTTTCCTTTCCAGAATTCCTGACACATAATGCTATCCCTACCAGCCAACCCACTGTGAGGCTCAGAGTCTGCTCCCGTTTCTGAGGCTCTCTTAGAAAGACCCATTTCTTCTTTTTCTCTCAAGTGCTTGCCATAGCCTATGTATTCTCTTACATGCTATAACTTAATGCTTTGGGCTCCCCTCCTTAACTTGTGGCCGTCCATGCTGCCCCAGTGCAAGCAGCATGACCTTCATTCCTTCTCTTCTGCGCTCCTCTCCCTTCCTGCTTGCCTGCCCCAGCAGTTCCCTTTTAGGCCCAGTAAACTGTCTTCAAGCTTCTGTTTGAGTCCATTGTTTGTCCTCAAGTTTGTTTGTGATTGTTTTTTTAAATTTTTT
>CM053744.1:2034793-2074951 GCA_028658305.1 Pachyuromys duprasi | reverse complement strand
AAACCTATTACTATTGTTTTATTGGTAAATGGACATCATATCATACTGTTCTCTAAAGATAAACTTACTTCTAGATTAGTGCAGCTCTCAGACATCCTCAGAGAAGCTGCTTTGTGCTGTGGCTGGCAGCTAATGGAGAAACTGACAACTAGTCAAAGTGCAGAGAACATGTGTGGTATGCCCTTCCATAAATGGATGTCTGTGTCACATGTCTCCCCAAGGCTGGGGCAATTTTGTGGAAGATGGGTTGGAAAGACTAGAAGGAGCCAGAGGTCTAGGAAGACCATGGAAAAACAGCATTCTCAGGGCATGATGGGACCACTGCATGCACAGCAGGTAAGATCAAGATCAAGCCATTCAACATCCCAGGAGGAGAGGCTCACAGGCCCTCACACCTAGCTGAGGAGCTATGGTGGCTGCTAAGTGAGTCAGTTTTCTGTCAGAGTGTGATCCTTGGTGGGTCAATGATGCTCCAGTGGATGGCCCCACGCCACGCATACATGAGCAACATAAATTGGATTCAGTGGGGTGTTAAAAAAGAAAAAAGACACAAAGCAGGGAGAGGACAGGAAGGAGGGCAGTGAATCCATGAAGAGTTGAGGTAAGAGCAGGGGTGAATATGATCAAAACATATTGTATGCATATATTAAAAATACCTGGTCATAAAATTATTGAGTCTTCAGAGAAAAATATGATATAACTTCAAGTCTAGAGGTAGAATATGCTCTTTAATGTCAGAGCTGCACATTTTCACATTTATGCTATTTTTGTGCCCATAGAACATAGCACTTAGTTTCTCTTGTCTTCATAGTTTTTTCCCAGACTGCCTTAACATAGCAAGCATCACTGAAGTCTTTCTGGCACATTGCTACAAATAGTTAAACATTCTGTCGGATGTGGTGAAGCAGACAATGGGAACTTCAGAGTCTGTTCTGATACATGAGCTCACATAGTTGAGGGAAGCCTAGGTGACACGGTGGTGTTCTCCTTGCCTCCCTGCACCAAGCAGTCAGACAATCTCAGCCCAGAGGCTTTCTGTGCCAGCTTTCCCATCCCCATCCTACATGCTGTTTTGTGATACGAACTAACATGTAAAAAGAAAATGGAAGGCTTTAGAACTCTTCAAAGACTTCTGCAGTATACAGTTTTCTTGTTTTTTCTTCACAACAATTATTTTCTTTCTCTAGCTGTTCTAATTCAAAGATCACTTAGTTTTCCTCCAGGTAGTGAGATTCTACAGCTGGATGGAATTGGAGGCAAGTCAGATCAGATTCAGATTGCATATTTACTTGGAACATGTTGACAGCACTAACCAGTTTTATCTAGAGATTCTCTTTATTTTTATTATTTGTTCTGGCCAGCAGAAATTGATCTTAGAAGTTTCCAAATTCTTTGTAAAATTTCTATTCTCTTTTAGTGATCTGATTGTCCACTTTATTCCTCTGGGCTCTTTAGGTGTGGAAGATCTTTATCTGTTTTCTTGGTCTCTTTTTTCAGGCCTTTGGTCCAAATAGCTGCCCTACAATCCCACCTCTCTATCTCCTTTTGTTTGTGTGCTGCTCTCAAATACCCACTCTGGATGGTGTTCAGGGAAAGCAGTCTAGGCTGGCCCACAGCTGTAGATCTCCAGAGATTCAAATGATCTCAGCACTCAAGACGATTAACTGTATCTGTGCTTGGTTCTCTGTGTTGCTGGCTGCTGCAACATGGGGTTTCCAGGCCTCTCATAGTTACTTATCTCTGGTATGGTTTCAGTGTGGTTTGCCCATCAAGAGGTTCACATACTCAACTCCTGCTCCCCAACATAACAAATATTAAGAGGTAGCAATACCTTTGATGGATGGGGGTCTAGTGCACTACCTCATGATGGCTTAATGTCTTCTTCAGGAGACTAGATGGAGAGGCTGGTTAAGAAGGTTTATTGGTTAAGAATGCTTTCTGCTCTGCAAAGGACCCAAGTTCGATTCTTAGTACCAAAGTTGGGCAGCTCAAACTGTCTGTAATTGTAGCTTCAGTGCATTCGTTGTCGTTTTTGTGGCCTCTAGAGGTACCAGCACAGTGTACACAGACACACAGATACACACACACACACACACACACACACACACACACACACACACACACACGCACACACTTACAGCCACTTTAACAATGAAGGACATCTTTTAAAAAGAGACTATATTAAGTCTCATGGGAATGAGTTAGGCCTAGCAAGATTGGACTAGTTACCAAGAGAGTTAAGTAAGTAGTCCTCTTCTCTGTATTGTAAGAGAGCATGAGTTCTTACCAGAAGCTGTTAGATAGGAACAACACACTAGAACTTGAAACTGTGTATGAAATAACCATAAAATACCCAGCTATAGTATAGTAACAGAAAACACTGAAACAGTTATTTGTTTGTCATAACTTCTCAAGATATAAATCCGCCCGCTCTCTTTTGCAAAGTAAGCCCCCTTTACAGAGCTGTGTGATGCTGACACCTCCCACTTGCCTCTTCCCATGCTTAGGACATCTATATAGTGTAGCAGAGTTGGGGTGAAGGTAGTGACTTATTCCCCTAAAGTGACATCGTTTCCCCATGAGCAGGGGAATGACATCATAAGTTATTGCTATAAACTGAATTGTATATTTTTTACATATAGTGAGCCTAGCCAGCCCCCAATATGATAGCATTTGGAGGTGGAAGCCCTGGGGGGTAGTCTGCTTCACATGAAGCCATGAAGTCAGAGCTCCATGATGAGGTCTTTATCAAGAGAGAGCTTCCTTCTCTCCTCGCCCCCTCTCATGTGCGCTCGCGCGCGTGCACACACACACACACACAAAGGTACAGCAAGATGAGCATCTGTCTTAGTCATGGTGAGAGTTTTCACCAGAGCCCAGCCATGCTGGTACCCTCATTTGGGTGACTTCCAGACTCTGGAACGGTGTGAAACTAAATCTTGTTTAAACCGCATGGACATAGTATTCTGTGATGCCTGCTGGAGCAGTCTCAGACCTCACCTGGCCCTGCCTGGCATGCAAACTTTTCTCAACTAATGAGAACGGGGAGGAAGGTGGGTGTTCATCCCTAGTGGTGTAGATCTGCCGTACGTGGAGTGGAGAGTCCCTTGGTGAAGCAGTGTGGGAGAGGAACCTGGGCCTCTTTTACTCCCTCTGTAGCAGAACACATTGTTGTCTCAGTCTATTTCTCTACAGATGTAATAGAATGTGACCTACTGTGTCACTCTTACACTATCAGTTTATTTGGCTCATGACTGTGAATCTGCTGAATCTAAGAGTAGGGTGTCTCTCACACAACAAGGGCCTCTCTGCTCTTACAATATGGCAAACAGCAGATGAATGTGTGTGATACATAGAGTTAGGTAGGTGCAGAATCAGGCTTTCATTAGTAAGTAATCTCTACCTACTCTACAATTCAGCACAAGTTTTGGAAGACACCTACAGCCATCAAATAGCTATATATCAGAATAGCTCTGCAATTGTGCGGGAAGGAGGCTTAGGAACAAACAGTTGCATTTGATTTTCACAAATTTTAATTTGTGGGTGTATGTGTATGCATGTATGCATGAGTTTTCCTGGGTGTGTGTATATGTATATGTGTGAGAGAGAGATAGACTGTATCATGAGCTTTTCTCTGTGTGTATATCAGAGTTTCCTGTATGTGTGTGCATGTATGTGTGCATGCGTGAGTGCACAAGCAAGAGGCAGAAGTGTAGATATTGTTTCTCTCTTTCTCTTTTTTTTTTTTTGACGCAAGGTCTCCCACTGAAACAGAAGCTCATCACTTGGGCTACACTGGTTGGCCAAAAAGTTATAGGGATTCTCCTGTCTCCAGTTCCTGGCTACAGATGGTAGGCCTCTTGCCTAGCTCTTATGTGAGGTCTGGGGATTTGAACTCAGGTCCTCGTGCTTGCACAATAAGCACTGCATCTACCGAACCAACTCCCCAGTCTGATTTTAAATCTAGAAAATGACAGTGTTTTAAAACTATTACTGACCACTTGCTATGTATATATCTTAGGTTTGTGGCATTTTAACAGAATGCAACAACCTACCTCACTATTACTATATGCTACCATAGTCAATCAATTATGAATCATAGAAGTCTTAACTCTCTTTAATATAGAATACCATTTGTTTCCTAAACTATGACATCACATATGTGCATCCACATCTACTGAGTGTATCACATTATTTACCTTAATTCGAACCTCACCAGCCTTTGGTGGATCAACTTCCACCTTCTCAATGGACATTGGTGCGTTTGCTGTCCAGGCAACAGCTGCCCGGCATGTGATGACCTACAGGCATACAAAAATGAAGTGAGGGGTGGCCTGATTGCTCATGAACTGGAAACAGGTAAGATGTGGGGTTAAATTCACCTGTACTATACTGAACAAACATCCTGCTTACATCCTTTTGAGGAGAAAAATAAGCTACTTATTCATTGGAAACAATCACATGTATATTTTATGTCTATCTCATTTAAATAAAAATTTAAATAAAAGTCATAATGCAAAATGAGTTCACATCTATACATAGATGTGTATATATATTTAAATGTACACACAGGTGTATCATGCATTCTTTTAGCTACAGAAAACTGATCGGAATCCTTAGTTGATTTTTCTGTGTTTAAAATGTTACAAGGTATTAATGTTGATTTGTGAAACCAAGTTCTGCTGTTTGAATTCAATTCCTGCACTGTGATTTCTAACACTAATTACTTAGAGAAGATTAAAATCTATCTTGCACAGAACATTATAAGAAAAGATGAGCATCACCTTAGAAGTATAACAAGAATCACTGACCATTTTACTTTTCTAACCAAAGCCCATTCTAGTGAGAATAGTGTAAAACATTTAATTTGCCATTATAACTTGTAGCAACTCTGTCTTATAGCATTTATTCATTTTAGCTTGTAAATCTCCATACAGTTCAATTTTCAGTTTTCTCTATTAAATTTCCTTTATTAGTAGATATTTTAAATATATGAATTTAAGCATTATGTTTTATTTTTTAACTTTTCAGGATGGGCTAAGTTGCTTTTAGCACAAAAATAAGGAGAAAGTGAGAATAAAGCTCCCCACAGTCACAAATTATGGTACTTTTCCAAATTTGGGGCAATCCTGGAGTCAGCATATGCGAATTACAGTGAAGGAGCCTCAGCCAGGAAGAACACCTTGGTGATCACAGCATCTCCTCTTTAGGGTAAATTTCTAAGTTATTTCTTTAAATAATAACAGCTCTTATTTTATCATAATTTTGACATAAATTCTCTAAAACTGACTTTCAAATTACAGGAGTTCTTCCTTTGTGTAAAGCACATTTTCATCAGCCTTAAATAGTAAAGTGTATGTAGCACTAACTATGACCACCCAGGAGAGTACATTCCAAGGGCAAACCCTGACTTACATTGCTGGGTGTTTTCTTGGAGAGGCTGGCTTGCTCCATCTTTGCTTCTGGCAGGTTCAGAATCCAGAGCTCTTCTGTCTGTAGCGCTCACCTGCTAGATGTCTTTTTATACTGCAGAGTGACTCAGCCCCCAGGGAGGGAGGAGACAGGAAAGGGAGAAATGAAAAATCAAAAGAGAGGATAAAGGAAGGCCTAATGCAAGGAAGAGAACATGAAGGGGAAAGATGGGTGAAGCATAAGCAAAAGAGGAAGGTAAGCTATTGTTTTAGAAGGAAAATGAAGAAAAGAGAGGGAGAAAGAGAGGGAAAAAAATCTATTCTGAAATGAATTTTGTGCCGAACTATTTGCATATTGTGTCTTCTGTCCCTGCATATGCTGCTAGGCCACTTGAGTTTTATCCATTCCTTTCTGAACAAGGAGACCACGCTTTCTAAAGAATTACAGATTTAGCTCGACCCAGAGATCAAGTGTGCTTTCCTGTTTCAGATTCTTCAAGTTTGAGGGTGGTGTGGCGTGGGGTGGGGTGCGGTGGGAGAATTAAAAAGCAGAGTGTACAACACTGTGTGGAAAGAGAAAATTTCAAAAGAGAAGAGAAGATTGATGAAGAAGGGTGCTTGGGTGGGAGCACACATAGAGAGAGTAGAGCCAGTCAGGCTGTAGTAGATCTACCTGCCTTTATCCGCCAAGTGCCGGGAGCACAGGAGTGTTCTACCAAGCCCTGCAGATTTTAATGCTTTGAAAGGAAAACATATCAAGCAGTAATGCAAGTGAGAAAACAAGAACCAAAGCCACACACATTAGGTTTTAAACCGGCACAATCAATGAGAGACAATTTTTTTTGTGTGTGAGAAATATTTCCTAGGGAAGTGCAAAACTATACTCACCCTAGAAAGGGAGACCACGACAGACTGAAGTAATGATTGCACCACAGTCCAAGTTGTTGAGCCGCTGAGTTTTTATTGGCTTCACTAACAGGAGTGAAGTGTTATTTGGAGGAACAAGGATGGCTCAAAGGCAACCATATCGCCAAGCTGCATACCTGCAGGGCTTGTACGGAAGCTCCACAGTCCCAGATACCTCTGTGTAGTTTGCCTGACAGAATCTCTTCTGAGAAGTTGCTTACTGTTTCCACAACCCTGGGGAGAGGTCCTGGGGAACCTCTCAGGCTTCCGCTTTCCCACACATGTGAAACTTCTTACAGGCTGAATTTCCCCAAGCCCTCTTCTCCCTCCAGCTGCTGAGCATTTCAGGTCACAGGAAGCTGCTATGGTGACATAGCTCACTCCAATGCCTGTGAGGAAGCCTGACTTCACCGTTGATATTCTCAGCAGCTTTCAAGTCCCTGCTCATCCCTGCTCTTTTCATGCCGTCCATCTGATTAGACACATGATGAATCTTGTGTCTCATTATTGTTGTTGGCTAGGCCTCATCTTGAGTTTGCAACCATTTATGTACCTTCTTCAGAGCCTGTCTTACTCTCCCCAGCAAGTGCCATTTTGTCAATAATCTTTTTCCTTCTCCCCTGGCACATGCATAGCATTACCCATCTGCATTTGAATCAATCTTATGTGGAAATCAAGGCTGGTCTCTAGTAGCCAGTGCCCATTGGTGCCTGCAAGCACAGGTTTCAGCGATGAAACACACCTGAGGTCTTATCTTATTTTGCCTTGCTAAATGGCTCTATGGACTGCACATGAACTTCTGTTTTGAACTGCTGCCTTGTGGCTAATGTCTTTGAGCTGTGTTGCCACCTGTAGTTTTGTTTGCATTTGGAGCTAGGCTGCTTATTGCTGCATTTGCTGAATCTTATGAAACCTCTGTTACAGATTCTAGAAGCAGTGCAAACATGAAATGTGGTGGTTAGAATAAGAATTGCCCTTTCTAGGCTCATGGATTTGAACACTTGACCTCCAGGTGTTGGTGGTGCTTGGGGAAGTTATGGAACCTTTAGAAGGTTGATTCTTGCTGGAAGAAATATATCACCAGGCTTTTTTCTTTTTTTGAAGGTTTGTAATCCCATTCTGCTTCCTATTCTCTCTGCCTCTGTCTCTCTCTGTCTGTCTCTTCCTCCCTCTCACTCTTTCTCTCTCAGCTTCCTAAATGCATCTGCTGCCCTGCCATACCTTCCTCACCACGATGGACTCTTCCTCTGGAATCCTAAGCTAAAACAAACCTTTTCTTTCTCAAATTGCATAGACGACAACAACAGAAAAGTACCTGACACAGGTGAGTGTGGAGGAGCCACAGTTCAGTGAGTTTAGGAAGGGGGTGAGTCTGTGGACCTGGCTTTTGGCTTCACTCTGTAGCAAGCTCAGAAGACTGACACTTTTTTAAAATACAGTTTCAGTTATTTTTCTCTTCATTGTGGCAAAAAAAGAAAGAAATACCTGAAAGGTTAATTTAAGAGGGAAGGGGGTTTGGTTTTATCTCACTGCTTCATAGCGAGGAGGGATTGGCGGCTGAAGAGGCTCTGTCTGTGGTACAGAATGCTGCCATTCAGCATAGTGACATCTTAGCAAACAGGAGGCCAGGACATGACTTTACGCATAACTTAAGACAGAGAATCCTTAAACTTTGTAGCGCAACCATTGTCACAGGGAGGATCTCTTGATTGGAGACTCTGGGAAAGAACCTAACCTGTTAATGGAGGCTCCTCTCCCTCACACAAAGCATAGTCATATATTTTTTTAAAGTTATATGATCATATTGGAAATCCAATATTTACTAAACAATTTTTTATCCATCAGAGAAGGGTACCAACTGGCTTTGCAGCTCAGTAACAGGTTGATTCCAAATGAGCTTTAACACCTGCTGCTCTGTGTCCATCAGCAAACTTTTGCGGGCTGAATTAATGCTAGCACTCATGCAGCAGCTCTGTGTGGAATCTTGGTGCATTTAAATGAGGTGCCTTACATGTCAGGGTGCCACTAAATTTAAACATCAACCATTAGTCTTAGTGGAAGTTTCCAAATGTGAAACTGAGGAGAATGTGATATTCCTTCCTTTAACCATCCAGCTGCCATGTATAAATTGCCTAAACTATCACATGTAACATTAGGTTAAAGGCTAGGCACCTACACTTCCTCTTCTGTTTAGTTGAAATAATAAACATAGGATAATTAGAATTAAAACAATTCCTTCAAGCATTGTGACCAATTGAACAAAAGCTCTTCAGGGAAGGGACAGTTAGATGTGTTATTTCTCCTTCATCTCCTGACTTGAGTCTCTTGTCCTCCCAGTGTAAAATCTGTGATATCTGACACAGAAAAACATATACATTTGGGCTCTGCTTCTAGCTCCTAACATAGCATTCCTGAGTGTCACAATATTTTGAGTGATGAGCATGATACACATAGAGGTCCTCAATCCCTGAATGTTCTAGGGTATGAGGGAACTTGTGCTCCTAAGAGTTTCAGGAGGAGAGCTGGTCACCAGACATGCCATGACTATGGACTTGAAGTGCTCAGTTTCACCTACTGTCTTCTAGGGAGGAAAGACGGGTTGAAAATTCAATTAATGTTCCAAGCATGCCTGTATCATGATGATTCCGGGGGTCTGGACACCTTCTAGATTGATGAGCATACCTATGTGCTAGGAGGGTGCACTGCAATTTAACAAGATCAGAGTCCCCTGTTCCCAGGAGCTACTGTCTATGCTCTATATCCTTTTGTTTAGTTTATTTTCATATCCTTTCAGATTAACCCGAAGTGGTTCTCTGAGTTCTGTGAGTTAGTACCACAAATGATCAGACCTGAGGAAAGGTCATTGAAACAGCTGACTTGATACTGTCAGAGAAAGGAGTAACTTGATTACCCACTGGCTTTGATTGGCATCTGATGTGGGAGGCAGTCTCGTGGAACCGAGTTGTGGGCTTTGTGTTTAACTTTAGGCAGTTTGTGTCCGAACTGAATTAAATAATGAGAAACCAAGCTGGAATCCATACCCTTACACACTGATGATGAAAAAGTATATTAGTGTAGTCACTATGGGACTCAGTATGATGAGGCTTCAAAAAACTAGAAAGGAACTGTCATATGATCTGTCTATTCTGTGTCTGGATATATATTCAAAGGATTCTAAGTAAGTATACCACAGAGATACTTGTAAACCTATGTTTACCCAGGCACTGTGCACAGTACTCTCAATATGGAGCTGGCCTAGAGGCCCATCAAAAGATGGATGGATAAAAAGTGAAATCTATTTGTCTGTCTGTCTGTCCATCTGTCTCTGTCTGGCATGTACCTAGTTACTTATCTATTATTTATTTATCTATCACCTATTATCTATTATCTGTCATTTATCATCCTTATCTATTTACATATTATCTACCATCTGCTATCTATTGACATCTACTTATCTATCATCTCTATCTATCTATTATCTATCATTTAGCTATCTATACTCTCTATCTTACAATCTCCTATTATGGCATTAAGAAAAATGTCATTAAGAATTATGTCATTTGCCAAAAAAACCCAAACCAAAACAAAACAAAAAACCAAATTCAACCTATATAGAATTGGAGATCATCACGTTAATGAAATGATCAAGGCCCTGAAAGGCAAATGTTGTATGGTTTTTCTCATTACAGAATCTTGGCCCAAGAAAGAATGCTGATAGCAGTAGGAGGGCTACTTGGCAAGAGGAAGACAGCCAGCAGAAGTGGGAAGGGGGTCAGGAGAGTGACGGGAATGAATCATATCAAAACAGGTCATATACATGTCTGAGCGTGTCACAGTGAAACCCATAATGTTTTACAATGAGGCAGCTCTAATAAAAAGAAGCAACATTGGACTAAGGGGTTCTTAATGGTGGTTTCCTTGTACATGGTTAACACCCCACTTGCCTAGAAATTTAATTTTTTCATGCAACATTTTGGAGCTGTCCTTTCTTTCTGGTATAAGAAACATTGTTTCCTGAAAGGACGATTCTCAACTTCATATGGAAAAGCATAACAAGGATAGCTAAAACAATCCTAAACAATAAAGGAACTGCTGGAGGTATCACCATCCCTGATTTCTGTTCTACAGAATAATAATTTTAAAAACTGCATGTTATTAGCATAAAAACAGACACCTTGATTAATGGAAAGGAGTTGAAGATCCAGACATAAATCCACACACCCATGGACATCTAATTTTTGATAAAGAAGCCAAAAATACACACTGGGAAAAAGACAGTATCTTCAACAAATGGTGCTGGTCAATGAGATATCTGCTCATAGACCCATACTTAATACTCACTGAACCTGACAGAAGAGAAGGTGGGGAAGAGCCTTGAACTCATTGGCACAGGAGACAACTTCCTGAACGGAACATCAACAGCTCAGAATCTAGGATCAACAATTAATAAATGTGACTTCATGAAACTGAAAAGCTTCTGTAAGGCAAAAGACAGCATCAAAAGGACAAAACAGTAGCTCACAGAATGGAAACGATCTTCACCAACCCTACATCCAACAGAGAGATAATATCCAAAATATATAAAGAACTCAAGAAACTAGATATTAAAGAAAACAATAATCTAATTAAAAAACAGAGTACAGATCTTGCCAGAGCCTACCAGTAGAGTCAAACAGTTCTTGAGTGGGGAGTGAGGATTGAAAGAAAAATTTAAAAAAACCAACACATTACACATGGGATCTGTTTGAGAGGGCTGACAGTAGAAACCGTCACATCACTTTATTCCATAATTCCTTTTTATAGTCAGAGCAAAGCACCTCGATACAATGAAGGGGTTCATCGAGAAGTCAAACTTGTTTACCATGACCACTTGTCTGTGTGATCCTCACACAAACACAAGGAAATGAACTTGGGAAAACATCCTGCCTATCCCTGTTTCCAGAGGAAGGCCAGGATGAAAACAAAGAGCTCTCCACAAAATCTAAACAGAAGATTCTCAGTAGAGAAATCTCAAATTGCTGAGAACCACTTAAAGAAATCTTTAACACCCTTAGCTATCAGGGAAATGCAAATCAGAACTACTTTGAGATTCCATTTTACACCTGTCAGAATGGCTAAGATCAATAATATAAGTAACAGCTCATGCTGGTGAGAATATGGAGCAAGGGGAACAGTCCTCCATGGCTGGTAGAAGTGCAAACTTGTACAGCCACTATGGAAATCAATATGGCAGTTCTTCAGAAAACTGGGAGTCGATGTACCTCAAGACCCAGCTATACCACTTTTAGGCACATACCCAAAGGATATTGCATCCTACCACAAGGACGATTGCTCAAGTATCTTCTCTGTGGCCTAAAATCTGTCCTGCCTACAAAAAGTGATGGGGCAGTAGTGGCGCAGAGCTTATCAGAGTGGCCAAACAATGTCTGATTTAACTTGAGGCTCATACCACGAGAGAGAGTCCTTGCCCTTGTCCAGGAATTGGAGACTGGATATCCAGAGACCTAAGGTAAAACCGAACATGACTGGTCTTAAAAAAAAATAAATGAAACAATTCCTAAGGATATTCTGCTAAACTCATAGATCAGTTCCTTGTCTAGTCATCATCAGAGAGGCTTCCTCTGGCAGCAGATGGGAGCCAATGCAGAGACCCACAGCCAGAGATTATTGAGAGAGAGGGAGACAGAGACAGAGGCAGAGACAGACAGAGATTAAATTGGAGGTCTCTATCAGGTCCCTCCTCTGCAGAGGAGGGAGAGGAAAGACTTTAGGAATCAGAGAGAATGGAGGACACCAGGAGAACATGTCCAGGGAATCAACTAAACAGGGCACATGCAGGCTCAGAGACTGAAGTGGCCTGCGTGGGGCCTGCATATCTGCACCAGGCCCCCTGCGTATGTGGCCCATTGCTTGGTGTTTCTGTGGGGCTCCTAACTGTGGGAGTGAGTGTTTCTCTGACTCTTTTCCTGCTCTTGGGACTCCTTTTCTCCTGTTGGGTTGCCTTGTACAGGTTTGACGTGAGGGTTTTCACCTTGTCCTATTGTACTTTGTTTTGTTGCGTTTGGCTGTCATGTCTTGGAGGCCTCCATTTTCTGAAGGGAAGTTGAGGGGGAGTGGATCTAGGGTTGAAGGAAGGTCTGGTGTGAGTAGGGAGCTGGGAGCAGTAGAGGGAGGGAACTGGTCTGGATGTGTTGGATGAGAGAATAATCTATTTTCAATAAAAGGAGAAAAAGAAAAAATGGAGCATGTTTACAGGTGCAACTTGTCGGGCACGGCACTGCGCAGAGAGGCTGACATGGAGACAGAAACAGAACATTTTACACACTTAGAATTCATTTCATTGCAGTTTTAATTGCAATTTGTAGGAGCTAAGGATGCCAGTAAAAAAAAATTAATAATATTGCAGGAAGTTGTGTAAAGAGGGGATTCTTCCGGCAAAAACTAAAGATTTAGTAACATTTTCACCATGAGGTTTGAAGCAAATAGCTTCCAGTGACACTGTAAGATTACTAGGATGTACAGACAATGAATTAATGTATCGTAAAAGTCTTTCCAAAAAGTCAAAGTCATTCAGAAAATGTGAGTCATTTAAAATTTTTGTCAAGTGTTATTTTATCAAAAAGTATGCAAAAAGTTTAAAACCATCATTAAAGTCTCAAAAGAAAAAAAAAAAAAAGAGGGGATTCTTCTTGCAAAGCTCAAAGTATGACCTGAAAGGAGTTGGAGGTGGATTCTCACTTTGCAGCGTAGTAATGAGGGAATGTGGAAGAGGGTCCGATGCCAAGCACCGTAACAACATTGCTTTTCTACACACTCTCAAGTGATTCTGAGGCAGTTTCTCCTAATGGAGTGGCTAATTAGGAGCCACTTGTTTCTCACAAATGGCAGAATTATACTAGGTAAGAAATTCTGCTTTTTTCTGTTTAAAATGTGTAAATTCATTCTAGTATAGTAATGAATATGAAATTTGTATTGCAATATATAAAATATGATTTTAAACATTAAAAATTGCATTTAAGCAAAAGAAAAAGTAGAAGTTTATGTTTATGTATTGTTGAGATGTAAGACAGGCCCTAGTGAAAGCAACACACACACACCACACATCCATGCGTATGTCTACGTGTTTATCAAGAGGTGATGCTTGCTGCTCAGACTCTCTTCTTTCCCTGTTAAAGAGCTAAGTGCCTGAGTGGTGCCTCCTGAGGCAACCTTAACTTTCAGTGCCCTTAACTAGCCTCTTGAGAAATAGGGCAGGGTTTCTCTCCCTTTCTTGTGTAACCTCTTTGATCTTATCTCTGGGGGTGGCTCTCTATTATCAGGCTACATCAATAGGTTCCTATCGGGGTGTTGTAATCTCAAGCTCCTATTCTATTCTAAAGGGTCTGTGCTCTCAGCAAATTATGGGTTCTGAGTAAATGATCCACTTGTATGTCTCCTAGCTTCCTCCCATATCCTACTTTTCCGTAGGGTAATGAATAGGCAAGACCAAATACAGGCTCTTCCATCCTTTGACCAAACCTCTCAGCACCCAGCCTGTATTGGGACAGGGTGGGGTCACAATATTAGTACTCTTTTCTCAGGAACAAACACATTCTAGTTCTTGAGGTTGCACTGTAGCAGGGAGCCAGGGATTGAATTTCCTTGACAAGCACCCGAGGGCACCTGGAGTGCAGAAGCCAAGCCTCTCGTCTATGTCACAGACCCTCAGAAGATCTGGTGTGTTGGGCAGATGTTACTGGAGAACTGAGCACAGCCTACAGGAGGGAAGACACACTGGTGCTATTTCTCTAGAAACTATGTCCCATGGTAAATTCCCTGAGACTGGGAAACAAATCCCTGCTATGGGCATCGCAGAGATGATTTTCTATTCACCATGGAAGGCCTCTCTCATCAAGCTCTAAACGTATCCTGTATGAATGGCTCAGTTCTTTTCCCAGACACCCAAAGAGGTTCAATAAGCAAATGATCAAGTTGTTTGATTTTTCTTGAACCTCGTGTTGGAAGGAAGTCTTGATGATGGGCAGACTCGATTTGTACCCTCAGGAGTGGAATGTCTATTAAGTGAGCAGAAAGGACACAGCAACAGGAATGAAAGTGAGGTGACACAGAACGGTGTCACCAGCCAAGTGGAGGAGCGCTAAGAATGGGGAGCACTTGGAGGAGACGGGGTACAGCAGAGGCAGTGGCTGCAGTTGCCCACACCTGGGGCTATGGCTCCACTACTAAGGCCCACTGCGTGACACGTGACACCTAGCTCCCTTGGTGCTGTGATACCCAGGGGCTGAGGCCTGAGCCCTTGGCCTCTGAAAAAGCGACAAGAACCCAGATAGCCCCTTCCTTCTTTGTGCCCAAGCCTGCCATCCTCTTGAGCATCCTTGGGGGAAAGCAGAAAAAGGAGGTAAAGGAGGAAAAGGAAAGAGGGAAGGGAGGGGCTGCCGAGGAAGGCATGCACACTAGGAAAGACAGCACAAAGGAAAGCGTGTCTTGCTCCTCTGACGGTCGTCTTTGAAGATGCTGTGACTTGTGGATGGGTGTGATTTTACACTGTGGTTTTCAATGTAGAAGTGTTTTCTTACTTCTGGTTCATTGCCTGATCTTACTACTGGGTTAACTGGTGACTAGAGTCTTCAAGTGATATTCCCCTAACAGCATGCAGCTTGACCTTGTTCACAGTTTGGAATAGCTACCCTCAAGCATCCCAGAATGAGTAGAAAGCTTAAGACATTAGAAACATTAATCCCAGCCTTCTGACTGGTTCACCAATTGATGTAGGTAGCTATCGGGTTTCTGTGGGCACCACGGAAAGGTGTTTCATGATGTTGTGTCCTAGATTAAGGAACTGAGTAGAGGCCTGTGGGTAGAAGCAGAAATGGAAGCTTATTAGGAAACCCTACATTTCTAGAGAAGTAAAGGGTCAGAGCAAAAAGAAACACCCTGCTGCACAAAACGGAGGAGTTTTTCCATCACACAGCACAAACTTTATCGCTTATTTGCATAAATGGGTTTTTGTCACGTGTAGTTCTATATGTGACAGTCTTGCAACTTATTTGTTCCTCATTAGCAGTTTAAATCTCCTCCTGAGGATTTTAATGTAATAAAATAATCTGGAGGGTCTCTGTGCCTGCTCCAGCAATGTCTAGTCAGCCTTAGCTGGTGATTGCCAGCATTCCTCTTCGAAAAGAAGCATTTCTTGTGGGCTAATTTCTCAGGCTTGGTGTGTAAGGCTCTCTGGATCTTATTCTCTACCCCATTCTCTTGCCTTAATTACCCCCTCCATACACTTTTGTGGGTTAAGTTCCTTTCCCCTTTGCAGTGTCCCCAAGTCATTATTAATTAATTCTGAAGTTCAGACAATGGGAAAAACAACAGGTCAGGGGAACACTTGAACTATTATCAAGGTATTATCAAGCTTGAATGCTGCTGATGTGTATACATACATACACACACACACACACACACATATCCCTGGTAATTCTGATAATGTCTTATCTGCTTTACAAGCTTTACAGAACCATTCAGACCATGACAGATGACCCATGCCAATGGTGAACAGCTGTGGGAGTGAGCTGGGTCTTCGTGGTGGAAAGGGGTCTACCACAGTCTTAATGGCCATTCTGTTCATCTTCAGACCTTGTGACTTTACTGCTGTCAGCTTCATCTCCTATTATTCTCAGCCAGCCCATGCTCAGATGGCCCTGTGATCTTCTGGCTCCATCCCTGTGGGTTCCATTAGTCATCCTCTAATCCTGGAAATGCACCAGAGTGGGCACCACAGAACTACTCTGCACACTCACATTCCTCTTGCTTTATCATTTCTCCTGACATGTATCCAGGAGCCAAAGACTTCTCCACATCCTTTACCTGACAGTTAAACACATAAAGCCATGGAAGCACCTTTGGGTGCTTTTAGGGAGGTCCACTAGAGGGGTTTGCCAATAGCCATACACAGCAACCCCACCTGACTTGCAGAACCCAGGTTGATTTCTCCCCAGTTTCCTACTAGCAGTTAGGATTATCTTTTTAGAGTGGGAAACGATGAGAACAGTAGATAGATATTGCCCAGGTAGTTTTAGGGTAAAAGAGATCCTGGAAAGTGAACAGTTTTCTTTCTTGGCTAAAGGCTGAAATGTTCTTGGGTGTGCCAGCACCCTGCTCCTTGAAAGAGGCCGGAGACCTTTCAGCCCAATGTGTCTGCTTCTGCCATGGCCAGAGGCTGGGAGGTCTGTTCCATATCTCCTTCCTCCAGAAGAAGCATCATTTCCTGGAAACCATTCTGAGACTATGGCTGTAACTGAGGCACCTGGACACCTTTAATCAGCTTATCCTCCTCCTCTTCCATTCTCCATCTAGAAAAATGCCTTATTAATTTCAAGTCAGTGGCCCTCATTGATATCCCAGTCCCGGGGACCCCTCCTGTGTACTGAGGCTCGGCTTGCTTGCTTTCTTTCCAGGGCCCTAAGACCCCAAGCAAAGCACAGGAACTGAGAAAGGCTCCCTTACTCTCAAAGACACCCCATGTTGTTGTGTCCCTGGCTGGAGCATCTTTTGGATATTAAGATACATGGGAAGCTGAGGTCCGCCCAAGGAGAGCCTCTCGGAGTGGCATGATTTAGACTTGGCCTGGCAGGGTGTTGTTGGATAGGAAATTGGCAGAGATGGCAGAGGCAGCCTGGCACATAGCTCCACAGCTACGCTTATTTAGTTCTGGAGAACTGATCAGATGAAACTGGTTTCTTTGACAGCAGCAGTCGGCAAAGGCAGAATGTTTACACTGACTACCTTGCTAACTGCTGGATGCTCCCTAACCCCCTAACAATCTGCGACCCCTTTCCATTGTTTCTCTTCAGGCTTTTTCCTTTCTCTCACCTGTTTCATTTTTTAATTGTTTGCACCTCTGACCAACTGAGTCCCATAAGCAATTAAATGTTCTGTTTGTAAAAGTACCCACTGTCGCAAAGTCAGTCCTTAACAGTTTCTGTCTGGCCGATCTAAGATGGATTGCCAAGGGCTTACTATGAGGTGGAACTGGAATGGGCCAGCATTTCTGTACCATTTTCCAATCAAGATATTTTGAAAATGCCTCCATTTCCACTTGCAACAAACATGATCTTATGAGTCAGAATTATTCATTTCAACCCAAAAACTCCTAGATTTGTTTGTTTGCATATATATATTTATATACCAAAAACTCATAATAGGCATGTTCATTTGCAAACTACCTTAGCTTCTGCTTTGTTTTTAAGCTTAGTAATATATTTCACCATTTGAGAAAGTTGTACAGCATACTATGATTTAGGGAAAAAACATTATTCCATCAATAGCAACTGTTGGGCATTATGGCTATTTCTAATTTTAACTGTTACAGTCTGTGTTTACATAAGTATCTTTGAAGAAGAGGGTACATAAGGCCATCATATCCACCTTCTTATTTCTCTAGCCAAGACATTCCATTTGTTCTCTAAATGCTATGGTAATTTGAACATGCTGTCTCTTGCCTCATAGCATTTGCATGCATTATTCCACTCCTAGAGAATGTATGTCAGAGATAAATTATCAGATGAAAAATTGCTGGATTGGGGAATGTTTATGACTTTTGATGTACTCCATGGCTTCTCAATAGAAATACAAATACTCTCATTTTTCCTACACTTTGGCATATGCCGAGTGCTATTTGTTTCGCGTTTGATAACTTGATGGTATGAGCAATCGTCTCTTATTTTATTTAGTATTCCTTTTTCTTCTATAAAACAATTATTTTTATGTATGTGTGTATGAGCAATCATGGTGTGTGTTCGTGCATCTGCACAGCATGAGCCAACTTAGTAGACTCTCATCTCTTCCTCCACTTTCACATGGGTTCCAGGGACTGAACTGAGGTCCCTGGACTTTCCCAGAAATCACATTTACCCACTGAGCCATATCACTGGCTAATTGTTTAGTATTTTTTATTTGGCAAGATACCTGTTTCTGACATAGTTCATTTTCTACTGAGATATTTAGCATGTATTTGTTAATTTATAAGCAATCTTTATATATTGAGGTATTTACCTTTTATCATTTTTATGGAAAATATAAATACCTTTTTATACATATTTGTTTTCTATTACCAATATAAAATATAAATATATCTCCTCCCACTGTTTTTTTTTTTTTTTGTTCGTGCAGTGAGCTTTATTGATGGTATTTAAGAGTAGGGCTCCCTGGGCCCCTCCCGCTACTCTGGGGGTCTGGGATAGAAACTGTGAAGGAGATGCTCAGTGTCAAAGGCTGAGTTGGGACAGGGACTCCTCAGCAGGGCCTTTCTCTTGCTCTTGTGTCCTTGCTGGGTTGGGTGATCCGGGGCTTCTTACTCCTTGGAGGCCATGTAGGCCATGAGGTCCACCACCCTGTTGCTGTAGCCGTATTCATTGTCGTACCAGGAAATGAGCTTTACAAAGTTGTCATTGAGGGCAATGCCAGCCCCAGCATCAAAGGTGGAAGAATGGGAGTCACTGTTGAAGTCACAGGAGACAACCTGGTCCTTAGTGTAGCCCAGGATACCCTTTAGTGGGCCCTTGGATGCCTGCTTCACCATCTTCTTGATGTCATCATACTTGGCAGGTTTCTGCAGTCGGCATGTCAGATCCACGACAGACACGTTGGAGATAGGAACATGGAAGGCCATGCCAGTGAGCTTCCTGTTCAGCTCTGGGATGACCTTGCCCACAGCCTTGGCAGCACCAGTGGATGCAGGGATGATGTTCTGGGTAGCCCCATGGCCATCACGCCACAGCTCTCCAGAGGGACCATCCACAGTCTTCTGGGTAGCAGTGATGGCATGGACTGTGGTCATGAGTCCTTCCACAATGCCAAAGTTGTCATGGATGACCTTGGCCAGGGGGGCTAAGCAGTTGGTGGTGCAGGAAGCATTGCTGACAATCTTGAGTGAGTTGTCATACTTCTCATGGTTCATGCCCATCACAAACATGGGGGCATCAGCAGAAGGGGCAGAGATGATCACCCTTTTGGCCCCACCCTTCAAGTGGGCCCTGGCCTTCTCCATGGTGGTGAAGACACCAGTGGACTCCACGATATACTCGGCACCGGCATCGCCATCGCCCCATTTGATGTTGGTGGGATCTCGCTCCTGGAAGATGGTGATGGGCTTGCCGTTGATGACAAGCTTCCTGTTCTTAGCCTTGACTGTGCTGTTGAACTTGCCAGGGGTAGAGTCATACTGGAACATGTAGACCATGTAGTTGAGGTTGATAAAGGGGTCATTGATGGCCACAACCTCCACTTTGCCACTGATAAAGGCAGCCCTGGTAACCAGGCGCCCAATACGGCCAAATCCGTTCACTCCGACCTTCACCATCGTGTCTAAGGAACGAGGCTGGCACTGCATGAAGAGATGCGCTGTCTCTGGAACAGGGAGGAGCAGAGAGCCCCTCCCACTGTTTTTTAAATCATATTTGTTACCAGCTTTTTGAAAAGTTGGCTACAAAAGCATAGATACAAAAGTAGGAACATTTAGATACCTCTTTTAAAAGAACAGTTTAGTATTTTAAAATTCAGTGTTTTAAAAATTGAATTTAAAAATATAAAAACAATGCAGTTTTAAAGCACTGTTTGAAAACTTAAAAGTGCAGCTCTACATGTAGTTCCCTTTACCTAGGAAATGGTTGATTCCAACTCAAAACTAGTAGGGTCGCAGCAGAGTGAAGGAAAATGTAAGAGGACTTTTCCTCACAGACTTGTGTTTCAGAGTCCAAAGGATTGGATGACTGATAATGAATGAAGGTAAAGGTAGAAAAATGTGAAGGAAAAGTCAAGAATAAGAAGAGCTAAGGTGCCCTGGGGCAACACACTGGAGCTGGCCTTGATGGTGAAGACACAAGTGAGGCAGCCCCTTCCTGCAGCACTCGGGAGAGCGGCCGCACCTTGACTGGCGGCCCAGTGGAGCGGCTCTGGAGGAGCGGTATGGACGGCCCAGTGGAGCGGCTCTGGAGGAGTGGTATGGGTGAGCAGGCCCTGAGGGCCTGGGAGCAGAAGAGCCGACCCGCCTCCTGCTGATAGAGACTCTGGGTGGGCTGCCAGAGCAGCGCTGGAGAGCCCCCATGGTGTGGATAAGGGTAGGTGGGTAGGTCAGCTACCACCCAGGCTTGGATCCAGGCCTTCCCCAAATCTATGTCATCTGCAAATGGTTGAGATGTGTGGAAGGGCCAGTCCTGCCCATCTAAAGATGCAGGACCTCCACAACACAGGGCAACATCAGGATAACCAGGAGGAGTCCTGGTGAGGAGCCAATGTTGATGGTGTGCCAGAAGCCAGAGATCTCAACCAGACCAATGACTTATTGCAGTGAACATTTGCAAGTGAAGATGTGTGGACAGAGGGATGCACTGTGGGACACACTGTGACACACTACAGCTTCCGTGATAAGATGTTTTCTTTTTTTTTGTTTGTTTGTTTTGTTTTGTTTTTAAATTTATTTATTTTTATATCAATCACAGATTATGGATGAGATGTTTTCTATGCTTTGTGCTGTTTCATTTTTGTTTCTGTGTTTTTTTGGGGGGGTGAGGTTGCAGGGGCAGAGGCTAGATACGAGAGGACAGGGAGATGAGTGGGACTGGGGGGCGCTATGAAACTCACTGCACTGGTGAGGAGAAAAGGCTTGGTAGGAATGGGGAGGGAGCGGCACCGACTTCCTAGGAGAACATGCTATACATTCTCCCTTGGTTGCAAGTTTTAAAAATTCCCAAATAGGCAGCTGGGAATCATGCTTCAGTACTTCACGAATAAAAGCAATGTTTGAGGCAAACACCGAAGGACAGAAAATGGCTCTCATTGATGACAGCTCCACAGCATGTTGGAAAAGCAGCAAAACCATGATGTCAGCTCAAGGGTAACATGAAAGATGCTGGGAAATTTGCACCCGAAAGACAGGAACATGGGAACAGCTTTCATGAACTTATGGCAGAAGTCAGTTGGGTTGTGGACATGGTCAACACTATCATGGATAAAATGCCATCATTTCTGTTTGTAAGGTTACAGCATGAGTTGCACAACACCAGTTCTTCCAATTTATTTTATTAGCCTGAGGTCAAGAAGTCATCATTTCATGAGCACAGCTGTGATGTTTTCCTGCCTCCTGCTGCATCATCTCCTCCGGCTGCTCAGGAATAATCAGGGAAGTCACACGGGAAAGGAAGGGGAGCCCTTCAGGATGCTCTTGCATTCCTCAACACTGAGATCTCAGAAGAGCAGAACACAGCGGATGCTGAAACATCGAAGTGTGATCATGAAATGCCTGGGAGGCACGGACTTCAGCAAAGCAATATATGCGGCACCCAGAGGACTCTCAATGCCCACCCATCGCCATCTTGATTCCACCTTTGCTCTAATTCACCTGAGTGAAACACTGGCATCTGGGCAGGGTCTGGATTGGAGCCCAACATCATACAGAAAAGGAAGCCATCCTTTTCAAGCACTGTTCCCTTTGGCTGCACACTGACAGAAGAACCCAGGACCTACATCCTGCTGCTGTAGCATCTTGCCTAACATCTGGACCAGAAAGAAACAGATGGCTTTCTCTGGCTTCTTTTCCTTTGGCAGTATGTCCACTGACTGCCAGAGGCCTTCCCCCATACACAATAATCATTTAAAAACTTCAGATGAGTTTCCCTGATGTCTTTTTCTTGATTGGGTTGATATGCTTGGTGAAACGTGGTAAGAAAGAATAGGGTAAAAATCTGAAGGTTTACATGTAAAAATCATTAAGCAAATGAAGTGTGAAGACAGAGTTGGGGAAATAGTATGAGCTGGAGACTTCCTTCAAAGTGAAACCAGAAAAGCACATTAATCACAGTTTTGACTATTTCTTTACTGTTTGTTATTACTCTACACTGACTGTGTACACACTGTGTACAGCCCCAGAAAACAATTAAAGGTCCGTCATCTCCAAACTGAAGCATTTGCTCCAGAAGGGAGAAAGGAGGCTCATGAAAGTCAGGAGGTAAAGGAATTTCATGTCTGGGAAAGCTGGAGCTTGCAAGATTCTATAGCCCCTCCCCAGGGTCTTAGAAGCTGTAAGCAACTGCCCGATAGGGGAATCTAATGATAGCCCAGCGACAGAGACTCTGGACCTTGTGGAGCTGCTTGTAAGTCATACAAAGGGCTCCTGGGATGCCGCTCTCATGAATCACCACCCACGCTGGGGGGCTCTTCATTGATGCAGCTGCTCTAGAGTCATCCTTGTTCCTGTGAGTAACCCTTCCCTCCTGTTAGTAACCCCAATAAAACTCAGCAGTTCGTCAAGCTGGACTCTGGTGAAGTCAGCACTTTGGCCTATTGTGAGTTCCCTGACTTGAATAGGTGTGTGTGTGTGTGTGTGTTGTGTGTGTCTCTCTCTCTGACAAAACCACTTAGAAATATCTGAGTAGTCAGCCTAATAACCTATGAGTTATTAGAATATAGGAGATCATTAAGCACTCACGTTTTTCCTGTGTGATACAGCTTCAAGGCTTTGTGGAGTTGGTGAAAAGGCAGCTGATGAGTCACTAATGGATCTATATTAATCTTATCTTGGAGATAATCAGTCACTAATTTGGGAATACAGTCTCTGGTTTTATAATCTGCAAAACAAAAAAAAGCTATTAATAATATGACCTGAGATCAAACAGTCTGGTTAGATGGTTCAGCAGGTAATGACACTTGCTGTAGAAACCTGACAACCTGAATTAGATCTTTGGGAGCTACATGGTAGAAGGAGAGAACCAATTCCAGTAAGACACCCCCTAGCCTTCTCATATGTTCCTTGGCATGTATGTACACACACATACACAAATAATAATGAAAAAATGTAATTAAAAATAAAAGGCATCAGCCAATCAAAAGAGTAAAAAAAATTTTTTAAGTAAGTCATGATTGATGGGTAAGATACTCTGAAAATTTATAATTGAACCCAAAAGAAAAATCGTTTGTACCAGAGAAGCCACTGACAGCTGTTGTTTAAATGTGGCTGCTATAGACAGTTCGCTTACCTTTAAATAAAATCTGGCTCAATATTCATATTACTGATTTAAAAATAACCTTTTAACCTTATTAACTCACATTCTGGGATTACCATTGCAAAACCATTTTCTTTCACATGCATGGGCTTGGCATGGGCATCTTCTCTATCTCCATACTTAGAGGCGGCATAGAAACTGTACCTATCTGTATGAATGAAGATGGCATGGAAGCCCTCTTTAGTCATGTGCACAGGGATGACATGGAAATACCCTGTGTCCACATGCCTGGGGATGACATGTAAGCCTATGTCCACATACGTGAGGGTTGCATGAGAACCTTTCTGTCCACAGGCTGAGCAATGACATGGACTCTCACCACTACATAAGTGGACAGAAATGGGAGTATTAATTTTTTAATCAGCTAATGAATATTGCTCTGAAATAAGGATTTTTGTCTGTGAAGAGAGAAGCACAAGGTCAAAAATGCCAATTTAGTGCATATAATGACATTTAAGATGCTAAAACACCACAATAAATTTTGAAGCCATCAGTGCAGAACCAAAGTTGATTAACTTGTTTTGATTGTTGTAACAATCTTTATCCAGGAGAAAAAATTGTAGTCCTCAGTGGCTCTACTATTTTATTTAGCTAATTAAAATTAATTTGATGATTTGGGGAGATGTCTTGGCTAGTAAAGTACTTTCCCAGGTGCTCAGGTCCCCAGAGTGAACAAACAGGCATGGTAGTTACAGACATTTAACCTTAGCACTAGGAAAGTGAGACAGGAGGATGCCTGGAACTCACTGGCCAACTAGTTTTGTCCATTTGGTGAGCTCCAGGTATACTGAGAAACTCTGTGTCAAAAAATAAGCTAGACAGAGGAAAACCCCTGACATCAAACTCCAGCCTTCACACACACACTCATATACTCATGCTTGCACACCCTTACACGCACATATACATTCATGAACCTGTACACACACATGAATACATGCCTACCTCATATTACACCCTCCTGCAAATTAAAAAAAAAAGTAATTTGAAAAATGTTACACTCATTTCAGTAGGATTCTTCGGACACATTAACCCTAGATGTCAGAGATCACACTCTTGTGCTCGTCCACCTACCTCCCAGACACACGCCCTTCAGGGTTTTCCCAGACAAAATCTTGACTGCCTCAAGGGGTAGCTGTGCATCTGATGGAGCCAGGCCAACGATCAGACAGACCCCATAGCTGTTGTTGCAGGACTTCCAAGCAGCGATCTGAGAAGACAGTGATGGCCCCTGCATACCCTATGCATTAATACCAGCTACCCTCGAAGGAAACAGTCTTGGGTACCCTGGACTTTGAAATTCTCTTGGGTAAATGCTACTTCAAATTCAGCTTCACCATCAGAGTCACGGGCATCTCCTCAGAGAATCAGTGCAAGCTCTTTAACTTCCTGTCACTCCATTTCCTTGCATGGTTGTTCTAACTATTTAATGATTTAGCATCATTGACACCCCAGTGCTATATCAGTGTACAAGAATAAATGGTGTGTTCAATAACGCTATTTACAGCCTTAAAGGCCACACATTGTATTTGTATGACTTTCTTCCTGTTATGCTTTACTGCTCAATTAATTTCTACTAAAACAGAACAGAACAGAATGTGGTAAATATAGATGTAATTTGGGGAAGCTTCATTTTAAAAAATTGATTATTCAGTGATCCATAGGCACACATTTTCTTATCTATTTGTCTTCCTACCTCTGTTTTCTTTCACTTTCCCTCAAATTTTACCTATGAGCCTATTTTCTTTCACCTGAATCCCTAACTGCAGCCGTTGACCAAGGAATTAGCCACACAGTTCATTGTAATGAGTCTATCATTCTCTTCTTTAAACTGTATGGCTCAGGAGGATGGCACCTAGCTCATTAATTACTACAGCCATAGAATTTGACACATGGAGACATAGGAGTTTTACAGTTTCTCAAGTTCTGTAAGATAAACAGATAAATATATGTGAATTAAATAATGTTCTTATTTAGGTATAAATAACTATAATTGAGAAAAGTGAATTACTGATCTCATGGTTCTTTGTTTAAATTTTGTATACAATAACTTTATATCTCCTCATACATGTTGCTTTTGTGTAATAAAATAAGGCTGTGGAGTGGAATTACATGCCATTTTTCATTTGGGGTGCACAAGACTAAGACTGTTTCCAGTACAGTTTGCAATTGTGCATAAATATACCAATTAAACACACCATGGTATCAACCAGTCCGATGGCCTCAAAGGCAAAGTCAACTCCAACACCCGTCATTTCCATCACCACCTCCTCGACGGGTTTCTTGAGCTTGTTAGGGTTGAGACAGTCAGTGACACCCAAGGCCCTTGCCTGAGGAAACTTCTGCTCATTGATGTCAACCCCGATGATTCTAGAAGCACCAGAGGCTTTACAGCCCATGACAATGGCTGATCCAACCCCTCCAAGTCCAAAAACCACACAGGTGGAGCCAGGCGTGACCTACAGTTACAAGATGCGTTTGTATAAGTTTTCAAAGATGGGCACAGGCAGTTAATAAAATAACAGCAAGTGAAAAACTAGTGAGCTTTTAAAAACTTAGGTATACTACTTTGACCATTTGGACAGATTCAGCCTAGTTTAGGCTCCCCACCCCCAGGCAAAAAAACCTGTGATATATGGAGGTGCAGAAAACCCACCAAACTAGACTACTCTGTGGGTAGAAAGAAGTTTATTGGGGGACAAACTTCTGGGTTGCCAGCTGCCTCGGAGACCAAAGAACATGCCGGGTTGGGGGGGGTTTGAGGGTGGAGGGTAGGAGTGGAGAGAAATTCTTGTCAGTTTTATTGGGGCAGGTAGTCAGGGGAGGTTAGTGGGGACCACAACAGCTAGGAGTTAGTGTTGGGACTTTGAAATGATACAGGCTGTTTGGATTAACTAGGAACTAGTTAGCTTTGCTATTGGGGGTGGGGAGGGGAAGTAGTTGCTTTCCTGATGAACAGAAACCCACATTGTGAGGTTTCTGCAGAATGCCAAAGTTAGGTTTCTGTTTACTGGATGAAAATCCTTCTGTTTACCCAGTAAAGACCCAGCCTGTGTTAGGTACAGTCCCTCATCTTATGACAGCGGTACTGGCAGCAATGCTGTTTGGGGCCTGCTTTGTGAACTAACAAACACCTGGCTCACCTTGGCTGAGTTAACAGCAGCCCCGTATCCTGTCGGGACGCCGCAGCTTATGATACAAACTTTGTCCATAGGAGCAGCAGCATCAATTTTTGCCACTGCAATCTCTGGCACAACAGTGTACTCAGTGAATGTGCTTGCTCGGAAAGAATGATAAACCTTCCGTCCTCGGCAGGAAAATCTACAAGTCCCGTCCAGCATCACCCCAGAACAAGGAAGAACACTGTCCCCGGACATGTATAGGCACAGACATAAGGAGTTGAAAAGAGAGAAGTGGTTACTGTTAGGCGCATACAATGTGAGCAATTGGATAAAAGGTCAAGGGTCAAATCTACTAACTCTTGCTTGTCACAGAAGTTTCCTTTCAGGTGCAAGCAGGAGTCACATTTTTTACACTGTGGAATTATGAGTGTGAGGACTTTATCTCCTGTAAAAGCAGGGGAGAGATAAGTCAATAACTTTGAAAATGTGAATGGAATAAAAATATAAAATCTTACCAGATCTCTTCAACACGTGCTATGGACAGATGGCAGTAGTGTGACACCTTGGGTTATTTTAGAGCAAAAGTGGTTTTACCTGGTTTCAGATTCTTATCATTTGAGCAAATGGTAACGATGAGGAGACATTGTCTACTGGATAGATACTCGTAGGTCTGCTTTTTCCTACTTAGAAAATAGAGCAAGAGAACCAGGAGGGAGCCTCAGAGTCATCTAATTTAATTTTTTTGCTTCCCATTTTAAAAATGCAATCCCTTGCTGGCTGTAGCTTGTTTACGGCAGCCCAGCAATGCCAGCGCCTTCTCTGGAGTCTTCCTGGCCCACTCGCACACTGGCACTCAGCAAGACTCTGGCACTCATTTACTGGTGATAAATTCTAAATCTGCATCAACTTCAGAGTAAAGGTTCTGTCTCTCGGACTTTCCTTCTGGAATAATTATCATGAAACGTAGCTTTAAAGCCAAGATCTGGAGAGGATCTTGATGAAGTTGGGGTCTTGGATCAGCTCACATCCCTGAGGTTTAGAATGGCAGCCTGAGTAGGCCTGGGGAGAAGTTTGACCTATTCAGTCATCACAGAGTCCTGAAGACACTGTTATCTGTGTACTGATGCTTACAAATGTTTATCGTATAGGAAAATTCCTTAAGGTGGCATTAAAAATCTCTTTATGTTTAGATAAAGCACACCTGAACTTTCTTGGCTCTAAAAGCTTCTATTTACTAGGTCTCAGATCTAGAAAAAGTTCTATCTTTTCCCATCAAACGCTTGTTATTGTTTCCCACAAAAATCCCCCTGGAATCTTTTTAGCTAAAGAGGAGGCAGACTGTAAATTCTGTTATTTATACCACAATTTGGGAGGTGCTTATTCAAGCCTTTGCTTTCCAGCTTCTTCAATCCACAGGGTTCATCTCATTTTGTGAATGCACTTGACAGCTGCGAATGGCCTTGCTGCGCCCTTTCTTGAGTCCTCCTTGTGCAGCTGGCCCCAAGCTATAGGGTTTCTAAATCACCATAATCTGTGAGTAATTGCTCTTTCACTGTGATCATTTGAGGCATGCTAAGAATAATAATGTCAAGAACCTTCAGGATGCGACTGGGGAAGATTTGCTGAAATGTAACCACTGTCTTGTCATGTAACTTTTAGGCAGTTCATTGTAGCTGATTAAAACATTCCTTAGTTAAACACTCCAACTTTAGAATGGGCACTATTCTAAAACATTCTGGGGCATCAAGATGTAAGAAGTAGTTTTTAAGCCTAAGGACCTTTCAACCAGTTTAGAGGTTCTCTGCTCTTACATCCACTTTTATCTGGCTGTGGGTAGACTCAGGAACTGTTCTCTAGATTTGTCAGAAAAGAGGTGATAGTGGTGTGACTCCTTGGATTACTGGCTTCATTTGATAACAAGGTACTTCACCAACTAGAGGAACCTGGAGGCAAGCCCAGCTTGATTTTCTGCTCAACATGCATCCTGAGCTTCTCAGGAGTTCCTAGCATGCTGTTCTAAATGCATCTTGTTTCCCATTTTCTACCTGGTTTCACAGTAGAAACTCCATCACCAACACTCTCCACAATTCCTGCTCCTTCATGACCCGGAATTAAAGGAAAGTTCACCGGGAGACCTCCTTTCAGCACATGGTCATCAGAACCACAGATCCCTGAAGATATCATCTGCATAGAAATTAAGTGACCAAAAGACAACTGGTTTATGATTTTTTTCTACCTCTTTTGAGACTCAGTGTTCAGTTTTGCTTCATTAGATATGAATGATACCATTTGATCTCTAAAACAACACTCAAAATGTTAGAACAAAAACCTGCCCCTAAAAGAGGGATTCCCCCTTTAAAAGGCCAGACCCCAATGCCTGAAGAGACCCTGCTATGCCTCCCTGTAGCTCTCTGTGTGGCAGAGGTAAGAGGCAGTCTATGCTGTGACTTGACAGCTCTCAGTGTAGAGAACACAGTTCTTCCATGACCTCTGTCATGCCCACCATGTCGAAACAAACCATGGGATATAAAACTTCCCATCAGTCTCCTCACCCCAAAACTTATACAAGTCAGATTTTCCCTTTGTTCTGGGGGTTGGTGCAGAGATTTCTCAGGGGCGTTTGCTTGGAGACTACTCTAAAGACTGCTCTATGAGGCCTCTCTGGCCTGAGGCTATCCATCTCCTGGTTGCTCTTTGTTGCTCTTTCTATTGCTCTCATTTTCACTTTTGATGAAGTTTCACTTCTGGCTTTAAAAAGAAGCCGCTCCTTCAGTCTCTGTTATGTTTCCATCTCCATCACATTTCTGTCTCCATGTATTGTATTGTTTCTGTGTAATGCCCATCCTCCCTCCCAGCCTTGAGTCCTGATCATGCCGTGAAGCCCTTTCTCCCAACAAACTCCATCTTTGGACTGGCCACTACTGCTTTATTATTGCTTCTTTTATTATATTTGACAAGAGGAACATGGAAGGTCTCACCCTCAATTTAGGTATGGAGGAAGGGAGGACCAGAGACTTAGAATGACTTATCCAGTGTCACATGGCTTCATGTTCAGAACTTGTAATAAAAAGTTTTTTTAAAATCTAATCTATATGACCTATGCAATGAAGATTTTTAAAATAAAGGCTTTGTTTTCATTTTTTGGAAATATTAGTAATAGTATCACTGTCAAGAAACACATACGTTTAAGTCCAATATTATGAAACTCAATGCTTTAGAAATAAATTTTCAAAAATTTAAACATGTACATTGAAATTTTTCCTTAAGGCTGGGTATGGTGGCACACACCTTTAATCTCAGCATTTGGGAGGGAAAGCAGGTGGATCTCTGTGAATTAGAGGCAAGCATGGTTTACATAGCCAGGGTATTTTTAGCATTTGGGAGGCAGAGGCAGGCAGATCTCTATGAACTCAAAGCCAGGCTGGTGTACATAGAGAGTTCCCGCCAGCCAGGGCTACATAGTCCTGTCTTCAAAGAGAAAGAGAGACAGAAAGAGAGAGAGACTGAGACAGGCAGAGACAGAGAGACAGACAGAAAGACACAGAGACACACAGAGAGACAGATATGGAGGCACTAATATTGAAAAAGAAGATAAAGTTAAACTAATATTGCAAGATTTAACTCTTACTGGGAAGTTTGAAAACTTTTTAGATAATTACTTAAGCATTCTTATCTGTGTTTGGCTCAAGCCATCTACATTAGACTTTCCAAATAAAACATTACATGCACAGAAGCCTATGTGTTCTGTGTTTTGTCTCCTAGGAGAGTGCAGAACAGCACTCCATCATCTGTGGCGGAAGGGGTGGCTAGAATACCGGAAAGAGAGCTGTGTCTGAATGCTGAAAGTGGGTGAAAAGATGTGACAGGGAGAAATCCCCAAGTTTTGGGTCCTCGCTGTGTTAAAATGGCTTCAAGATGCTGCCAAAGGCTAGGAATGCTTTTATATGTAGGGGGTTCTATGTCCCTCTAGGTTTGTGGTGTGCAGCAAGTATGGTATGCAGCAATTGTCTGTGGCCATGGTTCTTACGAGCTAGGAGGACAGGGGCTCACCCACCACAGTGGGCATAGCCAGGCTCTAGCTTTGATGTTTACCAAGGCTTATTTCTTGTCACCACAGTCTCCGGCTGTTGGGGTAGTCTGCATGTCTGACCTAGGCTGTAGTTATCATGATAAGGAGTGTAGCTGCGTAAGAGCGACCGATTAACCAGGATGCATTGTAGATGGTGGCTCAGCACAGCGTAAGCACTGGCTGCTCTCTGGGTCCGTGAGAAATAAGGGGCATCGCTTCCAAAGAGTGGGTGGCCAAAACAGTGATTGAACCCTGTCCATTGTTATACCTGCCACTCTCATTTTGTCCTCAAATTCTCTCTGCGCACAACATTGGCCATGGTGTTGTTAATTTACTGAGTGGGAAGCCTTGCTTTACTGTTTTGCCTTTCATTTCCCAGCTGCCCTTTTCTGTTTCTCTCTTTTCCTCTATGTTTTTGTCTTTTAGAACTTTTGAATTCCTTATTTTATATTTAGCTATGTGTATGCATGTGTATCTATGTAGGGATATATGCATGTGGATATCACTGCCCGTGAAGGCCGGAAGATGGATTAGAATCCCCAGGAACTGGAGTTACAGGTGGTTATGAGCCACTAAACTTGGATGCTGGAAACTGAACACAGGTCCTTTAGATGAGCAGTATTGCTCACTGGACCTTCCTGCCAGTCTGTCCTTCAGTGTTTTTGTTTGGTTTTTGTTTTCTGGCACCTTGCCAAATGCCTTCAGTTGGTTTTCCTCTGTGTCTCTTATAACTATCACCCCATCCCCAGCCCCAGTTCAAAATCTTCTCCTACTTTGTTTAGCTATTATGGGCTGAAATTATGTAGCTTTTTGTAGGTATTATATTCAGTGGAGCTAGTGTTGAATTTCACAGGTGAAATTAAAATAAACAGCTGAATTTAATGTGTGTTACGTAAACATGCTAGCCTCGTTGCTCATGTGGTAGGGGCCTGGCCCAGGTGCTCTGAGGTGCTGGGATTTTCAGGCAGGGAGGCCTAGAGACCTTGGGATCAGTGGAAGAATGTCTCTGAAGAGAATTGCCCCTTTGCTCTCTGACTATGAGTGTAGCTGCTGGCTGAACCTTTCTGCTGAGATGTGCAGAGAGAGAGTACTTCTCCTCACAGGTCAAACACTAACCGAACCAGGGGTGAACGCTTTCAAACCGTACCCCAAAATGAACCTTTCTTTCTCTAAGGTAGTTATCTTAGGTATCTAGCTATGGCGCCAGAAAACTGATACCACAGGCTGTGAGATCCTAGTCAGCATATCCTCGGTTCTTGCTGCTTAATGGCTTTGTAAAATTTGAGGTGAGTGGTTGGCATTTGACTGGAAAGTGCCGAGGGACTTTTGATGAGTCCGTGTTTTTCTAGACACTGTTTAAGCTCTGTGCGGTATGTTACATTCTGGAAAACATCCATCTTGAAGTCCTTGCTGTTCATTCCTGGAGAAAGATGTGTGATTCCCAGTGACGCTTTTCAGATGGATTTTCAGAGGCTAATACAATGTGTGAGCATAAGTCAGGAGAGCAGAGCAGTTAGTCTCTTAGTCACTGCATGGCACTACCTTAATCTTTTACATCACAGGGTGTGGGGACATGCACACCAACAGTCTCTCAAAAGTGAAAAAACAACAACAACGTTTTGGATCACATTGAAAACCACATAGGACTATAATAGTACATGGTTTAAGTTAGAACTATAACAGTTAAGACACAGTGATAATAAAGAATGTCTTTGCCAATACTTAGTATGAACGTGTACATACCCACATGTAGACATGCATATGCACACATAATCTTAAAACTAACAAATAAACAATAAACTAGTAAATGCATCTGTGAAGACGACTATGTTCTCTGCTGTGGTGGTACACGCTTATCATGTCAGTGCTCAGGAGGCTCAGACAGGAGGTCACGGGTTTGAGACAGCCTGAGCTGCATCTTCTGTTTCCACAAGCCACTGCCTCTAAGCATCCACTAATGCTATTTACCCAGTTTAAAAGTATTTTCTTTCACTAACAAAAATGCAAACACACGCTTATTTCATCTGCACATGTATTATCACCATGTGCATTTTCAAAAAAAAGATTTGTTTATTTTTGTTTTATGTGTTTATGTGTTTGGCCTGCACTACTGTCTGTGTGCCGTGTGCTACATTGTCTGTGGAGGCCAGAGGACTGCATTGGATCACTTGGGGCTGGAGTTAGAAATGGCTGTGAGCTATTTCTGGGCACTGGAACAGAACCCGGGTCCTCTAGAAGAGCAGCCAGTGCTCCTACACGCTGAGCCATCTCTCTAGCCCCCACATCTTCCGACTTCAAAAGAGAAGGCTGGCCGGCTTAAACCTACCTGAATACGAACTTCCCCTGGCCTTGGTGGTTCCACTTGCACTTCTTCAATTGAGAGAGGAGAATTTTCTGCCCACGCAATGGCTGCCCGACATGTGATTGTCTAATAGACACAAAATCAAATGGCATTTACCGATAAACTTCATTATTTTCTGATCACACTTGCTACTATTTGTAAAAGTATGAAAGTATAGGGGAAAAGGCAAAATCAAATAAATATAAATAAGTCACCAGCATATCAATCGTTAGCTACTGAGAATTTAACACATTTTTCCTCAATCCTTCAAAATACTTTTACTCACAAAATTTCAATAATTTAAAAAATAGTTAAGATCATTCCATATAAGGAATTTTGCCGCCTTTTCCTTCTTTTCTTCTTCCTTCTTTCTAAAACAATCACTATGTATTGAACCATTTCCACTGACAAGTCTATAAGAATTTCTCTTGAGTTTGAAGAACTTCACAGTCATAGTTTGAAATAACCACTTTATTTGAGTATATCCTAATTTTCTTAATAATTACATAGAGATGGGAGTGTTTCTATTATTCTCCTTTCACAAAAGGCACTGTGATAAACATATTTGTTCATTATTTTTTCTGGGATGGTTCATTTCCTTCAGTGAAAATTTCTTAGAAATAATGGAGTCATTGTTAGTGCTAAGTTGATTTCCAAATCTCTTTATAGAAAGATAACATCCCTGGACTCACTCCCCAGAATAATAAATAGCCTATGCTCTCATTTATTCCATTTTACTTAGCATTGACTGTGTCATTTAACAAAATGTCAGATAGGCAGGAAAAGCCCACCATCTTCATTAGTATTTTTCCAGTGTAGCAGCGTGGGGTTCCCCATGGACATGAGGGGGAGGAGAAGTCTTGCTCATGTTCCTACAGACCTATTGGCACCTTGTTCCTTTTGTTAATGAAAACAAGTTCTTTAAACATCAAAGGAGTAACTTGCTATCTGTCAGCTTGTCTTACAAGTTTTTCCTCTGCTGGTTTTCATATTGATTTTGTATGAAATCATGCATATGTTTTGTGATGTTTGTTTATAAAAGTCTCTTCCTTTATAATTTATTCCATTTCTACAGCCTGAAATTTGTCTGTGTAGTAACGAATGTTTCTTTTCTTCTCTTTGAAAATTTTTAAGTGTTTAATTTAAAAATTTAAATTTAGTTCATTTTTAAATTTAGAAATTTAAAACCACTTTACTTTTATATTTAACTAGAGATTATTTTGTGGTATAATGTGAAGCTAAAATGCAAGTGAGTTGTCCCAGCGTGGCATGATCACTATTCGCTTCTACCTATTCTACTTAAATTAGTACTGTTGCTGCAGAACAAACTCTTATTTTCCAGGCTTCTCTTTGGGGGCTGTTTCTACCACTATAGGCATCTTTCTCTGGATCATCTCAACCGTTTCTTCCTCAGTGAGTGGACTAGCTTAACTTTTAGATTTACTATTGGGTGATACTAGTTTGTATAATTTGAAACGTGTTCCATTTGTAGGTATGATTTCTGCACTGGTGGTTGTAGGGGGAGTAAATCTGTGTGTCTTCAAGGAGTTTAGACTTTAGTGGAATAGATAATACAGGATTTTATCATATAAAGATACAACTGGGTGCGGTGGCGCATGCCTGTATTTCCAGTACTCAGAGAGGCAAAGGCGGTGGATCTCTGTGAATTCCAGGCCAGCTTGGTTTACAAAACAAGTCCAGGACAGCCAAGTGTACACAGAGAAACCCTGTCTCAAAACAAAACAAAACAAAACAAAACAAACACAAACAAAGAAACAAAAACAAGAAAAGAGACACATGTCATGAGAACTTTCAGCTTTCAAGTACAGGCATAGAAAATACCACTTCTGTCTGAGAACAACATAATTAAGATAATTTTGCTTTCACAAAACTTTTGTGAAAGGTAACTTTTAGGGGAAAAAATTCCTTACTTGAAAAACAGTACATACATAACTCAAAACACTAAGTTACACAGACAAATTTAAGGGGAGGAAACATGGGAAACCTGACATCCAGCTCTCACCACTGCTAACACAGAGAAGTCCTTCAGCATGTGCACTGTGTGTTCTTATGACCACACTGAGCAGCCTGGGTCACAGTTTGATGATCCATGGAACATGAGGGATTTGCAGGTGATCTTTTACCGACCACTTAAGACTCAGTGACTCATGCATTGTAACTGCGACTTCATAACATTCCAAAGCTGTTGCTTCCATCAACGCTCTCTACCACAATGTGGTTAATCTGATCCTAAGAACCTGAGGGTCTCTTTCACTGGGACCAATTTCCAGATCAAGGTCCCTCTATAGTACAGCAGATAGTATGTCAGCCTTAGAAGTTTCCAGATGAAATGATAGGCAAGTTTTAAAGTTTTTGCTACAAGAGAGAATTAGCAAATTGTACCTTGTAGACTTGTCAGAAATTCATTCTCCAGGCAATAGAAGGATACTTGTCACATCTTGGAAAGCTTCGAGTATTATTGTCATTAAAGTTTGATGATAGTCTGATCAGAGAGCACAGAATCTAAATTGATGGCAGTGAAGGAGACATGGACCACCACAAAGTAGCATACTTACCTTTCCCAAGCTGTCGTCCATGATGGCTTCTCTGGTTTTGTTTGTATTCTTTGGGTATATCTGAATAAACTTTGATTCTAAAGGGTGGAAACCCTGGCCAGGTATTTGTAGGATTCAGGAAACTGATAGCCATCAAAAGTAATTACACCATCAAGATGGAGTAAAGACTCAAAGGGCAATTGGTTTAAAGTACATGAAAGTAAAGCACTGAAAGGAATACAGAAAACCAGAGAGGATAATGAGGGAGGAGACTGACAACCGAGATGCTGCCTGGGAAGGAATCGCCTTGAAGAGGAGGCAGAGGTAGAAGGCCGAGAGGCACTGTGGGAAACAGGTAGAGAAGCACAAGCCAGACAGCGCCTGCTAATTAGCCAACTGTTTCTGGAGGAGCAATTAGATAGATGCTATTGCCAAATGAACACTAAAGACAGGGTTCAGATTGAGTTGCTAGTCTACAGAGAAATGACAAGGGACAAGCACTCACATAAGTTATTACATAAGAACCCAAGAAATGGGTTGCAAAAATGAGGAATGTGAGAGATGAGTAAGGCATTGTGCAAGAACCTCACACAAGGTAAGATTGTAGCCATGGAGGTAGAACCTACATAAAAGCAAGGCATGGGTGTGTGTTCAAAACAGGGGCTGAGTCAAGTAAGCTTAACTGATAGAAAGAGGTCATGACAGGAGGAGGAAGATGTTCGAAGTCCGTGACTCTGGCCTGACTGCCGGCAGAGTTGAACAGTTCTTAAGTGGGGAGTGAGGATTGAAAGTAAAATTTTTTAAAACCAACACATTATATGTGTGATCTGTTTGCTCTTCTGTTTTGTGTTGTTATTCAGCAGAGAGAGAAGCCTACTGGGTCAGGTATGGAGATCTGATTGTTTGTCAGGCTGCTTTGATGTTTTCACCCTGGCCTTCACCTGAAGACAGGAATAGGCAGGATAGGCCAGTAAAAACTGTTGTACCGGTTTATTCCACAGTCCCTTTTTATAGACAGAGCAAAGCACCTCAATACAATGAAGGGGTTCATGGAGAGGTCAAACTACCTTGACTCCCTGTCTGTGTGATCCTCACACAAACAAAAGGAAGTAAACTTGGCAAAACATCCTGCCTATCCCCTTCTCCAGGTGAAGGTCAGGGTGAACGCATGCTTTTCCCTGAGAGCTCAGTAACAAAGCAGCCTGACCCACTAGGCTTCTTCCTCTGAATGACAGCAGAAAACAGAAGAGCAAGCAATCATACCCTGACTTCTGGCAAGCTCTGGCTGCTGGCTTTGTCTTTTCTTATCCGGTAGTCCCATCTGCAACGCACATTTCGGGACCCCCATAGTCTCTTCTCTGCTAATACCTAGGGCCTGCCATCCTCATGGTGTGTGGCAGCTATGCGGTGAGGGCCAGTTGCTGGGATCAGGGTTGAGACAGTGACTGGGGGCAGATCTTTGCAGTCATGGGTCTCTAGGAGTGGCGACCATCTGGCAACAGATTAATCCTTACGTTCTAGTCAGATGGTTATCGGTTTCACTTGCATGGCTTGTGTTTCCTAACAATTCAAAAGACTCTCAAGGGACCTGCTTTTTTCTCCTGGGCCAGAATTGGAATCAGAGTAGAAAGACTGAGAGACCAAAGAATTAAAAATTAGTTTTTTGAGGTATTAAATTAAAGTTTAAAGTGCAACTCCTGAACAAAGGCCAGACAGGTGGAGACATGTCCAGCTACCTGTGGGAAAGAACCAGCCTTACTGTATTCTTTTTCTGCCCACTAGAGATACAGTTCTAGCCCAGATTGCCCCTCTCCCCTGGGACATCCAAACAAGGGAATCCAGACCATTAATGGTTTGGGGGCCTTCCTATAGCCAATCAGTTCAAAATATAACACCCCTTTTGTGTTTCAACCAATAGATGCTTGCCAGGCAGGAATTCCCCTGCTTTGGGTGTGCTGGGAGGGACCAGAATATTTAAATCAACCACCTAACCTGAGCATGGGGCTTTCTGCTCTCAACTGCTGTGGTGGTGAGGGTGTAAGCCCAAACTATAGCTTGTAATAAAAAGATCCTCATGTGTTTTGCAACAGACTCAACTCCTAGTGGTCTCCTGGGGTCTTGAGAATTTGGCACAACAAGACCTGATTTACCTATCATAAAACCTGGCCAAAAGAATGCTCTTAGTCAGGCATTCTGATGAGTGTGCTTTAAACAGGGAAGCGTTGCCTTTATGTACCCAGAGATAATCCAAGAAGGGGATGTGGGACTGACACCTGTTCATTAAGTGGTGCTATACTGTCCCCATTCCCATACTTTCTGCATCCATGTTCCTATTCTTTGAACCTACATACCGCCCCTGTTCAGCAAAGTTTCTTGTGATGGGTACCAGCCTAGCAAGAAAGGCCATGCCTTGAGGCAATGTCCAGATTGACCTTTTCACCCTACAGAGGCCTCATTGGGTTTTCTGACAGCACCTGTCAGAAACCTTAAACAAAACATTAAAAAAAACCTTAAACAAAACAAAACAACAGCAAAAAAAAAAAAAAAGATCCTTTATATGTATAGTTGTTTTGCCTGCATATATGTCTGTGTCAGGTGCTTGTGAAGTACACTTGGAGGCCAGAAGAGAGCACCAGATCCCTGTGAACTGTAGTTACAGATGGATGTGGGCCACCCTGTGGGGGCTGGAATAGAATCCAGGTCCTCTGGAAAGGCATCCATTACTATCACCACCATCACCACCACCACCACCATCACTACCATCATCATCACCATCGATATCATCACTACCTCCACCACCATCACCACCACCACCACCACCACCATCATCATCATGTCTCTCAGAGCATTTATTTCATCTTTTCTCAGTACTGACTTGCTTTTGCCCTGTGGTAGGAAATATAGCCATGAAGAAAACACTTAATTCTTAACAACTTCAACCAGGGAGTTCTTCTCCCTCTCCTCCTAAGCCCACAAATGCAAGGAAAACTCTTTTCTCCCCAAGGATATGTGCTCTTCTTGCTGCATTGGGGTCTAGAAAAGTCTGTGGGGTTGGGTAAGAGTTCGACAACCATTGTGGCAGTTATGCAGAGACCCCTGAGAAGGTGAGAGTGGTTAGGGGAAGCCGTAGGGCAGATGATTTCATTGTCAGTTCACACTCACTAAGGACAAAAGAAGCCTAAACTTTGCTTCAAAAATCTTACCTTTTATCTGTAGATTCAATTAAATGAGGTCATCCATATCACAGTGTTCCCCTGTGTGAGGTCATGCCAGATGACAGTGTTCCTCTTGATAAGGTCATGCCAGATAACAGTGTTCCCTGGAGGAGGTCATGCCAGATCATAGTGTTCCCCTGTGTGAGGTTGAAGAGTTTAAGTTAACCTGGGTATAACTCCATTTTGAAATAAAGAGCCATCTTGTCTGGGAGCTTAACTCAGGTACCAGGAAATATCACAGAATGTACACTTGACAGAGAACAAAGTTAAGTCTCCTAGCAACAGCCTCCAGAAAATATTACAGAATAAATACATTATAGAAAATAGAGAAACTAGGATCCAAGATGGCTGCCAGGAGAGAACACTGTGTCTGAGGAGTAGGAGAGCAGAAACAATGCAGCGACCAGGAGACTGAACTCTGGGACCTAAAACGCCAGCATTGTGAGTGCCAGGTGAGCGGAACTCCTACGGTGAGAAAATCAAGTGGGAAAACCCTAGAGACACCCAGTTATTACCTGGAGAAATTTCCCGGTGACCAGCGGTGCACAGCTCTGATCTGAAAGAGCAGCTGCGCTGGGCGCCCGCACCCGCCATTATAGACTGGATCGCACAGTCTCGCGGGCAGTCTCAGGAGGAACCGGGTACCATTTTCACTGAACTGCGCCCTACGAGCTCACACTGCATCCGGGATCTGTTTCAACCCGCGGGTGTGCGGCAGGCACGAACCTACCGATCACCGGAACCACGACAGACTGAGTGGATTGGGGGACCATTTTGACCAGTCCGCACACTGCGGGGGCGCGAGCCGAACACTTCCGCCAGCAAAAACTCAGTGTGTGAGTCCACCGGCATGTCTGGGAGGAACCCGAGTTCTGCCTGAACCCACGGGTGTGCGGCAGGCGCGAACTGATCGCCGGAATCACCACAGACTGAGTGGATTGGGGGACTGTTTTGACCAGTCCGCACACTGCGGGGGCACTCGCCGAACGCTTCCGCCAGCAAAAACTCAGTCAGTGTGTGAGTCTTCCTGCAGGTCTGGGAGGAACCCGAGTTCTGTTTCAACCCACGGCTGAGAGGATCCTGGGACCATCTTGACCAGACCACACACTGAGGGCGAAAACTGCATGCATCCGCCAGCAAAAACCCCAGTTCAGGTGTCTGTCCACGGGCCAGACAGAGAAGGCCTCTGGCACCATTTCAGACAGCCCTGCATACAGTGGATGCACACCAACCCAAACCCACTGTGTGTGCCCCAAATATCATCTCAGACCGTGGTGCATAGCCCCTGGCACAGAAGGAGGTGCCAAATCTCCATTCCAGGGGAGAGCCCTTAGCAGCAAGCCCAGGGCAGAGTGCACAGCCCCCAGCTGACGTCTCAAAACTGGACACTCAGACTCTAGCACAGAGTGAGGAGTAAAGACTCCAGACCAGAGGGGTGACCAGCCTGCAGTGTTTACAACTTCTAGCAAAGAGCACGAAGCTGGGCACACA
>CM053744.1:2009360-2034293 GCA_028658305.1 Pachyuromys duprasi | reverse complement strand
CCCTGTTTTCTTCCTCTTCCAGTGTCTGTCCTGTTTGTCTTTCTGAGTGAGGCTTGATCATCTTACCCAGGGTCCTCCTTGCTTAGCTTCTTTAGGTGTATAGACTTTAGTATGTTAATCCTTTATTATATGTCTAATATCCACTTATAAGTGAGTATATATCATGTGTGTCTTTCTACTTTTGGGATACCTCACTCAGAATGATCTTTTCTAGTTCCTATCATTTGCCTGCAAATTTCATATTTCTTTGTTTTTAATTGCTGAGTAGTAATCCATTGTGTAAAAGTACCATACTTTCTGTATTCATTCCTCTACTGAGGGACATCTGGGTTGTTTCCAGGTTCTGGCTATTACAAATAAAGCTGCTATGAACATGGTTGAGCAAATGTCCTTGTTGTGTACCTGCCTAAGAGTGGTATAGCTGTATCTTGAGGTGTCACTATTCCTAATTGTCTAAGAAAGCACCAAATTGATTTCCAGAGTGGTTGTACAAGTTTACATTCCCACCAGCAGTGGAGGAGGGTTCCTCTTTCTCCACAACCTCTCCAGCATGTGTTGTCACTTGAGTTTTTGATCTTAGCCATTCTGGTGGGTGTAAGGTGAAATCTCAGGGTCGTTTTGATTTGCATCTTCCTGATGACTAAGAATGTTGAGCATCTCTTTAAGTGTTTCTCTGTCATTCGATATTCCTCCATTGAGAATTCTCTCTTTAGCTCTGTACCCCATTTTTTAATTGGATTACTTGATTTGTTGCTTCTTAACTTCTTGAGTTCTTTATATATACTGGATTTTAGCCCTCTTGTCAGATGTAGGGTTGGTGAAGATCCTTTCCCAGTCTCTGTAGGCTGTCATTTTGTTTTGATGACAGTGTCTTTTGCTTTACAGAAGCTTTTCAGTTTCCTGTGCCAATGAGTTCAAGGCTCTTCCCCACTTTTTCTTCTAACAGTGTTGTGGGTTTTAAATCTTTATTATTGATTTATCTTTTAGTTAAACTGTGGTTATTCCTAAACCAGCTGTATACCCAAATCACCACACACAGACTGGGATTTATTTACTTGACCTAGAGCACAATGCTGGGCAATAGTTACTCCATCCTAAACCTCCAAGCCCACATAGTTTCCTATCATTCAGATTTCACCCATTATACTTGCTTTTAGTCATATCTCAGGTCAGGTTCATCCCTCCACGTGGTTTGAAGTCCTGTCCTGCGGATCTCTGCTCCTCTCTCCTGCTTCCTTCTCCTCCCCTCCAGACCAGGATGTCCCACCCTATTCTCTCCACTGCACAGCACTGGCTGATTGTTTTATTGATAACACAGAGAACAAATGGTGGCATGTTTACACAAACTTATGGCAGGTGATGCTTAGAATATGCATCACAATGCAATGTCCAGATTGAAACCAGATAGTAGAGTAGAGAAATCAGCATGAATTGAATGAACAAGGATAAATTGTATACATTCCACAAGAATATTACACCAACATAACAAATTTAGCGTGTCTGGTGTTATGTTGAGGTCTTTGATCCACTTGGACTTTAGTCTTGTGCAGGGTGGTAAATATGGATCTATTTGCATTTTTCTACATTTCGACATCCAGTTGCACCAGCACCATTTGTTGAAGATGCTGTCTTTTTTCCCATTATACAGTTTTGTCTTCTTTGTAAAAAATCAAGTATCTATTGGTGTGTGGGTTCATTTCTGGGTCTTTCACTTAATTCCATTGATCCACCACTCTGTTTCTATGCCAGTACCATGCAGTTTGTATTACTATTGCTCTGTAGCACAACTTGAGATCAGGATGGAGGTACCTCCAGACATACAGGATTGTTTTGGCAATTCTTTTTTGGCAATTGTTTTTCCATATGAAGTTGAGAATTGTTCTTTCAAGGTCTGTAAAGAATTGTGTTGGTATTTTGATGGGAATTGCATTGAATCTGTAGATTGCTTTTGGCAGGATGGCCATTTTCACTATGTTAATCCTACCGATCCATGAGCACGGGAGATCTTTCCATCTTCTGATAACTTCTTCAATTTCTTTCTTCGGAGACTTGAAGTTTATTTTCAAACAGATCTTTCATCTTAGTCTCTTAAGTGACTATTTATTGCCCATCTGTGTCTGTGACATCCTTGTGACTAGTAAATTCTCTTGGAATGAATAAACAGATCTATCTTCCATCAGCCCCAAAGCTAGAACATCATCTGAGGCCTAGAGATTACCCCCAATTTAGCCCACCTGACTGATGTACACCTACCAATGTATTTTAAAAGTATTTTAATTTGTACTTTCTTTGTTCTGTCTCCATAACAACTTGACAAAACTGCTACTGTATTAGAATATAGAATTTGGGGTAGCTTCTATCTATATTCCCAGGCTATACTAATACAAATTAATACTTGGCTCTAGAATAAACTCTTATTTCTCTTGATGTGAAATGTGTGTTTTTTTACACTGACACAGCAACAATGGCATGAACGATAGAATTCTTCTCCACATCTGATAAACGTGTCAATCTTTTTAGCTGGTATTCAGAATACTGCAGAGGACTTCTGACTGTCTCTGCTTTTTTAGCATCTCTGAGATTATTTCTAAGATTTTGAGCAGTGATGTCTGTGGACAAGTATTTCCAACATTCTCTTCATGTGCTTTACATCAAAATCAGGATCCAACTTGGTGATACATTCTAAGCTCAGGAAAGGGAGATTGCATTCACTTTCTCACCAGCTGTGGCTTCAGCTTCAAAGTAAAATGTTAAGCAAATTCTTGATGTTTGGTATTGGGTTTGCATGAATTAAGAATATTACTCCAGGAAGTGGATTATTTTTTCTGCTTAGCCTATCTTAACTGTCAGCAGTTGAAGGCTACTTGATTATTTACATACACAAAAATTTAAACATACCTTTTCTTTTCCAATATCTTTTAAGTAAATATTAACCATAGTTACTTTGGCAAAATCTTTGACCTACAAAATTCTGAATTTGAAAAGGATGTTATCTAAGCTTCAGACTATCTGTATGTTTTGTTTTGTTTTTCTTAAGCTTTATAAAATAAAAAGACTACCTTTGTTTGTAAGATAAACTGCCCCATACCCTTTTGGTGGATGAGCGAGAATGAATCTCTAAATCAGGTATGTGTAAAGATCCTGGAACAACTGGTTACCGGCTTATGGCACCTTGGAAGACAGTATCATCTCAATCCTCTTGATTTTCCTGAAGGTGTCAGAACTAGACACTAAACCCAAACTGGCCCACCCAAGTGACAAACTCTACTCAAAAGACAGAAGAATTAACAGCAAAGAGAAGGGGGGAGGGAAGGATAAGAATTATTCCTAACTCTAGCTAGCAGTATACCAAAGCAGATGAGGCTCATAACCAAACCTTCGGCAGAGTGCAGGAAATCATATGAAAGAAGGGGGAATTAGTATGACCTGGCGAGGACAGGAGCTCCACAAGGACCAAATATATCTGGGCAAAAGGGTCTTCTATAAGACTGTTTCTCCAACCAAGGACCATGTATGGATATAACCTAGAACTTCTGCTCCGATGTAGCCCATGGTAGCTCAGTCTCCAAGTATGTTTCCTAGTGAGGGGAACAGGGACTATTTCTGACACGAACTCAATGGACGACTCTTTGACCTCCTCCTCCCCTCCCCCCCCCCTCGAGGGAGGAGCAGCCCTGCTAGGCCACAGAGGAGGACTTTGCAGGCAGTCCTGAAGATACCTGATAAACCAGGGTCAGATGAAAGGTGAGGAGGTCCTCCCCTATCAGTGGACTTGGATAGGGGCAGGGAGGAGATGAGGGAGGGAGGGTGGGGTTGGTAGGGAATGAGGGAGCAGGATACAGCTGGGATACAAAGTTAATAAACTGTAACTAATATTAAAAAATTAAAAATTAAAAAAAGAATTATCCCTAAGATCTAGTTGTTCAAAATAATCCATCCACTTGTTCTTTGATGTTCTAGTGACCTGCCTGCTGTGTTCACACTATAAAACTTCCCTTAACATTAGCCGGCACACAGTTCCACTCTCGAAGTCAACATCTGTGTCTTATAAAGGACATTTAGAGAATCTCTGTGCTCTAGCCGTATCTGTAAAATGAGTTGAGATAACTTTCCTTGGAATGTTGCTTTTGGGATCATGTGATAATGTAGGAACTCCCAGGAAAGTTTTAGAAGCACAATAGATATCCACTAGCTTCCTGCAAATTTGTGCTTCATAAATAAACCACTAAACTATGAAGACTTAAAATGACTTCTGATATCCTACTGTGTGCTTCCATTCCTGGATAAACACAGCAATCCAGTGAGTCTTTCAAAGCTGTTGGACCTAGTGGACTCATGGCTACTATTTCAACCATTGCAAACAAAAGTGGGTGGGGGAGGAGACAACTATTCTCCGGAAGAGGCACCTGATTAGACCGTGCGACTTCTACTTGACTCTCCACACCTGCATCGCTAAAACTGAACATAGATAACGTAGAGAATTGTTGTTTCTTTGATAACCCTAGAGACGTGTACATTGCATGCCTATGCATAGGCGTTGACCACCTATGTTTAATTAAGTAGTGGTACATACTGTGACCCACTAGAGTTGGTAGAAGACTTGATATGCAATAAAAATCAAATGCATGGCCTTGTTCCTGAGCTCATGACATTAAACAAAGGACAATGGAGAAGTCTTAAGTGACCTTTTCGCCCATTTGCCAGAACAACCATTCTTTAGACTAACTCAAGTGTGTGCTCTCTCCCAGCCTCCTTTGAGTCCACAGTCAGAATGACCCTTTCTCTCCTAGCAGTGACTACACGGCTGACATGCATCCCTGTGTACCCTTCTCTCCCAGTGTGTAGTGAGCTTCTCTTCATGGATGGCACTTGTAGCTATAATTCATTGAGCTGTGGCTTACCTATGTGGCTCCAAAATAAGCCATGCACTAATAAGTCACTTATTGTTTTATTTATTCACTACAGCCTTTGAAGTGACACTCCAATGCATCCTTGTCTTACAGAGAAGGAAACTGTGGCAAAGAGCAATTAGATATGTCCAAATTCTCTCAGCCAGAAGGAACAGGGCATGTTAGAAGCACTGTCTCTTGGCAAGGGTGGAGTCCATCCCTGACTCCACCCTCAGTCCTCATGACTGCCTTCCCCGCCCCCCGCCCCCCCCCGCCCCCCTGCTCCCGGGCCAGCTCCATGCCTGCCCAGTCAATGCCGACTGGCAGCGTGTGCTGCAGAAATACCAGGGGCCTCAGCACCTTTGCTGTGGCTGAAGGTGCTTCTCTGCCTTGAAGAATAGCCACCCAAACCTTCCTTCCCGGAAACTGTCTACTCCATCTGCCCTGCCTCCCCCCCCTCCTCCTTACTGTGCACCCTGTGGACTTTACGTTGCAGCTTTATGTAGGCAAAGGAGAACAGTGTTCTAACCTAACCAAGCACAGTTGAGAAAAGGGAAAAGCAGACGGAGAGAGGAGAGATGAAGAGAAAGGAAGCAGCATTAAATCTAATGAAAGCAAAATGTGCCCCAAAGCACATCCCCAGAGCAGTATTTCCTTGAGAGGCCAGTGCCCTTTGTTTTAACCTATCTTCCAGTAAGAATAAACTGATGGGTGTGTCGTAAAGGGCCGGATCACATGTGGAATCAGCTGACACCCCAGCAAACAAAATATGTGTGCAACTTTGGCCCAGTGCACTGGAGGAGGGAAGAAGCCTACGGGACCCATCCATTTCCTGCCTGCCCTGCAGTGAGGACAGACAGCATGAGCACAGCCGGAAAAGTAAGAACAAGATCTCACGGTGGGAAATGCATTCTCCCTAATATGGAAAAAGATGCAGGTTTCTAATTTAGAAATAACATGCACTGAACTGCAATGTGCAACATTGCTCTGTAGGACAGGGCACGCACTGGGTTACAGTGCAGCTAGAACTGCCATGAAGTGTCTTTAATGAGAGGGTAGAGAAGCTAGGTCTGTAACCGTCCTTATTTCCACGCTATCTCTGCAGTACAGGGGATCTATTCCAAGTCAACGGTGACTACTTTGTAAATAGAAAGCTTTCAAAAGGTCTTTTATCGAAAGTCTGTATTTATATTAAGAAACCAATAATGTGTTATTCTTTGTGATCATATTTTTTATGAACACAGAAAAGTTAAATCTGGTGAGTGTTTCATAACAGGAATTTGATTCGGGGAACTTAGTAGAACTGTCCCTGTAACCTTTAGATAAAACTTCTGACAAGGAGTGGATTGATTTCAAGTCATTAGAATCATCCACAGTAAGATTACATTACTGTGTAAATTGTGATTTGAAAGGGTGCATTCCTGCACAACTCACAAAATTTCTGCAAAACTTCTATAAGCAGTCTCTTCTCTGCTAACAAAAAATTGTTTAGATTTTACAGAAAATTAATTCTAATAAAAATGGGATCACTTGTTAATGCTAAGGATGCAGACATTACAGTGCTAAGTTTCCCACAACTTGTTCAATCTGTTTACTGTACCACAGTGACTGCCAGCAGCCATTCAGTATAATTAATTGATTCATGCTATCTACTTGCTTAATTAGAAAAGCCCATGCTTCTGTTGGCACAGGGGCTATTTCAGGAGTGGGGCAAAAGTCCAACAGTGAGAACTGGGTTTTGGAAGTTCAGAGGCTTCTAAATACACTGTGTGATACACTCCGTACTGAAATGATAGGTTGAGAATCACCTAAGGGGCTAGTGGCCAGAATTTTTACTTCCATTCACTCTATTTTATTTCACTACTGGTTATATTTTACTATGGCATATTATATTTCAAAGAAAAGTAGTTAGGAAAAAAGAGTGACTGAAAAAGTTAAAAGAAATAGTGAGTTCATACAGCAAAAGCGTAAACCAACCATATTAATCAAACAAGCGCTGAGGGGCCTGGGAGTCCAGGCCTTTAGGTGCATTGTCAGTAGGAGTACTGTGCTCTTTGGTTTATGTTTATACCGCCTAGAACAGCAAAAATAATCATGTAGCCAGGTATGGTAGCACATCCCTGAAATCCTGGGACTAGGAATGCCAAGCAGAAAGGTCCCTAACTCAAGGACAGCCTGGGCTGCTTATTAGAGTATTTTCTCAGAAATCCAAAGTCTGGGGGTTAACTCTGTGACAGAGTACTTGCCTAGAATGTGCAACATTCTGGGTTCTGTCTCCAACACTTCAAAAATCTATTAACAGTTATAACTTAGCATTAAAAATACACCCAGTGATTGCAATTCAACAGTACAGGTGACTCTCAAGGGGAAAAAAAAAACCACAAAACAACAACCACAACAAAAACCAAAATGAAACACAGCTGGAAAGAAAGTGGCCACTTCATGTAGGTGTGTTACATTTAGTTTTCCTGACCTTGGGCTACAGTGTCACACCTTTTAAAAGGTCTTTTTAACTCTTTATAAATCAGAAGTGTCTGCTTCTGTGTAACACTTACTGGGGTTGGGGGGAGTGGGGGCAAAAGGCAGACCCAGGGGACAGATGCTGTGTGTTTATATAAAATGGAGAGGATACAACTGCAGTGATCTGGTGGGGGCTGAATTAACCCTTCACCTTCCAGGTAATCAAGTGCAAAGCTGCCGTGCTTTGGGAGCTCCACAAGCCCTTCTCCATCGAGGACATTGAGGTTGCACCCCCCAAGGCCCATGAAGTCCGCATTAAGGTGATACCCCTTCTCAATTTCTGTAAAGTTTGGTTTGGAAAACTCAAAAAATATTTCATAGATGCTTCCAGAAATCCACTAACATGTTTTAACATACCAATCCTGACAATGCGTTCATTTGTTTCTAAGGCAAGCTATCAATATCAATTGCCCAAAATTGGAAGTGACTAAAAAGTATGTTTAACATAATCCCAGAATTTTTTTAGCTATTTATGTATTTATGAAGTGATTACACATTTTGATTCCAAAACCAATTAATACTAAGTAATTTCTTAGGGTTAATTTCCTATATATATATTTCCATAATGCAGCATGTATTTTGATATGTTGTATAAAATCCATTTTTCAGCGTCACAGGATCATTACTGACCCTTATGCTGCAAAATGGTAGGCAAAAACCTCTGGGGAATCTTGGACATAAACAGACTCTTTGGAATTTGGAAGCAATAGTGATTGTTAACAAGCTCCTCAGAAGCATGGTTTCAGGAGAATAGGTGCGTGGAAACCCCCACACTCACAAACTTGGTTGATTAAACTTTATCTCTAATCTCTAGATGGTGGCCACAGGAGTCTGTCGCTCTGACGATCACGTGACTAATGGAAGCCTGGTCACACCTCTTCCTGCAGTTCTAGGCCACGAGGGAGCTGGGATTGTGGAGAGCGTTGGAGAAGGGGTGACTTCTGTAAAACCAGGTACAGAATCGGGGCTGAGGTTAGAAAATCAACCTCTTGCCTCGCTTGCAACCTCCCGGAGGTTGGACCACAGTGTCAACATGATGGCTTCCTCTTCCCCTATACGCTCTTCCTTTTGAATATAGAAAAAATAAGATATGGTAAGAGGAAACTCTATAGGGAAAAGTGTAGCCAAAGGCCTCCAAACACAAAGACCTTTCTTTATTATCATTAATTGTGGCTGAAAATGGTAGGTTGCACAATGCTTATCACTTTGCTCATGTTTTTAACTTTTTATGTTTTCAGAGGTAAAGGGCAAGTGAAAATAGATTTTCCACAGTGTCACCCCACGTTAATTTTATCTATAGAACATAATGCCCCAAGACATTTTTCCAGTCCAAAAACATAGGTAGCATTTAAAACCAAAATGTATGTTCATCTCCAAAAAGATAGCTTTAACCAGTTGAATCAGAATTCTCACCTGAACAGCTGAACTATACGCAGAGAAAAAGAAGAGCTAGTCTGGTTTGAGTTGAGCTTTTATTGCTTCCTTTAGCTGAAACAACTAACGGTAAAATGACACCTTTATTTCTCAGCTTGCTTTTTCTATGGCAGAAAAATGGATAATTCCTAAATAATTTTCTAAACCACACACACACAGAAGCACTTTTTATTTCCTAGAGAAGATAGCTAATTCATTGTTAAGAACTGAAATTTCCAGATCAATCAGTGACTTCTTTGTCACATTTTTATTATGCTTTCTCAAAAAAAAGCTAAAATTATTTTTAAGCATTCATTTAATAATAGGAGAAGCACAATCATTTTGAAAAGCCAAAACCTAGGTGGTGGGACGATGATTCAGTGGTTAAGGGCACACCCTGTTCTTCTGGAGCACTGAGTTGAGGAGTTAAAGCACCTGTAACTCCAGCTCCCAGGGACCCAGCACCCTCTGCTGGCCTCCAAGGCCACACACACACAAGTGGAATGAACACAGATCTACTCTCACATGCACATGAAAAGCAAAACAAATCTTTTTAAAAAGCAAAAAAAAAAAAAAAAAAAAAGGAGCTATCAAAATTCCCACTTCAATTTTATCCTACGATCAAGTTTAATTGGTTTTATTTTGATTACAAAATGTTTCCCAAGTTGTGTCTTTTATTTTAGTATTATTCTAACTATCATACAAGGTATCAGATATCTCCAACATCTCCTAGGAAGGCAGCAGCTTGCTTGCAACCAAAGTATACATTTATACTTAGCAGTGAGAATATTCAACGTTTGATTAGGATAAAGTGTGCAAAGCCCGCAAGAGAAACTGAGGCACAAAACAAAAGTTAGCTGCTGATCCATGGGGAAATGGCTGGTTTTAGCTTTCCCTTTTCTCTTTGGGAGTCTTCAGGCTGGGAGGCGATGAGCTAGGACATAGCACGGATGGGCCCTATCTCTTGGAGACTTTTTGAAGACACACGTCTCTACATGTAAGCTTCAAGTTCTTGCTTTCGTAATTCCTGGATAGACATTTAAACTATTCTGTTGTTCTTCCTCCAGGCGATAAAGTCATCCCACTCTTTTCTCCCCAGTGTGGAAAATGTAGGATTTGCAAGCACCCAGAAAGCAACTTTTGCCTGCAGAACGAGTAGGTTTCTTAATGTCTTCTTGCACAATTCGGTTGCACACTGGTTTTCTTCTGTCTCATGTCCTTTGCATGCCTGTGTTTTGATGAACAGCTTGAAAAAGCCTCAGGGGACTTTGCGTGATGGCACCAGCAGGTTCTCCTGCAGGGGGAAGCCCATCCATAACTTTATCAGCACCAGCACCTTCTCCCAGTACACGGTGGCGGATGAAATTGCAGTGGCAAGAATCGATGGAGCGTCACCCCTGGAGAAGGTCTGCCTCATCGGCTGCGGGTTCTCAACTGGTTACGGCTCTGCTGTCAAGGTTGCCAAGGTAGGATAGACAGTGGCCCATGGCACAAGCTTTGGTGCATATTATTGGTGCCAAAGGGGAAGCAATTGCTCGCAAGCGTCAGAGGGTGTTTTTTCGTAGAAGAAAAATAAGCCTCTCCAACCACAGTGAGAATTCACTCCACACGCTCATGAAAAGCAGATAAGAGCTTCAAGATAGTATGCATCCAGTTCTGGGGAGTGTCCAAAGAGAAACTGGCCTCCCACGGAAGTTATCCGAGGCTTGCTTAGATCTTGAGCTATAACATTTTACACATGCTATTGTCTGCAAATCTGTTATATCACAGCTCCAAACACACTGAGCAATTAAATATGTTTTAAAGGGACAGAAACTGACAAGCTTAGCCATTTTGGACAAATGGGAGACTTTATGAAGTGGAGATGCCATCACTGATATGTATAAAGCAAGCCAAAGTGGGGAGATTTGTACTGCAGAGATATTGTCTCCATTTGTTTTGGGGTGTTTGGGGGGAACTTTTTTGTTTTGTTTTTGGGGTTTTTGTTTGTTTGTTTTTGTTTTTGTAGTCCAGTGGTGTTACCTAGAGCTGTCCTGCCTGCCCAGGGGAATTTTCCTGATAAGAAAATGAAGGCTTAATGGTAGACCAGGACTTGATGGCACTGTGACTCAGTGTAGCCTCTCTGGGCTGCCTTCCTGATGGAGGCATGTTCTTTGATGACCAGAAGAGCCTGGTGGCCAGCTGTGGGTGATGGTTGTCTCCCTTTGTGATAGGGATTATGAACAAACCATAACAGAAACATTTCCCCAGCAAACCAAAACGTAAATGAAGCCAGAGTCACACCCTTTCCTATTGTTCCTGACAAGTCTGCTTGGGGTGCTGCTTGTTGTGGACTCACGCTAGAGACAGGACACTGTCAGCTAAACTCCACTCTGTGTGGCCTAACATTTCCTAAGCTAGTTTTTCAATAGATCCTTAAAACATCAATCTATTACTGTAGGTTTCTCCTACATCATTTCCATAGATTTATGGTTTTGACTAAATTATTAATAGAAAAATAACACCAGAAGGAATTTGAAAGCATGCAGAAAATTCACCTGTTTTTTTTTTTACAGGTGAAAAAGTTGCTGATACTGAATTAAGGAAAAGTAAATATTTTATATTCAATAATTATATTCTGTATTTTCTATATGACTACCAAATTTTAGAGCTGGGAACTCATTCATTCTACAGCTGGAAAGAAACCTCACTCATATTAGTCATGATGGGTTCTGTCGGGTTCTGACATAGCCAAAAAGCAAGTGGTTTGCCCCTTCCCAGCCTTACTTTGTATACCTGTAGCATGGCCCACCACTGAGAGGGTGCTAGAAAACACAAGAGAATTTATTACATTTGAGACCTCATCACTACGTCTCCCCTGCAACCAAAACAACACACACACACACACACACACACACTATAAGTGATACAGTTTAGGCAGTAATTTAAAAATTAATTTTCTTCCCAAACGGTTGAAAAATATAATAGTATATTGCACTTTATGAAAGCTAAGATCCAGAATCATAAAGCTATTTGTCTACATTTTTATTGCTGGCTACTAGAGAGAGACTAGAACTACTATCAAACTATCTGCTGAGTCTGAAGCTAGAATACATAATGACTGTCACTGCAATCACCGTAACAGGCCTTGCATTTTTTTCTAAGCAAAGTAGAAAGTGGTGTGGCATCCCATAGCATTTAAGAACATTTAATGGGTAAATAATAAAATGGACACTGCTAAAGGGAAAATGACAGTGAGATTTGGGGGACATATGGTTGGGTTTGTTAAGGAGACCTAAAACAATCAAAGTAATGATCCTGCCTTGCGGCTTTTGTGGCTTGGTCCTGATTGCAGTTAAGTGCCTGTGCAGTTGCTTATCTGTCTCAAGCCTATTTGCAAGTCAAGGGTACTTGACCAGCTTTTGCTGAAGTATTTTTCATTTGCTTAAAAAATTCAGGCTTGAAGTCCCAGAAAGATTACATTGGTCTCATGTCATATTTTCTTAAAGATTCCTGTCCACTTTCCTGTTGCTTTAAGCCAGGGATGACTTCTGAATGCTTCCCAGCTGACTTCTGCTCTCATTACCCTGATTGTGAAAGTTACTACTGAAAGTTAGTGAACCAAGAAAAGAGTTATTTATTTAAGGGCAGTTGGATTATTTTTTAGTCTCCTGGAGTGACCTTGAGCACCTGTTTCATTTATTCAAATTGCTTCTGTGTATGTGTAAGATGCTATTGTGAGGCTCTTAAAGATGAGAGTAATTTCTGTTTAGAATGGAAAGATCATCCAGTGTAGTTGGTCTCAACTTGGGTGTCCCAATGGAGTAGGAATGGGGTTCCACCTGCAGAGACTCCAATTTAATTGTTAGAAGCTGTTACTGAATTCTGAGATTAAACAAAAAACTATCCACCTATGTCTAATATATAACAAAGTTCTGTGAACCAATGAGGTACCGCTTTGGACATCCATAACCAGAAGGTTTGCCAGCAGATGGAATGAGATCTGAGTAGCCGTGAGAGAGGACAAAGCAAGGCCCTCTGTGCAGTGTGGACCACTTCCTAGCAGTCACTGTTCCATCCATTTTTGCATTTTCTGAAAATGTAGGTGACCCCAGGCTCCACCTGTGCCGTGTTTGGCTTGGGAGGTGTTGGTCTGTCTGTCATCATTGGCTGTAAAACAGCAGGAGCATCCAGGATCATCGCTGTGGACATCAACAAAGACAAGTTTGCGAAGGCCAAAGAGTTGGGTGCGACTGAGTGTGTCAACCCTCAAGACTACAGCAAACCCATCCATGAAGTAATCCAGGAAATGACTGATGGAGGGGTAGACTTTTCGTTTGAAGTCATCGGCCGTCTTGACACCATGGTACGTACTGTGGCATGCCTAGAGAGCTGTCCTTCCATCCAGGATACACTCTAGACAGCAAAATGAAAATCTCTTGCAGAAAGCTTTTTTTGAAGTGGTAATTCCTCATCTTCTTTTTCCTACTCAGATTGCTGGATTCACCATTATGATAAACCTTTCATCTTGTCAGTTCTACAGACTTTTCTCAAGTAATAATCCTCCTTTAATGAAGGAAAGCTTTTAATTAAGACACTGTAAATTAACTTAATGATTTTCAGTAAAAAAAAAAAAAAACATTTCATCAAGCAAATTTAAATACAAACTCTGGCCTTAAATGGATCAATGTGCTTTTCTTCCACATTCTTAATATTATTTAATAGTTAAAATTAAATATTCTGAAAAGTGTTTTTAAAGGGAATAACGAACAGCTTGGGGCCAAGTATTAGTTTATTAACGTAAAACATGTAGAGAGGCATGGCTGCTTTCACACATTTCTCATCTCAGAGCTAGCATAGTGCTGGGCAGCCCAGCACCCAGATCTACGTGTTGGAGTAAATACCTCTTTAAAAAGAATTAACAGATTCTGCTACATCCCCTAAAGTTAAGAGATACATTTTGTAGGATTCTTTACGATTTACATGAGATAGTGCATATAAAATACTCACCACAAAGCCACTTGTCATGTGGTAAGTGCCCATTTAAGGTTCACTGGGGAAAATGATAAATACTATTGTCAAGCTTACAGTGCTTGTGAGTTTTGGAATGCACATGATATTTTGTTTGAATAGTTGCAAATGTCGTCCTTCACTAAAGGATACTTCTCCATTTACATATCACCTAACCAAAGACCCCTAGAATTCTACTGAGAAATATCCCCAGAGACCTGACAAATTGCCATTATTGAGGTTCTTCAGAAAATCTCAGGGGAGCTGGTGATAGAAAATGGGTTGTGGTACCCTGAGAGTGATGTTTTTCTTGGCCTTGAACAAGATGCCATAGGTGATAGAAGATCCAAGAGAGATGTCACCTCCTCTTTGCATGGAGGGTCCTTCCAAGCTCAGGGTTCCAGCTTTTCCCAGTGCCATAGCTCTGCTGTGATTCAATTGAAGTTTTCTCTGTTTGTTCATCTTAAACTAGGTTGTCAGTTGATTTGGACATCCAAAAGTCTGACAGCCACATGTTCGGAGGACATCTGGCTTTCCAAATGTCATGTATCCTCAAAGATTCTAAATCATTTCTACTATAGAATGTGTTTAAAACAACAACAACAAAAACACCTACTGGGAGGCAAAACTTTCTGGGTGTTTACAGGTGTAGAATAATGTCAAGCCAATGAATAACCACTTAAACGTGCCCATTCTGGATATAAGCACCAGAGCAGGGACTTTTTAAAAGAGAGTTTGACAAATGGACGAGAGACAGTTTTTGATGATGTCATCATTACATCTTCTTCACCTTCAAAGTTTCTGGCTCAGAGTACTAGATTCAAAATCATACTTGACAGATAAATGAAAAGTGAATTAACCGACTCATCGATTGCCTGAGAATTATGTGATAGGAAACAACATTCACCATTGAGTACCCAGGTTTTATATGCTCACAATGACACTTGCTTCTTTCTTGGTTTATAAGGAAGAATTACGCATAGATAAATTAATTTGTTCACTCTTTCATTCAAAAAATATCTTCTGCCTATTTCTTCATATTGCATGAGACTGTGCGTTGTGAGTAGACTCCAAGAGGATCTACTTTAAATATTCCTTTTTATTCCAGACCTCTGCCCTCTTAAGCTGCCATGAAGCATGTGGTGTAAGTGTAGTTGTAGGGGTGCCTCCTAACTCCCAAAGCCTCTCGATGAACCCCATGTTGCTGTTGCTGGGACGTACCTGGAAAGGAGCAATATTTGGTGGTATGTGTTTACAGCTAAGGATCAAATTCTGAGTCTGTTCATGCATGTCAAGGTGGATGTGTGTATATGTATGTATGCGGAGGTCAGAGAATATGTCATTACTTGGGAGCACTCTGCCTTGCTCTTTGAGACAGGGTGTCACAATGGCCTGTAGCTCACTGGTTAGGCTAGTCTTGCTGGCTGAAATCTACTAGTTTCCTTTCACCAGACCTGGAAGTAGAAGCATTTCTACCACCAAATCAGCTGTTTGCTTGGTTGGGTGGTTGGTTGTTGTTTCATTTTATTTTGTTTTGTATTATATTCTGAAGATCAAACTCAAGTCTGAGAACTTTATTGACTGGGCATCTCCTCAGCTTTGAGGATCAAATTCTTAAATTATTTCAGAATTCCTTTCCTTTTATAACAGAAATGGCCAGATTTTAGAAGGCAACATGGGTTAGAAACATGAAAATGACTGTTCTATCTAAGCAAGAACTAAAGCAGAAAACCCCAAGACAAGCTTCCTAGGACCTTTCTGGCTCTTTTTATTTGTGTCTTGGTGAGGCCCCAGAGTACCTCCTAGGACACAGGAAATCCAAGGCAGCAGTTTATGCCTACACTCATTACCTAAATTGGACAGCTTCTTCACTTTGGGTATAAACATCTGCAGAATAATTTCTGTAGGAAAGAGCAAATAAGCTACCTTCATTAGCCAGAAATCCTGGGCTCTCAGGGTGGCATACTATAAAAATGTTAGTGCAATGCAGAATGGGTTGGCTTCTGTGTCTGACATGCAACCTATAGACTATGGTACTTTTATGAACTTTAGTCTCCCTGGAAAGTCTCCTGTCTAATTCTTTTGCTTGCCCCCTGGCTGGATCATGTGGTGATACCATTCTCCTTTCAGGCTTTAAAGCTAAAGATTCTGTCCCTAAACTTGTGAGTGATTTTATGGCGAAGAAGTTTCCACTGGAACCATTAATTACTCATGTTTTACCTTTTGAAAAAATAAATGAAGCATTTGACCTGCTTCGTGCTGGAAAGAGGTAAGCTTTGAGACTATGTTTATAGTAGAGGAATTGGCTAGCAGACAATGAAGGAGAAATGGGACAAGAACAAAGATGGGGTGCCTGGTGTCTGTCACCACTTCAGGCTCTGCGTACAGATGTATGACCTGGGGCAATTTACAAGCCCACGCCTCAGTTTTTACAGTTTCTAAAATAGACAAAATATGATAACCTACCTTATAGTGTTGCTGTATATAATGAAGTTTAAATGAGATAATAATGCCTACATGCTTTATAAAGTACATGGCAAATAGAAAAAAGGAATTGCCTGTTACTGCACCGTTGTGTTTCTCACATGAGGCATGCAGGCTTTCAATATTATTTAAGAGTACCAATCTAGAACCAAAATCTAAATGGCAGTGGTATTAGAATGTTATGTGAGTTTAGAGTTGGAGAGCATGCAAGAGAGATCAGAAAAAGGTGGATTGCACATTTACAGACTTGGCGTTGGTGATAGGGATGGACATGGGGTACTTGGGAACCCAGATGGATTTTCACTGAGACTTGTAACACATGATTTACTCACTCACATGGGGACTGTGAATCATGGAAGGTGAAAACAGTATCTTATATTTTTTATTTCAGCATCCGCACCGTTCTGACGTTCTGAGATCATGCTGATACCTTCCCGCGCACCAGTTTCTGACCTCTCCACCCCACCCCACCAGATCACAGCACCAACCACATCACAGCCTTACTTCTGTTCTTTACAAACACAGTCAATAAAGTACTTGTATAAGCTTTCCACGAGACGCTGAATTTTCTATCAAGCCATTTTCAAGCACATGTATATAAGAGCTGTCAAACTTCACCTGGGGTACTGGGTACCAATCGGTCCTTATTTGATTGATTTGGAGCATCTTTCCTACTGGGGACACTGTGTCTTGTGACATTTTACATTTTTTTTTCTTTTGAACCCTCAGTTATGAAACTCAGTGGAGCACATAGATCTTTCTACCCCAACACACAGGATGACCTGTGTGTTCAGTCTTCCAGGCACACCCCTTTCCACTGTCTATACTTTCTTCTTTATGAAACATGAGTATGGGGCAAAAAGCACAGCTTGCCAATGGAGAGGCCTGGGTTGGCACCTGGAGAATCTCTGTCTTAGTAATCAAAAGGAAACATCACACATCTCCATTCTGCTTTTATGCTATTTTGTAGACAATGAATATGCAGTTGTTCCCTTTAAAAAAAGTGAGTCTGAAATAATGACTCAACACCTCCAGAAATAGTGGCATGGAGGGGGGTAGCAATGGGCTCCAGGTTATGCTTGTGATGGTTAGCAAGTCAATTGGAAGCTGTAGGACTAGAGAGCCAGGCAAACTGACATTTAATAATGTCTTACTTCCACAGATCAGTCATTCTGTTACCTTCATGCTGCTATAACCATTAATGAGGAGTCCCTTTAAATGTTAAAGTAACAACTGTATCCAGATACATTAAACACTGCCAAATATCTAACAATTTTCAAGAAGTATCTCATTGCATAAAAAGAGAAAAAACAGTGAGGTAAGTATAATAGCAAAATGGGGGAAGTTTAACTAGGGTGAAATACTCTTCTGAGAAGATATATGTACACTTATGTGAACAAGTATATGGAATTTGGAGATCATGTGCAATGGATGGCTATGAATGGATAGCTATGTGGACCTGAGAAGCTGTATGTGACCTGTATGACAGGTATGCGGATCTGAGAAGATGTATGCATGCTCACCTGTGTGAACAGGTATGCGGGTCTGAGAAGCTGAATATGCACCTGTATATGAACAGGTATTTGGACTTGTCAGGCTAACTTCATTTGCCTGGGACTCAGGGTCAGCAAACAGTCTCTGTGGCACTGCTATCACGAGCAAGAGAACCCAGAGGGTTCTCGATGTCTCACAAGAGAAACCTCAGCCTGCTCCTTCAAGCACCCAGCATGCCAGCAACACGGTAACTTTAACCAGCAAAGCAGGTCAGACAGATCACCAGATAATTCATGTGTGGAGGTTGAAGGGCACGCATGCACATGTGTGTGCACGTGAAGTCAGAGGTCAGCATTGTGTACCCTCATACCCTGATACATGAACGCTATGTCTATGTCACTCCCACCCATCCCTCAGCCTCTAACACTTCCCATGCCCCCTTCTCCCCAGATCAGGGCTCCTCTTTAATTATTGTTGCTACACACATACATGTTATTATCTTAGTTAGGGTTTCCATTGTGATCAAACACCATAACCAAAAGTAGCTCAGTGGGTAAAGGGTTTAGTTCAGCCTACAGTTCCACATCACCGTCCATCACTGAGACAGGGCAGGGCAGGAGCTCAAACAGTGCAGGAACCTGGAGGCAGACTGAAGCAGAGACCATGAAGGAATCCTCTTACTGGCTTGCTCACTGTGACTTACTGAGTTGGCTTTCTACAGCACCCAGGACCACCAGCCTACAGACAGCACCCCCCACAATGGGCTGGACTTCCTACATCAATTACTAATTAAGAAAATTTCCTACAGACTTGTCTGTAGGTCAGTCTTATAGAGGCATTTTCTCAGTCAAGAGTCCCTCTTCCCAAATGACTCTAGCTTGTGTCTAGTTGAAACAAACCAGCCAGCACATGCATGTTTTTGTGTGTGCACGAGCGCGCACATACAACAGAGGGTGCAGGGACCCATTTCCATCACCCTAGCCCCCATGAAACATTTATATTGGTGCTGGGAATCTGAACTCAAGTCCTCATCCTTGTAGAGTTAAGACTTTACCAACTGACCCATCTCCACGGCCTCTCACCAGCTAATTCTCATCTAACTATGTTTAAAAACACTTCTTACAGATACCAGCAATTAACAGATATCTAATTGTCTTAGGGTAATATAAAAATGGTTTTGAAACAAAGAGATTCTTAGTAAGTAAAAATAGTAAATGTCGCACAGGTGATGCCATGCTGCAGAGAAAGTGGAAGCAAGATGTTGGGAAATACGTTTGAAAATGAAAGTTTTCCTCTGAAGCTTCCAAAAATTGGAAGAGCATAAAAGTTGGGGGAAGCAAAGCCTTCCAGAGAGAAGCAACTAGACACAGAAATAGTTCTGTTGGCAATGGACTTAATAAATTTAAATAAACACAAACTTTTCAAGTGGAATTGTCTAAGCCAAATGCAGAACGAAGAATCAGAAAGATTTATTACCAAGTTGACTGAAGTCTACTCTTTGTCATCCTTGTGGGAAAGAAATCTCTGACCTCACTTGAAAATAGAGCACTCTGACTACATTTTTCTAACTAAAAATTGTTGGTTGAATCATGTCTTTTAAAACCCTTTATGTGAATATTCAAAGTAGAGATAATTTCACATTATGCGAAATATAGAACTCTCTGAATATTAGGCTTTCGTAATCTTTTCTGTTTAAGTTGAGTTAGCAAGTAGCATTGCACCCTCAGGCTCTCCTGCTCCTATCCCATGTGACAGCTACACCTCCTCCGACCAGTCTCCTTTGCATCAGGGGACCCTCCCCCATACACGCCAGGGAGTGACAGACTGGCTAGATCCCAGGGGAGGACATTGCAGCCAGCCCTGAGGAGACAGGATGAGCTGGGGTTGGATGGAAGGGAAGGAGATCCTGTGTCCTCCGCCCCCCCCCCCGTCGGTGGACTTGGAGGGGGCGGGAGGAGATGAGGGAGGGATGGGGAGAGTGGGAGGGAATGAGGGAGGGGGTTACACCTGGGATGCAAAGTACCTAACCTGTTATTGATATAAAAAGAAATAAATTACATTTTTAAAAAAAGAAAAAAGAAAAGCTTCACTTTCTCTCTCCTCCCTGAAGATTTTTCTTACTATTTAAAAGTGATCCTTTCTTCAATCCTCACTCAGAAAGACAAATGGGCTGGACATTGGAAGAAGGAGAAAACAGGAAACAGGACAGGAGCCTACTACAGAGGGCCTCTGAAAGACTCTACCCAGCAGGGTATTAAAGCAGATGCTGAGACACATAGCCAAACTTTGAGCAGAGTGCAGGGAATCTTATGAAAGAAGGGGGAGATAGAAAGCCCTGGAGGGGACAGGAGCTCCACAAGGAGAGCAACAGAACCAAAATAATCTGGGCACATGGGTATTTTCTGAGACTGATACTCCAACCAAGAACCATTCATGGATATAACCTAGAACCCCTGCACAGATGTAGCCCACGGCAGCTCAGTATCCAAGTGGGTTTCTCTAGTAATTGGACTGTCTCTGACATGAACTCAGTGACTGGCTCTTTGAGCAGCCCTCCCCTCCCCCCCCCCTGAGTGCTGAGCAACCTTGCCAGGCTACAGAGGAGGACAATGCAGCCAGTCCTGATGAGACCTGATAAGCTAGGATCAGATAGATGGGGAGGAAGACCTCCCCATCAGTGGACTTGGAGAGGGGCAGGGAGGAGATGAGGGAGGGGGGTGGGGTTGGGAAGGGATGAGGGAGGGGCTACAGCTGGGATACAAAGTGAATAATCTGTGATTAATATAAAAAATTAAAATTTAATTTAAAAAGTGATCTTTCTAAACATCCATATTTACACATAGAAGTTAAATTTGTAAAGATTGAAAACCTTAACAATAAAGACAACCTAAGAGGTTAATCGTATGAAACATTTTTTTTTTCAAGTGCACACTAGTTTTCTGTTTCCAGGTGAAAATGCACTGCACGGTTAATGGCTTCAGAGCACGCCCGTTCATTGCCTTGAGCCCTTTTTAGGTCAAGAATCTGGATGCCGTAGAACTGGTTTCTCTGTGGTCTCCAGGTGTTCGCTGAGGGGCCTGCACCACCAAGAACTCTTTCAGTGTAGGGACACTTGCTAGTTCAATTTGAAAGAATAGAAACATTGTGTGAGTAGAAACTTAACATGAGCAGAATTTGTTCACTGTGTCGGTGTAACACAGAGGCTTCCATTCTGTTGCCGGCTGTCAATCATGGAAAATACCTCAACCTGCTCCTCTGTATCCTGTCACAGTGCCACCTCCTGCTTCCAATGCCCCTCCAGTCGGCAGTGACACAGTCTATATCATGTAATATGATCATGTCTGTGGGGATTTAGCACTACTTGGCCCATAACACATCCTAAGGCCCCATGCCCACTTAAGTGTGAGAGATGCCGTGAGGACATGTGCACAGAGGTTGGAATCTTGAAGGTCATCTTAGAATTCTGCCTGCCATTATGTCTTAGTCAGCCTGAGTTGTTATAACAGAAATAGCACATGCTGCACGTATTAAAGAAAGACAATCATAGCTCGCCATTCTGGACACTAGATTCAAGATGCTAATAGAGCCAATGTCTGCTAAGGGCTAGCTTCCTTCTTCCTTTCTTAGCCTAGGGACCAGTTGTCCTTACAAATTTTAAAGGCTGCCAGCTCCACTCACAAGGGCTAGAGTTCCTCCCAAGACCTCAACCCCAAATACCATCACACTGGACATTAGGCCTCAACATAAGAATTTGGGCAAGACACAGCACATATTACCACAGCACACTTATGACAAGAGAATATGTGAGGCAATCTTTGCTATCCCATTCTCAGACTCTTACAAAATGTGATTACCTTGCTTTTAAGTGCCTTTCATGAGATGATGATGTAACACAATTCTTACTACAGGGAGAATGGTTTAAATAGGTTAAGCAGCTGTATTTATATGTGAATGTATTCCAACCTAGAAATTACCGGTTAGTTCTGAGTTGGTGAGTATTTTCACAGAAGTGGGTTGTGTGGTTGGAACACAGGTGGCTTCATGTGTGGTAAAAACAAAATTATAAGAGTAACAGAAACAGGGGTGCAGAGGACAAGAAACTGACCGTATTTGCGAATGTATTCCTCCAATTCTTTGATAATTTGTGACATAAATCAAAGTGGGAGATCAATTTCAATAATTTCACAAACTTGCACTTGCATATAACCATCAGTCTAAAAGAATGCAAATATTGCTATAAAGAAATAAAATCAATGATATGATGGAGCATATGCCTGTAATTCCAGAATTCAGAAGGTATAGACAAGGGGATCCAAAATTTGTGGTGAGGCCGGGCTACAAAGCAAGATCCTGTCTCAAAAAAAGAGACAGGGGGATAAAGGAGGGAAGAAAGGGTAGGAAAGCAAAGAAGCAATGTGCAAGGAAAATATTTGTAATGTGTGATTGACAAAGAATCACTATATCTAATATCTACATGCTTTTTCATTTAGGGGAAAAAACTCAATAGAACAGACAATAATAAAAACTTCCAGAAGAGAAATCAGTGTCTAAGGAGCATACAAAATGTCTCTGAGCCTTGGCAATGACATTACTACAAAATAACAGCAGAGAGACCACGTCTCTACTCACCCACTGGTCTATGATCCCCACCAACAGGAATCATCACATGTTCCCGGCAGCCCCTTAGCAACAGTTACTAAAATGTAAAAACATGTATGTCCACTCCCTGCAGCAATGTCACACTTGGGAAATAATGCTACAGAAATAGAAATATCTGTGTAAACAGATAAAAGGACATTTTACCTGGAAGAAGAGGAGACTCTAGCTTCCTGTCTGGAAGAGTAAGTGTATCTTCAGACAGAACAGACACTGCCTTGAACTCTGATAGGGTAGAGATGATGCTTCCCCCAACATACGTGGCCAGGTTTAGAATAACACATTGTATGATCCAATTTTTGGGAAAGTCAGAACAGCAGATAAAAACTCCCGTTTATTCCCATGTGGCTTTGTGTGCCTATGGAGAAAGTGCCCAAGTCCCATGAGACTGAAGGGAACTTCCTATGTAGCTGTTTTGTTTCACTCCCTACAGTGGGATTTAACACCTCACAAAGAGAGTGCAAAGGGACAAAATACAAGTTTCAGATGCCAACACTGTAAAATAGCTTTGGAGCACTGTAATTGCTGATTTTTTAAAAAAAATCTGGCCAAATAACTGTCAAAATAATATTAAGTGCCCCCAGATGTTGAAGAACTCAGGGGAAATTGTCAAAAAAATTTGTCTATGTATCAAAAATATTTTGTCTCTGAATCATTAAACTGTTCTTTTCACTGGATCATTTAGGAATCCAAAATTATCTAAAGCAGACACATGTGTGTCATATGTTACATATAGAGGTACATATTGAACATTTTCTCACAGGCCTTAATGGAAAACATGATGTCTTATTAGTTAAGTAGCTATTTCACTTGTAGTTTTATAGTACTAATACAAATGAACTTTCTGGAATCACCCAGATAGTCCTAGATTCTGACATTTTCTCCCAGTTGGTTGACATTTCAATTTTCAATTGCTCCCTTGAACCTTTAAATGCCTGCGGCTGGGTATGCATCTTCTTTGCAAAAACTTTAAAACTGTCTGCAAAAACTCTGGCCAGCCCAAGAGAACAAAGCAAAATGTACGGCCTCTATGGATTTTTCCAGCAGTTGAGCCTACCAGATAATTCTGCACAAATCTTGCAGTCCACAGACTTTGCCCATGTGTTGGAGCTTTCCAGAAGAAGACAACATGAGCTGAGTCTGTTGTTCTGATGGGAAGGATAAAGCACAAAGCAAATAAAACAGAAGACAAATGAAATAATTTAATTTTAAAGTATCGTTAATGTTCCTAAAGAGAAACAAAGATGCTCTATGTAACAAGAACACAAAGTCATTTTTTTTAAAGCTCTTGGGAACCAAAAATAGTTGCCACAAGAATGGAAACAGTAGGTTTATCCTGACAAAGTACCTTGCAACTTGATAAATTATCCCTCAGCAAGACCTGGGCCTGGCGGTCTCGCCTAGAATGAGGAAAAGGATTGCAAGAAGGAGTGGGCAGGTCCAGGTGGCCGGTGTGGCCAACACAGCAGAAGTGCTGTCCACAGTGGAGAAGCTCGACTCCAGAGCAGCACAAGCCTCACAGTGAAGTTTCCAGTAGCTAGTTCAAGTGTTGCCTGCTTATCTACTGTATCCTAAACATCCAAAGGGTAATAAGGTTGACTTGCCCTCAGGGAAATGTACTACAAAACTTTTTTAAAAAATGGTTTTAAAGCTGGCACAAACATTGATGAAAATGGAAAGGAGTAGAACCCCCCTAGTAGTTTCATGAAACAACAAATACAAAGCACTTTAGAACACTTCCTGGCACATACTGATCGGGACAAGCTGACAGCTCTTGTTATTTATTATGGGAGGCCTGAGTGAGTGAAGTCCAGAGTCAATGTGTACTGTTTGTCACGAGCACAGCGATATCAAGGACCTATACCCTCATGGCAAGATGACACAGCCTTCCCTGTGGGGTGAGCCTCAGAGGGAAGGGAAAGCCTTCCTCTGATCTGTCTGTGGGTGTTAACAGTGTGGGCAGCAAGCATCCACTGTAGTTGTCTCTGCCTGGATGTTTATTACGTGAAGACTGTTCCCTACATAGACTGCTTCTGCCCAGATTGCTAAGCCTGCCTCCTCCTTTATATGTAGGAACCAATTCTGCATCCTTGTTCAGCTGTATGCAATAAACCCACTGAGCTTCTGGATTGCAGCCACTTCTCCATCAAAGAACCTACTCCACCCAATCCTAGCTCTTCTGACTGTGTGTGTGTGTGTGTGTGTGTGTGTGTGTGTGTGTGATTTCTTCATTACCTTGCCATCCTCAGGCAAGTCAATCCCGAGAAGCTGTGTCAAGAACACAGTGATTGAGGAGATCCAAGATGGCTGCCACGAGAGAACACTGTGTCTGAGGAGTAGGAGAGCAGAAACAACGCAGCGACCAGGAGACTGAACTCTGGGACCTAAAACGCCAGCATTGTGAGTGCCAGGTGAGCGGAACTCCTACGGTGAGAAAATCAAGTGGGAATACCCTAGGGACACCCAGTTATTACCTGGAGAAATTTCC
>CM053744.1:1964841-2008860 GCA_028658305.1 Pachyuromys duprasi | reverse complement strand
TTCCCAGTCTGTAAGCTGTCGTTTGATTTGATGACAGTGTCTTTTGCTTTACAGAGACTTTTCAGTTTCATGACGTAAGGATGCCTTTCTAAGAGATGACAGTATCGTGATGTGTAGAGGGTATTCTAGGTTCACACCCAGCGCTTGTGGGCCAATTATATTATAAAGCAGCCTTGGTATTTTTGATAGAATATTCAACCTTAACACAGCACATGAGCTAATAATTTTTCTTATTTATATAGGAAGGAATGAGCACATGTTCAGAATACTTACAGTGAGTATTGCAAGAAATACATCTATTCTCTGTGGAAGGTATATATTTTTGTTTTGTTTTAAATAAATTCAGTGTGCTACCACTTAGTAAAAACCAGTAAACACTTTATATCTCAGAACTGGTACATAGTGGAGAATTTACAATCATTTGCAGATTTTTTTTTCCCACTTAACATTGTTGAACCATTCCTGGCCTTGTGTAAGTGAAGCTATGAAGGTGAAACCCAGGGTTTAGGCAACTGGGGTGGGGTGGGAGGGCTTCATGTAAAATTATAGAAGAGGGTTGATAAAGTGCATCTGTAGGTAAAAAGAGCTTGTCATCAAGTTTGACAACCTGAGTTCAGTTCCTGGGACCCACATGAAGAAAGGAGAGATTTGATCTCTGCAAGTCATTCTCTGACCTGCCCTCACCACCCCCGTACACACAGAAAGACAGAAAGCACTTAACTAATCAGTAAAATTATAGATTACATAAAGCAACTTGAGAGAAGCAGACCCAGGTTGCCTTGTGAGGGCCTGTGTAGGCAGATGAAACACAAAGGGCTTCAGGGGAAGAGGTGGTGTGAGTATTGTATCTTGTTTGTAGATGGTGGATAGTAAATAGTGAATACTGGTCTAGGCCCATTGAGTTCTACAAATAAAATCAGTATATTTATGTGGAAAGTTGATACTAGAAGTAAATTTAAAATTGTCTGTCATCATAGAGTTGTAAAGCCTAAGGGACCCCAGGCTTGGAATTTACCTGTTGTTCAGTGTGATATTCCTTGAAATATCCAAGCTATTGGAGACATTTGAACATTCAAGGGGAAATAATTTTGAGCTTTTTATGTGCAAAATAACATTTTACTGTTATTCTGTTAGCTTTTGCTTTCCCAATGCTTGAATCTACTTGAAAGAAACACTGTGTCCTGGAGTCTCTCTCTTTTACTCTCTCTCTCCTGCTTTCCTCTCCTTAGACTCAGATCCCAGATAAGGCATCCCATGCTTTTGACTCGAAAGTAAAGAGCACATTTAATTTGAGACTACTGTAATCTGCTTTAAGGCCTCTGGATCCAGTCAAGGTCTCTACAATCCCTGGCTGTGGGACTGTGCAATACAGGTGTGGGGTAAATCAGAGCTAAGACTTATTTAAGTATGACTTTGCATTTTTCTCTGTTTTGCTCTCACTCAAAGGGCGATTTCTCAATATTTGTCAGAGTGAATGCTTTAAGAAGTGTGTTCTTGGACATCCTCCTACACAGCTGTGATTCAGGAGTCTAATAGTTCCATTTAGCATGTAATTCAGGGCACTAAACAAATTCTACTAATGTCTGATATTTTCTGGTAAGTGCCTAAGTTAAAACTGACAACAAACCCCAGAAATAAGAGAAATTTGTATGTATACTCTCACTTACCAATTTGATAAAAAGCTCTAAGTCAGTATTATGACACTTTTCATGCATTCATTTTGTTGTTGTGTTTGTTTTGCTTTGTTTTTCGAGACAGGGTTTCTCTGTGTAGCTTTGGCTGTCCTGAACTCACTTTGTAGACCAGGCTGGCCTCGAACTCATAGAGAGCCACCTGCCTCTGTCTGCAGAGTGCTGGGATTAAAGGTGAGTGGTCACCATGCCTGGCTTTTTCACACATTCTTACACAACTTCACCTGTTTTTCTGCTGCACCAATCTCCACATTAGTGCAAGTTTCCGAAAATGTGACTTCACTGAAATTGCTGCTTTCAAGTCTTTTAGGGAGTGCTTAGTGGAACTGCCAACAACAAGTACTTAAATATTCTGTCTTTGTATAGCATAGGCTTAGAATCCCTCTATTCAAGCTACAGAGAGTAATTTCCACCTAATTCTACCAAATCTTTTGGGTGTAATTGTCACTGACATTTGCACTTCTAACCCTAGGGGTTTATAGAGCCACAAAGTTACAAGGCTTTACTAAGTATTTTTTTCTGTGTTATGCTTTTAGGTCAAGGCCACAGAGCTGGTAGTTAAGCAACATGAAGTTTAATTCTGTTAGCTCTGGTCTTTCTATCTAGGAAGATGTAGCAACTGGTTTGTTCTGCTTTTTTTTTTAAATAAATTTATTTATTTTTATATCAATCACAGGTTAGGTTTTTTGCATCCCATGCGTAGCCCCCTCCCTCATTCCCTCCCACCCTCCCCAGCCCTCCCTCAACTCCTCCCCGCCCCGTCCAAGTCCACCAATGGGGGAGGATCTCCTCCCCTTCCATCTGACCCCAGATCATCTTGTCTCCTCAGGGCTGGCTGCAATGCCCTCCCCTGGGATCTAGCCAGGCTGTAGAGCTTGTCCGTCTGGTCTACCTTACATCTGGCTGACAGCTGTGTAACTAGGGTAATCCCGCAGCTAGACATCTGAGCTAGAACACTGAGAGTGGAAGGGGAGTTACCTAGTGATTACTTTGTGACAATTGTCACTGTCAAATCTACAGGGCTACCCACTGTCACAGTGATTACACAGAGCGACAATGAGCTTAGCAGTCATCAGATAGATGTTGTCCGCGATTCCTCAGATGCCTGACATGATGAACAAAATGGCAGTACTCCTACTGTCGTGAATGGGAATGAAAGTTTGCAGGGTGATAACCTGGAGACGGGCAAGAGTGGGAGCTAGGCACGCTGGCCTTACCCTCGGGTACATCCCCTTCCTGAAGACCTTCATTTCACCTTTGCCTCCTGCTGGCTTAGAAGTGCACCCCAGGCCCCTGAAATATTATGCCCTGTCACTCCGCCTCCCAGTCCGGACCTTGTTCCTCACTTACTGTCCTTTCGGCAGGAACGGTCTAAGAATTCTGTGGCTGCGGTCCTGTAAGGTGAGCATTTAGCTCGCCCCTCTTTCTCTCAAGTCATGCTGTAGAGCATTATGGATCCATGCCCAACCTTGGCCTGAGCAGAATTCTCAAGGTCTGTCTCCATCCCCACTTAGCTCTCTTGGTCTTTGACGTAATGATCATGGCTGTACATTTTAAAGGTAGCAACGAAGTAACTTTAAATTTACTAACTCTTTCTGTGTGTAGCATATTTAAAAGCAATAGATTCATTCTGAGGTACGTAATTAGCATCCCGAGAGCTTGGGATGCATAATAGTTGTCTCTTCTATGGCTGCCCTTTCAGAGGGAACCATAAGCTAGAAACCAAAGCTGCGGCTTGGTCATGCTTCCCTGGCCATGGGTCTTTACTGTGGACAGAGACAGCATTGTAAGTACATTACTTGCTCCCCACGGCTGCACTGTTATTTGTTTCGTTCATGAACACACATAAACCGTTTTTGTTTTAGAGACAGGGTTTCTCTGTGGGGCCTTGGCTGTCCTGGACTCACTTTGTAGACCAAGCTGGCCTGGAACTCACAGAGATCTACCTGCTTCTGCCTCCCCAAGTGCTGGGATCACAGGTGTGCTCCAGCAAGCCTGGCTTCATTTAGTAAGTGTTTGTATTGGAAATATTTGTTTGCAGCATATAAGGCATTAGGTCTTTGGGGTGAGGTCTCAGAAGTGGATCACTACAGTGATTTATATGATCGTTTTGGGTGTCACACACATGTAATCTCAGCACTAGGGAGTCTGAAGCAGGAAGGCGACAAGTTAGAGGCCAGTGTGGATTAGACCTTGCCACACACAAACAAATCCCTGATAACAAATAAATTAGATGAATGTTTTATGTTGGGCTCTTTATCTTTTGGTAGAAGGAAACACTTGGTTTCCTGGGGTTGTCTTGACTGTCTGCTGGAGCATCAGATGAAGTGGCACTTGGCACATCTATGGAAAGATGCTTCCCTTCCCTTGTGTCTTTGTGTTCATGGCAAGGTCTTCACTTACTGTCAAAAGCCTTCCTGGGTAGAACTCAGGGGTTATTTCTTTAATTCTAGCCTATAAAACAAACCCTGTGACCTTTGTGTGGCCTGCTCATTTGATACTCTATTCCAAGCCAATACTAGGGATCCCGTTTCACCTCCTCAGTCTAGGCCCCATGGGCAGGACTGTAATTTGGTTGCAAATCACCTAATTTCTTAATGACACTTACTTCCTCTGTCCTTCTTTGTCATGATAGAGAGATAAAGGGGCATTTAGTTCCTATTCTTGTCACATAGTGACAGACACCACCCTACTTGAAAAGAAAAATCAGGAGTAATTTCTGACTAATCACACTTGGTTGCCAAATCCAATTCTGTTGTGGCTCTGCCAAGGTTGGGAAAGTGACCCTGTGCAGAGAACCAAACAGGACACTGTCCCTGCTGTACCCTGAGGCCCAGTCCATGGATGGGGGTTCTTAAGAAATTCAGATTGAACTCTTTCATGGATCTTCTTGTTCTCTTTTATATTTCATTTCCATCCCATAAGCCCCAGCACCGGCGGGGCTTCACTGGCTTCTTATTCTGTGTTGTTCTCTTTCCACTGTGTAACAACGCTGGTTTCATTTGGCAGAAAAGGAAGGAAGAAAGGAAGACACAAAAAGAAAAGAAAGGAGAAAAGAAAAACTCTCTTCCCCGAAAACCTGCCTTTAAAGTTCATTATCTTCAAAGTCCTCTTTGAAGTGTCAGGAAGTGAGTAGACACAATCTTGGGCTGTGTTTATTTGGCTGCTAGTCACATGCCTGTTTCAGGTCAACTGAGAAGGTTTTAGAGTGGATAGTGAATTTTGATTATTTTCAGCTCTCTCTCTTGCCCAGAGCTGAAGGGCATTTTGCTGAATAGAAACAGCTGCTTCCTCTCCTCCCGCATGCTGTGCTAGTCAACACGGACTCAAAGCGCCTCAGGGTCTTACTGAGTACCCCTCACTGCCCACATAGCTACCTGTGAAAATCAAATGGAAAGATCTCAGTCCTTAGCAGACCTGACACGCCATGCACTGCTAAAACACACACTCGTCTGTGTAGCTGTTTTCACACACTCCCTCTGTCTTGCTTCTCAAAGAAAAGAAGAATGGTATTTATCCTTCCATGTGGCCATGGTCCAGGAGGAACTTTGCCACATGTTTCAGCTGAGTTTCATAGGCTTCACTCATAAAAGATGAGAGGGAGAGAGACAAGGGAGAGAGAAAGAAGCAGGAGAGAGGCAGGAGGAAAGGTAGGAAGAGGGGACGAATACTCCTTCCATGGGAGTAAATTTTCTTGGAGTGAGACAAGGTAACAGGCCTAAGGCAAAAGACAAAGAACGGTGCTCTACTGGGAAAAAATAAATCTTTCTGCTTGCCCTCCGAGGGTCTTCTGTTTGTTTTGTTTACAAGGCTCTTGCAGCTGGGTGAGATAATTCACACTAAGCTAAGGAAAGCAAAGGTCTTGTGAACTTGCATGGTCTGTGCAGCCAGACAAGAGAGGGAGCTGCACTTCCTGGTACGCTTTACTAATCTGGGAATCTGATTAGACCATCCATAGTTCCACTGTTAGGAGTCAAGTTATTAGGCTCTTGTAGGAGACTGCTTTTGCTTCCTTACAATACAGCCAGAATTATAACAAAACACCTATAGAGTAAAAGCCATGGGCAGAGTGGATTGTTTCATTTATATTGAGAAACATATTCTTTGAGACATACCCTGTGTGCCTTAGCTTTTAAATCATATTGCCCTTTGTAATGCCAGAGAAACAGGGAAGCGTTTTGTTTTCGATTTGTTTTTCTCCCCTCGCTATGCTCTGTATGTCTTTTCAAGGTGAAGGATTCTACTGGCTAGTGAGAAATTTGGTCCTCTCTCAGCTGTCCAGGAGAGGTTATCTTTGGCCCCTAGCATTATGCTACTTGAGTTTTGTTAAGAGCAATAAATATGGATCTATTTGCATTCTTCTTCATGTGGACATCCAGTTAGACCAGTACCACTTTTCTCCATTGTATGATTTTGGCTTCTTTGTCAAAAATCAGGTGTCCACACCTATGGGTGTGTGGGTATATTTCTGAATCTTCAGTTCTACTACATTGATCAACCTGCTTGTTTTCATGCCAATAGTGTTTTTATTACTATTTTATTACTATTGCTGTATAGTTACAGCTTGAAATTAGGGATGGTGATACCTCTAGTTCTTTTATTGTACAAAATTGCTTTAGCCATCCTAGGTCTTTTATTTTTCCATATGATGTTGAGAATTGCCCTTTCAAGGTCTGTAAAGAATTGTGTTGGAATTTTGATGGGTATTTTATTGAATCTGTAGATTGCTTTCAGTAAGATGGCCATTTTCACTATGTTTAACCTACAGATCCATGAGCACGGGGAGGGGGGGATCTTTCCATCTTCTAACATCTACCTCAATTTCTTTCTTCAGAGACTTGAAGTTCTTGTTAAATAGGGGTCTTTCACTTGCTTGGTTAGAGTTACACCAAGATATTTTGTTTTTATGACTATTGTGAAAGGTGTTGTTTCCCTAATTTCTTTCTCAGCCCATTTATTGTCTGTATAAAGACAGACTACTGATTTCTTTTGAGTTAATTTTATATCCATCCACTTTGGTGAAGGTGTTTATCAGCTGTATAATGGATGTGGAGGGAGGGGAAGTCTCATTTGGTCCCTGATTTTAGTGGAATTGCTTCAAGTTTCCATTTAATTTGATGGAAGCTTGCTGTATATTGTTTTTATTGTGTTTAGGTTTGTGCCTTGTATCTCTGATCTCTCCAACATTTTTAACATGAGAAGTTGTTGGATTTTGTCAAAGGCTTCTTTTGGCATTTAATAAGATTATTAAATGGTTTGTTTCTTTTAGTTTGTTTATATGATGGATCAATACATTGATGGATTTTCCTATGTTGAACCATCTTTGCATCACTGGGATGAAGCCTACTTGATCATGGTGGATGATGTTTTTAATGTGTTCTTGGGTTCAGTTTGAGAGTATTTTGTTAAGTATTTTTGCATCAATGTTCATGAGGGAGATTGTTCTGAAATTCTTTTTCTTTTTTGGATCTTTTGTGGTTTAGGTATAGGGTGACTATGGCCTTATAGAATGAGTTTGGCAATGTTCCTTCTCTTTCTGGAATAGTTACAGCACTATTGGTATTAATTCTTCCTTGAAAATCTAGTAGAAATCTGTGCTAAAAGCACCTGGTCCAGGGATCTTTTTGGTTTGGAGACTTTTAATAACTATCTATATTTCCTTTGGGGTCATAGGTCTGTTTAAATTGCTTTTCTGATCTTGATTTAAAGTTGATAAGCTGTATGTATCAAGAAAATCATCCTTTTCATTTAGAGTTTTGAATTTTGTGAAGTACAGGTTTTGAAGTAAGACCTAATGATTCTTTGGATTCCATCAGTGTCTGTTGTTATGTCCCCCTTTTTATTTCTGCTTTTATTAATTTGGACACTGTCTCTCTGCTTTTTGGTTAGTTTAGCCAATGGTTTGTTTATCTTGTTGATTTTTTTTTCAAGAACCAGCTCTTGGTTTTATTGATTCTTTATGTTGTTCTCTTAGTTTCTAAGTTATTGATTTCAACCCTGAGTTTGGTTATTTCCTGCTGCCATCTCCTTTTGAGTGTGTTTGCTTCTTTTTCTTCTAGAGCGTTCAGGTGAACTGTTAAGTTGCTAATATATGATCTTTCCGTTTTTTTAAGAAGGCACTTAGTGCTGTGAACTTTCCTCAGCACTGCTTTTTATTGTGTCCCATAAGTTTGGGTATGTTGTGCCTTCATTTTCATTGAATTCTAGAAAGTCTTTAGTTTCTTTATTTCCTCCCTGATCCCAGTGGTCATTGAGTAGAAAGTTGTTCAGTTTACATGAGTTTATAGACTTTCTGTTGTTTTTGTTGTTGTTGAAGTCCAGTTTTAATCCATGATGGTCTCATAAAATACAAGGTGTTTTTTTTTAATTTTCTTGTATCTGTTGTGATTTGCTTTGTTAACAACTATGTGGTCAGTTTTGGAGAAGATTCTGTTTGGTGCTGAGAAGATGATGTCTCCAACTATTAATGTGTGGGGTTCAATATATGATTTAAGCTTTAGTAACATTTCTTTTCTGAATGTGGGGTGCCCTTGCTTTTGGGGCATAGATGTTCACAACTGAGACATCATCTTGGTGGATTTTTTCTTTGATGAGTATGAAGTATCCTTCCCCATCTCAAAAGATTAATTTTGGTTGAAAGTCTATTTTAGTAGATATTCTAATGGCTACTCCAGCTTGCTCTTTGAATTTATTTACTAGAAAACATTTTTTAGGCTTTTTTCCCCCAAGGTAATATCTATCTTTGTTACAGAGGTATGTTTCTTGGATACAGCAGAATGATGGATCTTGATTTTGCATCTATTCTATTAGCCTGTGTCTTTATTGGGGAATTGAGTCCATTGATGTTGAGAGCTATGAATGAGCAATGATTGTTAATTCCTGTTATTTTGAAGTTGGTGGTGTTAGTGTGTGTGTGCTTCCCTTCTCTTTGTTTTCTTGCTGGTGTAAAATTATTTATTTTCTGAGTTTTCTTTGATGTAGTTAACCTCCTACAGTTGGAGTTTTCCTTCTAGTATTTTCTGCAGGGTTGGATTTGTGGATAGATATTGTTTAAATTTGGTTTTGTCTTGGAATATTGTTTTCTCCATTTAAATTGGTGATTGATAGTTTTGCTGGGTATAGTAGTCTAGGTTGGTATCTGTCTGCAAGACATCTGTCCAGGCCTTTTTAGGTTTTAGGGTCTCTGTTGAGAAGTCAGGTATAATTCTGTTAGGTTTGCCTTTGTAAGTTACTTGACCTTTTCCCCTTCAGCTTTTAATATTCTTTCTGTGTTCTGTAAGTTTAATATATTATTTTTATGTGGTGGAAGGATTTTCTTTTCTGGTCCAATGTAATTGGTGTTCTGTATGTTTCTTGTATGTTTACAGGCATCTCTTTATTTAGGTTGGGGAAATTTTTTGTATTATTTTGTTGAAGATATTTTCTGGTCCTTGGAGCTGGGACTCTTTGCTTTCTTCTATTCCTATTATTCTTAGGTTAGGTCTTCTCATAGTATCCCAGATTTCCTAGATGTTTTGTGTCAGGAATTGTTTAAATTTAGTACTTTCTTTGACTGATGTATCGATTTTTTTCTATTGTATCTTCTATGCCTGAGATTCCTCCTCCATCTCTTGAATTGTTGGTGATACTTGCACCTGTTGTTCCTGTTCTCTTTTCTAGGTTTTCCATCTCCAGGATTCCCTCAGTTTGTTTTTTCTTTATTGATTCTACTTTTATTTTCAGGTCTCAAACAGTTTTATTCATTTCCTTTGTCTGTGTAACTGTGCGTTCCTGTATTTCTTTAAGGGATTTATTCATTTCCTTTTTAAAGGCCTCTATCATCATTTATAAGGTTGGATTATAAGCTCATGATTTGGCTGTGTTAGAATATCCAGGGCTTATTGTCATAGTGTAGCTGGACTCTGGTGGTGCCATATTGCCCTGGCTCTTGTTATTTTGTTTTTATGCTGGCCTTTAGTCATCTGGCTGTCCTCGGTGTTGGCACTGGTAGCTCTGCCACAGGTGGACCTGAACGTTTCTGGGGTCCCTCAGGCTTCTGCTCTCTCTGCTGTCTATGTCCCAGGTGAATCAGGCCATCTGGAATAGGCAGAGAGGCCTCTATGCTGACTGTTGCTTAGGGGCCCCCACAGGCCTCCATGGGTTGGCAGACAATGGCGGTCAGGGCCCACATCACTTCTGCTGTTCTGTAGTGTATGTGATGTCAGCTTTTAATCCCAGCACTCAGGAGGCAGAGGCAGGCAGACCTCTGTGAGTTCAAGGACAGCCTTGTCTGCAGATCGAGTTCCAGGACAGCCAGGGCTATGCAAAGAGAAACTCTGTATAGAAAAACAAACAAAAAACAGAAAATAAAACCAAAATCAGAACAAACCGACCAGAATAACCCTCCTGAGACTTTGGAGGGCTTAGTAAAAGTTGTATATCTAGATAGATTCAGCGTGTGGAACAGTTCCAGTCCAACCTTGTGTATTACATTTTTCAATTAAGAAAACACAGTGCATGGCAGTTGCTGTGCCAGGCGATGCGAATTGAGCTAGTAACTGTGTTCATGAATTCAGCTTCAGGTACAAAAATTAGCTCCCAAACTTAAGCCTGATCCATCCATCCTCAGATAGATGCAGTATCTAAATAAGTGTAAGAGAAGGAAGGTGAACGAGGCAGAATTGCGGAGGGGCTTTGTAAGGACACCGACACTTAGGACAGTACCTAAATACAAAGGACTATGGTGTGAAACGAGACAAATGTCACCGAGCATAGCAATGTGTGCTCTTCAAATGGATGTTTTACACATCAGGCTAAGGTGAAGGCTGGGATCCCAGGTGACACACTACGAATGGGCAATTTACACAGATAAAACTAGGATACAACTGCAAGAAACAACAAAACAAACAAACGAATCCTCAGTGTGAAAGCAGAAGGAGCTAGAACTGACATCTTTTATACCAGATCATCAAATAGAGGACAAACAAGATATTGAAAATCCTCTTCAGTCAGAAAGAGGGGGGTAGGTGGGGGAGCTTGTCAAAACAAAATGACAAAGGCCAAAAGCAAACCATTCAATTGATATTTTATTTAGCACCTATTATGTTTGGGGCATATACTGAATAAAGTCAAATGAAAACAAATCAGAACCATTTCACCCTGAAGGGTACTATTTAGGAAGCATGAAACAGAACAAAGAAGGCCATTGACAAAAGGAAAGCTGCAAAATGAGGAGATTTCCTAGTGTTAAACAATACCGGCTTTGAAAAGTTAGAATTATAGAGGGCGGGGGGGGGGGAGGAGAAAAAGACAGCAGGGTTTTGAAGTGCCAATCTAATCTATAGGAGAGGAACGGATACAAACAAGACTGCTATTCATGAGGGTGGACAGGCTACAAGTGATATGACACCAGCTAATATTGGCTCAGGCAAGTTCTTGTTATGCTAAGTGAGGTTCACAGAACAACAGTTGGCATCACCCCAGAGCATAGGAGAGTTGGGGAAGAGTAAGGTCTACTCCACTTCTACTGAATTACAGTGTGCTCTCTAACACAATCCCGAGTAACTCATGAACATGCTGGATATACAACAAATTGTTTATATCAATAAGGTGAAGTTACATCACTGTATAGGCTCTATACAAACATCATCTGTTTTGAACATTTATGAGGAAAGACTTACAGAATGCATAACTGGGCTATGGATTCAAACTCCTGTCCTACAAAGGATACATTATCAGAGTCATAAGCCCTGAAAAAACAAAGTAAAATTGAATTATACCAATTTATACCAGCTAATTGGCAAGAAGAATACATAATGAAATACTGTCCCAGAGAAGCAAGGAAGGGGCTCTGGGAATGGCTTGGTGGGTAGAGCACTTGCCATGGACACTTGAAGATTGGAGTCCGGGCCCCTGATCTCTAATGTAAGCTGGGTGGTTGTGGCAGCTTGCCTGTAACCCCACAGTCAGGAGGCAGAGGTACAGATCCCCCAGCATAAGCTGGCTAGCCAGACTAGCTAAAGCAGCCGGCGCTGGGGCTGACGAGGTACTCTATCTCGATATATAAGGAGGTGAGTGACTGAAGGTGATTCATGACATCAACCTTGAGATCCCTGAAAGCTCATGCACACATATGTACCATACTCATGTGAACATGCTCACTCCCTCACATGTGAAAAAAGAGAAGCAATAAAAACCTGAATTTCTTAGGAAGCTGCTTAGCTAGGATAAGACATTTTTGCCTGTACCCATGACAAAAGGCTCTAATAAAAGGAACTATAAGCTCTACGTTTAGGTGGAGGAAATAGACAAACCAAAACCTAATAGGACAGGGAACATTAAGACACATAGCCTGGTGGCAAAATGGGTCCCATCACTTTTCACATGCATAGCTTATAAATCACCTTATTTAATCATCTCCAGTGCTGTCCTCACGCTTTACCCGGATGCCATCCAGCTAACGCTACACTCTGCCCAGCCCTCCCTGAAATGGGCATTCTTAAGCAGGGTTCCCCCAAACCAAGGCTTGGAGCTCCAGTTGCTGCTACTTAGAACAGTGCTGTAGAAAGGCTCTAGTTTGGAATCTCCATGAGGCCAACCTGATTTTTCTCAAGGAAGAAAGGAAAAGAGTGATTTGTCCTCCTCTCAGGTTCCCAGGGCAAGTTAGATAGGCCTATGGTGCCGTTCAGTAATTTCATTCTACCCTGGCTCAGGATCCAAAGCACATGCTTCCGCTATCCTTTATGGACAAATAAAACGTGATATTCTAGCCTATTGCTGTTTACCTCTCTTACTGTTTAACAGTTGAGATGGTGCCCAACCCTTGGTATACTTTATTTAACAACACAAGATAAAATTATTCAGCACACCTGTTCCTATAAGGAAACATGAGCTGTATGGCTATGCCAGAAGAATGGAGTAAAAAAAATATTCATAGCAACCAAGCACTCTGGAGACTCCATGAAATCCATGTCACAATTCCAAGAAGATGTTTTGCAGATATAGCAGAAGACTATCTGAGAACGTATGTAGGACTTTGCAACACTGAGTCACCAAAGCAATCTTAAGAAAGAACAAAGATGGAGACATCGCATTTGCTAATGCCAACACGTATTACGAAGCTATAGATATCAAAACAGTATGTGAGCAGGGAGATAACTCAGTAAATAAAGTTGGTCTGCAGAACTCACATTAAAAACAACAGTAACTGGGTGTGCTAGAGGGTTGGAGATCACCTCTGTCATCTGCGACCGTGCTGACCACGTGGTCTAGCTCAATTTGCAAGTATCAGACCAGTGAGAGACCTCATAAAAAGCAATACCCCAAACAACAACAACAAGATGGATAGTTCCTGAAGACAGACACCTGAAGTTGTCTTCTGGCCACCTCATACATGCACACACACACACAAGCGTGCATGTATACATACATGTACCTATACACCCAGATATGCACAAACATATACCACTATTGCAGCTGCGTCAGAGCAGATAGAAGGACAAATGGACCAGAACAGATATCCCAGAAAACCACACACACACATTCATGGTCAGCTAACGTTCAGCAGGATGCCCAGACACTCAGTAGGGCTGGGCTGCCCCCCAGTAACTGCTGCTCTAACACTAGCTACAAACAAGAATGAGACACAGGGATCCAGTTTAGTTATCTCTTGAGTCTTTTTAAAACGATTTCTTATTATCATTATTATTATTATTAGTGTGAGAACATAGTGTGTGACAGAGTTTGGGGCATGTGTGGAGGTGGGCTCTCTACTTCCTTCTGCACATGATTCTGGGGATCAGATCCAGCTCTTCAAGTTGGAATGGCAGGTGCTTTCACCAAGGGAGCCATCTTACTGGCCAGCTTCCTGGCTCTAAATGGATTGTCTCAATTCAGGCGTATTGTCAGTGATTGCTATTTAGTGTTTATAGCATTTGATGTTGCTGTGATTTTTATTTTTATGTTTTCTTTCTGACTTATCAGAACTTCTCTCTGGACAGTGGCTATAAGGTCTTAGAGGCAGGCAGTCTCTGGGAGTTAGTGCACACTGGGAGTCAGGTTCATCACCCCCTAGGTGCAAAGACTACTCCGTGGAAGGAAAACCAAACCCTTTAGTAATGCTGTGTATCACATGAATGAAAATGAACCTGAACCTTATCCTAGTTAAATAAAAAGACAACATGACTTGGAGTACAGCGGAAAAAGAAAACTTTAAATCATGAAACTCTAGGTGGAAAGCAGATCAAAACTTTTATGATATTAGATTTGGTAATTTTTCATTTTTGTAAGTGTGTGTGTGTACTCGCGTGTACATGTGTGTGTAGGACATGCCTTGGCATGGATGTGATGGTCAGATGACAACTTGCAGGAATTGTTTCTCTTCTTCCATCATGTCAAGTTCCAGGGATCAAATTCAGGTCATCAGGCTTGTAGGTAACACTTCTACCTTCCAGTCATTTGCCGGCCTGCAACCATTTCTTGACCATGACATCAAAACCATTGGAGGTAAAAGCAACAAAAGACAAATGAGAAAATAAATTATCCAAGGACATAGTCAGTAAAATGAAAAGGAACCTTTGACCGAGGAGTTAATATAATTAAAATGCAGAGCTGCAGAGCCAGTCCCAGCTGATCCGCCTACGACACAGCTCCCGGACCCAAGGCTCAGGGAACACTGTGGAAGAGGGGCTGCAAGAGCCAGAGGATCTGGAAGTTTGCTGCGTGTCCTAGTACTGTCAGAAGCTACACCCACAAACTCTCACCAACATGAGTGCCTAAGCATGAGCTGACCAAGGAAAACAGCAACAGGCATGGTAAACTGGATGGAAAGTCCATGAGTCTGAACCCTATGAAGACAGCTACGGGCAGCTGAGGAATACTGAGAGCAGGAGAGAAATCTGCCCCAGGGGAGAGCACACCATTGGTTATCCAACACCAAGCGATCAGCCCTGAAAACATATTCAGAGAAATAACATTACACAGCTCGACAGGTTGTATTTAGGAAGATACATTTGTGTTTGTTATGTACACACATGTGACAACAATTCATGAAAAACAAGGCTATAAGTTTGAAAGAGACCGAGGAAGGGTATGTGGAAGGAAGGGGAAAAGGAAAATACTGTAATTGTATTGTATTATAATATACTGTTTCAGCCTTGCAAGATGAAGGTTTCTGGAGATGTGTTTTGATAACCTAAGTAAAGACAGCATTACTGAACCCCACACCCGAATGATTAAAATGGTGACGTTTGTGATGCTTTACTTTAATAAAAAGAGCATCCAAGTTGAACTTTCAGACATGCAGATAAACATACTCTTGATGGAGTCAATAGTAGCTATGTGTTGCAGGAGAAAAATATTATTGAATTTAAAAGAAATCTAGAAACACTAGAGTATAAATATAATTGAAGATTATGACTGATAGAGGTATCAGAGAAGCTAGGTTGTTTATTTTGCACAGAAAGATGCTCAGGGACAGTATAGAAAGTCACCTTTAGCTGAAAAGCAAGTCTGCCATGAGGACAGAAGATCAGATCCATTTCTGTGAAGCAGGGCAAGAGAGCTAGGGCCTAGAAAGAGGCAGTTGAGTCTAATGTGATGATCAGCTTCCAGAAACTTCTTCTTTCTCTGTTGAAGTGTTACTGATAGTTCTTCATCTGCTTGGTACTGTTTCTATACCAACTTTGTATTCATGTCCACATATATATATTTATTTAAATTTCCCCAGCTGTTGAGTATAATTCTGGGAAGAACTGTATCAGACTCGGAGATGTTCTAGCAGAAGTTACACAACACTTTGGCAGACCACAGTGGAGCGAGTCCAGCGCCAGACAGGAGGGATGGATGTCTCTATGGGTGACTTCTAGGGGTCGGGGGGGCCCTAACCAGAGACCAGAACTGCCTGGGGAGCTGGAGAGCACACATTGTTCTCTGGCCCTTTTACAACCAGCTGAGAACAAACAGCTCCATGTGCTCTAAAGTTTGACGATGATGACATATTAGCTTCTGGAAAGCGGAGGGACCACTGGGAGAATCCGAAAAGACTGCATCAAGAAGAAACACTGCTCTCTCTTTATCCTTGCACGTCTCGGAGCCAGGGTAAATTTGGGGTTGAAGTTTTTGTGGGTGGGTTGGAGTTCCCCTCCCTCTGCTAAGAGGCCAGTCTTCAGTCTTCAGTCCTTTTCAGTCTCTGTGGTCTCTGCTACTAGGAGTCTCTGCTTGAATCCCCCTCATATCCTCCCAGGAGTCTACACTGACTTAGGTCTCTAGCTTGTCCCAGAGATACCCCCACACTGCATTTCTCTTTTCTCTATAGGCCTGCTGTCACTTGCCCTCACTCTCCCTAGGTCTGATCTCTACCCTCTTACCTCTCTGAGCCTCCTCTCCTACTTTGTTCCCTCTCTTTAGCCACTACTTCTATCTCTTCTATCTCCCCTTCCAAAAGAGATTTAGGCATCTTCCCTTGGATCCTCGTTATTTGTCATCTTTGGGTCTGTGCCTCATAGTATACTTATCCTGTACTATATGACTGAAATCTTCTTTTTTTAATTTTTTATTTATTTATTTTTTTTGAAATCTTCTTATAAATGAGCACATACCATGTATGTCTTTCTGTGTCTGGGTTACCTCACTCATGATGATTTTTTCTAGTTCCATCCATTTGCCTGCAAATTTCATGGTTTCTTTGTCTTAAATAGCTGAGTAGTATTTCATTGTGTGAATGTGCCACAGTTTCTTTATCCATTCTTTGGTTGAGGGACATCTGGGTTGTTACTAGATTCTGGCTATTATGAATAAAGCTGCCATGAACATAGTTGAGTAAGTGTCCTTGTTGTATGGTGGAACATCCCATGAAGACCAACAGGGCCAACTAACCAGGGCCCAAAGGGGCCTGCTGAGGCTGAAGCATCCACTAAGGACCATGCATGAACTGGACGTTCAAAGATGTAGCAGATGGGCAGCTTAGGCTTCATGTGGGTCCTCTAGTAAAGGAAGTGGAGACTGCATTGGACACAGACTCACTTGCCAGCTTTTTGATCACTTCCTCCCTCCCCCTTCCCCCGCAGGACTGCCTTATCAGGTCACAGAGGAAGAGGACATGCTCAATCCTGATGCAATGTGGGGAGCTGGGGTGGATGGGAAAGGGAGCTCCCCTTTTCTGAGGAAGAGGTGAGGGAGGAAAAGGGGGGAGAGAAGTGCAACCAGGATGCAAAGTGAATAAAAATAAATACATTTTAAAGAGAAGAAACCTTGGTTTTCCAGCTCTGCTTTGAGCCCGCCAGTCTTTCATCCCTGCTCCCATCTCAGCTATAAACAAAGGGTTGGATCTGAAGAAATTGAAGGTCATTTTCAGCTCTCTGGGTTTATAATTCCAAAATGTTTTCTTTAGCAGTTTGGCATCTGTTCACCATATATTATTCATTGTTTTCCATCCCGGATTTCAGTTTCATTTGGTCTGGTTTGTTTTTAGACTGAAGAGTTTGAGTACTCTCTTTCAGCCTGGCATAGGTCACGGGTGGCTCGGCATTGTGTGGACAGAGAAGGCTGGCCACTGGGGTGTGGGCGTGTTAGCGGATGCAGAGGTAAAACGACAAGCGCCAAGGGATCTCCCTTTCCCACAAGCTGAGCACACAGGGAGTTGCTTTGTGCGACTTAAGTGCGAAAGACGGCGGTGGTGAAAACATGCTTGCAAAAATGAAAACGGCAACCATCTTCTTTACATCCTTATGCCTGGTACACAGGAATCGAACCTCTGCTCTGCTCTGCAAACATACACACTTAGAATTGAAAAAGACAATGAGCCCTCGTGTGGACACCACCGCCTTCTTTTTCCCCTGTCTTCACAACAGACTTTCATTAGGCTGATCTTATCCTCTTGTCCATCCAAGCTGGGCCTGTGCCCAAATCTGAAGGGTCATTGTGAGAGCCACTGGACTCTGAACACTCATCGCTGGAGAAGGGAGCAAGCTTCAGTCCTCAATCCTCCTTGCACTGATCTAAACTTATCCTTTAGCCTCTTGGGGAACCATTGTCTGGCTTTACCACAAGCCAGTGGGCAGGTTCACAGGTGTCGAGCTATGTCACCCTTCCCACTCAACGGCTTTCACATCTCACCAAGCAAGGGGATGGAGCATGGAACTGCAAATTGTCACCCCATGCAGGAGAGAGCATGGTGACTCCCCCCCTCTTTTTTCCTTCTTGAGATCTCTAAATGCAGGCAGTGTCCTGCTCATCTTATGTCCCCAGACACATGGAAAGCTAATTCTGGGAGCTCAGCTCTGAGCTGGTGCCATAGGCAAGCACTACCTATGAAAGAAACACCTTTGTCAAATTCTTAACGAAGAATCACATGAGCGAGTGGGTGAGTCCACGGGCCTGGCAGCCAAGGGAAGGAAATGGTAAGCCCTATTAAGATTTCCAGGTTTCAGGACAGTCCAGATCTCCTGCTTTCTGACTCTAGGGAGAGGTGTGATGGTGAAGGAAAATGCCCTCACACACTTGACAGGCCTCTCCTCTCAGTAGATATTGTCCAGGTTACAGAACTTGTGTGTAACAGTACAAGGAACATGTCTGTTTGAGCTGATACAACAAAATACAGTCACTGACAGGTGGTTCACAGACAATGGAAACTTATTTCTCCTCCTGGAAAGTCTGGGAAGTGGCATAGGAGACCTGGCATGCTCAGAGGCTGGTGAAGAGAGGCAAATGGGGTTTCTTAGGCTTCTTCATGAGAGCACTGAACCCATTCAAGAGTGCCACTTCATGGGACAATCCTCTCTCAAAGACTGTATCTCCTAAGCCATTGCTTTGGGGATTAGGGTTTCAATGTATGAGTTTCTAAGGGGGACAAAAACATTCAGAACATAGCAACTTTTTTTTATAAACAGAAATAAGACATGTTGACATATTTATCACTCCAGAAGAGCTTCCTGGGGATCTGGGTACATTGCATGGACTCCACCCAAACATGTACTAATAAAATATTACCAGCCACAGTCCATGCCTATAATCCCAATACCAGGGAGGCTGAGGCAGGGGGATTGTCATGAATTTGAAAGCAGTTCTGAGCTACATAGCAAGTTCTAGACTAGCCAATGCTACAAAGTCAGATGCTGTCTCCAGAAACCAAAGCAAGCAAACAGACAAAAGCAAGAAACAACCGAAACAAAGCAAAGCGAAGCAATAATAAGAACAGGGTGCTCCTGGGACTTTTATAACTTGGCTTGACTCAGTATGCATACAGCAGCTGGACTGCGAGGGGGCGGGGGAAAGGCTGGAGAAGCAGTCAACGTCTCCCGGGTGTTGGTCAGACTCTTTTTCAGTGCCACTGAGTACTAACCCCGCCTTACCCTGCACCAGCCCCCAGGACTCCCTGAGAAGCCCCACCCTGATTTTCCTATTCAGAGGGAGGATGAGTAGTGCTGAGCCTAGGCAGCATCGAGCTTCTCCCCGATGCTACAGTGAAACACGAGTGGTTAGTCGTCAAAGGCTCAAAAGGCCACAGCAGAAGGAAGCCCACACCCGGACAGAGAGCTGTGAGCAAACGCCCCACACGTATTGTCTACATAGCGCCCAATTTCTGGTGATAAGAAATGTCTCCTTTCTTAGCCAAACCCATGTTCCAGATGGGAAGAGAAGGCAAGTTCTCTTGCTGTATACAAAGCTCTAAGAAAAAGAAAAAAAAAGTCCCCTCAGGCTTCCACTGCAGTCCCTTTCACTGTGTGGTTCCCTAACTGAGGCCAAAGGACCAAGGCAGCCATTTCCCTACCCAGTCAACAATTTCACTCCATTGTGACCAAGGCAAGGGGCTCTTCTGCCTTTCCCAAGGTGAGTCCTGAATTAATTGAGAACAAGTGCTCCTTACACAGCTCCTGAAATGTAGTGTGACTTTGTTCCAGAAAAGAGCTGGCAAGGCTATCTTAAAGCCCACATTCACTCACTTCCCCCTGAGAGAACTCATGCCCTATGATGCCTAACTGGAGGCACACACTTTCAGTTTAGGAGTGCTTGCTGAAATGGAACCAAGTGTGTCCTGGTGATTTGTATTTTTAAGACTTTGGTAAATGAAAGCTGAGGTGGTTATACAAGGGGTCCCTCACTTCAAAGTCTGGTCGGCTGCTTTGAGAAGGGACGGACCCCGTTTAAGCAAGCCTGTGTGTGTTTGAAATGCTAACACTTCCTAGGAAAATCCATGAAATCAAACTGCTTGTGGCTGGGGAGCCTGAATTCAGTCTACTAACAGTGTTCACTTGGCTCTTCTGCATGTATGTGTTTTCTTGCTGATTAGAGTTGAAAGCAAATGGGTCGTTAGGGCTCATAATATGAGGGAAATAGCTATCGCATTACACTGAAGACCTGAAGTTCATGTGGCTCGTCACAGTGAAGGAGGAGGCTGTGCTGAATTTCTCATAACTGACAGACTGTGGAGATGATACCTGAAAACGCAACCGTATTCCTCATAATTGAGAACTAGTCAGGTTCCATGGAATAGATTTAGCTTTTTGACTGGTTAATGATTTGAACAGCAATTATCTCCCATTTGGGCCCCTGCTCCTGGCAGGCAGCCCTCATTTGTGGTTCTGATGCTTGCCAGATATTGGTAATTCTCTTCTCTCTCCTTGCCCTAGGGGCAGTAACAGCGTCCCTTTATCACAAGACCCTAGTCCTTTATCACCTTCTTAGTGTGACTGACCTTTATCACACTCTTAGTGTGTCCAACCTTGACCACACATGGAAAAATAAATAAATAACTAAACCATTTTCATTTGAACTCTAGTTGATTCTGGCAGCCCTGCTAAGTGCCTGACCCAGAGTCCCTTCCTGCCTTTGGGCTGCTAACCTTAGTGCTGACAATTATCTAACGAGAACTCAGGTTTCTGGCCTGCCCTCTTAGGACTTCACTGGGAGGTGGTGCTGGTGGGTGGGCAGGGGCACCTCAGAGCAGAGGTCCAGGCATCGCTGAGCTGAAAGCCATGTTTTTCTGGAATTCCTTAGAACTGAGAGGTGGATGGTGTGCTAGATCAGAACACTGATGTGGGGGCTGGAGTTGAACAAGAGTAAATGCAACATACTGAGAGAAGGCCATCGAGGAATCACAGTGGAGGAGAAAACATTTTCCCCCAAGAACTCCCTCAGTCCATGAAATTGTCTATAAACTAGACAAGAGGTTTATGGACCGAACAGGCTGTTTGGGAAGCAGTTTCCAGGTACTTCACAAGCAAAATGGGAGTGTGTGTGTGTTTTATGGGGTCCTCCATTGGTTCAGTATTTTGAGGTGTGGTGTTTCTGTTGAGCACAATTCTTTTTCCTTCGTGACTTCTATGTCCTGAATTCCACTGGGAAAGAGAAACAAAATGCAGCTGAAACTGAGAGAGAGAGAGAGAGAGAGAGAGAGAGAGAGAGAGAGAGAGAGAGTCAGAGACTGAGAGGGAGAGAGACAGAGACAGAGAGACAGAGAGAGAGACAGAGAGAGAGAGACAGAGAGAGAGGGAGGGAGGGAGGGAGGGAGAGAGAGAGACAGAGAGAGAGAGAGGGAGAGAGGGAGAGAGAGAGACAGAGAGAGAGACACAGAGAGAGACAGAGAGAGACAGAGAGAGAGACAGATAGAGAAGGAGGGAAGGACGGAGGGAGGGAGGAGAGGCCTGTGGTAGCAATTCTGCCTTTCTAGGTTAACTGACTGGCCAGCTTGCTCCCTTCCCCTTAGCTCCATACTGCTACCTTCTGGTCTTTTAGAAAGGCTGCAGAAGAAACCAGCCCTTGATGCACACAGAGACTGTAGGACAGCAACTCTTGTGCCAGCAACGGGTGATAGATGAATAGACCCGTGAAGGAACAAACTCACAAACATAAAAATAAGGTACGGTATGGTACACAAAGCCACAGAATCACAGTGACAGGAGCACACCCAGGCTCTGGAGAGCACATGGGTCAGAAGCTGAATCCTAAAGGATGAGCAGAAATTAGCGAAGGCAGAGAGGGTGGGGTGAACAGCGATCATAGGAGGACTTTCAGAGAGAAACCAAGGAAGAGGGAGGGGTCCCCATCGGGTTAGTGCAGCAACCTCAGGCATTTTATTTAAGGCACCTTGAGCATGCACGGTGGTGCAGGAGTGAGAGGGCTGTGGGGCTGGAACAAGGGGCTCCGAATCTGCTAGGAAACCCAGAGGCAAAGTGTCTCTGAATGCCCTCTAAGCACAGGAACCATGTGCTCGGTTCAGTTGCTTAGCCCAAACGTGCTTGTGGAGATACTAAATCTTAGGGAAGAGACAAGAAACAGCCCATGGAATTGCCCTACATTCTCACCTTACCTTAAATAGGATGCGGATAACAGGAGAGCAAATTTTATATGAAGTTATTGGTAATTTTCCAAAGCATAGTGAAAGTTACACCACACAGACTGTAAGTCACACAGACTGTGGTTCTGGATGATTTTGCTTCTGTTCTTGGTGAATACTAAATTAACATGTTTTTTAACTTAAAAAAAATCTAGGAATAGGGGTTGGGGAAGAAACTGAGAGAGGAGAATGCTTGCCCGGAATGCACAAAATCCTGGATTTGATTCCCAGCATCTTAGGAAGCACCTCTAATCCCAGCATTCCAGAGGTGGAGACAGGTGGAGAGGGGTCAGAGGTCATCCTTGACAACAGAGTGAGTTCTAGGACAGATTATATGAGACTGCTATTAAAAAGTTATGCTCACTAACCTCTTCTTTAATGAGCGATAAAGCTGGAGTCTATGACAATCAAACCCCTAGTCTTCATACAGAAGAAGAAGGATTGAGTTTACCAAGTATACAGACAAATGGGATGAAAGACGAACGCAGTGAACAACAGAAAGACTGTCGGACATCTGATCAGACACACCAACCATCAGAAAGCAATGGGAGAAGCCACAGGCACCAAGACAGTCACCCGGAGTGACTGACAGGGAGAGAGGGTCTCGAGCGTCTGTGTCCCTCTGGGGGAGACACCTGATTAGTCATTCCTGACACAAGAGCTTCCTCACATCTTATACAAGATTTTATTTTATGTATGTTTATGTATGTGCGTCTGTCATGTCTGTGGGTCCTCTGGAAAGCTGCAGAGGTCCCCGGGAGCTGGAGTTACAGGCAGTTGAGAGCCTCCCAGCATGGGTGCTAGGAACTGAACTCAGCCCCTCTAGAGCAGTGTACCTTCCTAACCACTGAGCCATCTCTCCCTCCCCTCCCACCAGGAGACAAACTATGGCTGAGTCTTTTGCCTTAGGAAGGAGCCTAGGAATGTTGACCTCCCAGCTCTGTTCATGGTGCTTTCACTCTAAAGACGCACTCTCTTTATGCTCTTAAGGACATGGTCTCCTCACTTTGAACTCTTGCTATTTTCTGTTCCCTGTCTCACAGGGTCAGAGGCTAGCCCACCCTGGAGGAGCGATGTTAGAGGACATGCTGTGGTGTTCATGCTTGGATCTGTAATGCGGGTCCCACCCTTTCTGCATAGCCAGCTCCTGGGGGAGCTTAAACTGCGCAATTTACTAATGCACAGCAGTGTCTTCTGTTTAGCATTACATGGGGAAAGAGTGAAAGGCCAGAGAACAGTAAGAATTTCTGCTCTGAAGGGAGGAGAGGAGGGAGGACTCAGAACCCTGGGCTCTGCGAGCACCCGTGGTGACATTGCTGTCCTTTCAGATGACACCCTGTCCCTTCCACTCCTACGTGAACAAACATCAATGGTGCTCACACAGGGATGCTGAACAATGACAAGGGCACCCCACGCTTTGACGCTCCACGGAGAAAAGGTGCTTGGAGGTGTTTGGTTCTGCCTCTTCCTTTGCTTTAAAAAAATCCCTTTTGGTATTTTTAAGAACAGAGAAAGAGAAGCACTTGATTTAGCTAGTCTGGATCTCTTCTACAGGAGGCTGATTACTCAGATTGCAGGGATCTGGGTAAAAGGTTCCAGGAGAGGAGGAGAAAAAGAATTGGGCACGGATTGCTTCATACTCCTTGGGGATCCATGGGGTGTGGAAATAGGCGACAAGAAAAAATCTAAATGGTGTCCAGGTTTTCAGTTTGAGAGAGCCCTGGGTGCCAGGGTCACAAGTTTGAGAATACAGGGATCAGGAAACTGTGGACAGAATTAAGGGCTGAGCAGAATTATCTGTGAGCATTTAGGTCAGAGTTTACATCAGCTTCTGGGTTTACCCAGCGTTGCGCTGTCCTCAGGGCAAAGTACTGGGATGGACTCTCAGTGACCCCTCACTTGTGCAAATTTTGAAAAGGAGAAAAAGCTAGATTAAAGTTCATAGAGACCTTGAGTTAGAGCTCTCCCGAGTAGAGAGCGGAGATTTCAAGAGATGACTAGCTATTTCCCCTTTTAGAGTCGCTTCCTGTTTGTGGAAATACTGTCTGACACTTTTAGAGGGCCATGCCTCACTAAAAGTCCCCAGTGGGCTGACAGTCTGCTATTCTTCACTGTTTAGCAGCTTTAAGAAACTTGTAAAAGAGATGAGAGATACTTTTCTTCCAACAAGATGGAAGTTTCATTTTCTTTCCCCTAAAGAGACAACAAAGGGAAGTGGCTCAGCACGCAAATGGGGACCTGAGTTCAGATGGCTGGAACCCTCATATGCCTGCGTGTGGTCGAAAATGGCTACCATCCCTGTCTACAGACCACCTAGCCTGTGGTGAACCCTGTCTCAAACAAGGTGGGAAGCAAGGACTGACACCAGAGGCTGTCCTCTGACCTCCGCATATGCTTACCATGGCATGCATGAATACACGCATGTGCGCGTGTGCACACACACACTAGTGTCAGGACCAGCACCAAGACCTCTTGTTACTTCATCTGAGGGATTTAGTCCTCCATTACACTAATCCTCTTGAGCTTTTCTTTCAGATTTAGACAAGTGCTTTCCAGAACCTTCAGCGGCTTCCTTGGGAGAACCTATTTCTCATTCCTAGTCTAAAGCACTAGATTAGAAGGAAGGAATTATGAGTTTAATTCGTTCTTATTCCCGAGGACATAGTCCTTGATCCCAGTTTTAGAAGTTAGGAGAAACTAAGCTTAGAGAACCCTTACTGTAACCAGAGCCTTTGAGAGTTGGGATTACGTGTGCTGGGTGGTGGGATGGGCAAGGACATAGTTGCTGAGGGCTTCCGTTAGAGGGGGAGCTGGGTCACATTGGCAATCTCCCATTGCATGAAGCTTTGCCTGGAGTCATTATCTACAGTGTTTGTTGTGTGAATGGGAAAGTTTGTTTTATAACAGGTCTTACTGGATGAATTTACACTGCATTTGATACATGCCAGTTAGTTGTATAATTCTATGGTTCTTTGCCAACACTGGCATTGAAGCTTAAGCTAGCAAAGTTAAAACACTACCTTTATGGTTTTCTCAAATATGTAACTGCAGTCAAGTAAGCAGTATTTTTAATGCTGTCCTAAACCTTAAGTGAAGTTCTTATTTATTCACTGCAAACAAAATAAAAATTTAAGGTGATTGAATAGCTGGAAGGGCAGTTGACAAGAAAATGCCTCATTACTTCAGTTTGTTGACAAATCTGACAAAGCGTTTTATGATCAGGAAAACTGACCAAAGTCAGGAACAAATAACACTTTCAGTCTGCTGTTGAATCAGTGCAAATGTTTGCATAGTATCCACTGGAAACAGGATCTTCTACTAGGTCTCTTTTAAAGACAGAACTTGAAGAACAATCTTTCTACAACTTTGTATACATCACGGAATGAATATTAGGAGACATTCACCCCTTCAGCCACCTCTTAGAGGGTGTCTGGCAATGTGATGAAAACAGTAGAAAGGACCACGGGAGCATGAGGCTGTTTGTGTAATAGAAAGCTGACATGTCCTCACGAAGGCAAACAGATTGATGGAGAAATGCATCTACATGAAGCAGATGTCAACCTATTTGTGATGCCCCTGTTATTACACAGAGATACAATTTTATATGTAAAGAAAAGTGAGGCATGACATGGAAATGTGGTGGGGGGCACAATCCACACTGATTGGAGTTGAGGTGACAGGCCAGGAAGCAATGAAAGAAATGTTAACATAATTTCACATCAACACAGATATTAATTAGAGCACATGGCAAAGCTGATTATTGGATGAGGCAAAGCTGATTACTGAATGAAATGAATGTATTAAAATGCTCATTAGGAGCTGACATTTTTGTAAAGCTTCATCATTGTAAAAACTATTAACTTTTTGTGGCAGGCAAATACCAATTACACTGGATTTCTTGAAGCTCACAGAAGTGAATGGTGAGCCTTTACTAAGTTTCACTCCCTAAATGATCTTCCGGTTCCTCCCAGGTTCTTCCTCCCCATGTTCTCATTCCAAATTTGAGAACCCTTTCATAATAATAGTAAAATTATAATTAATACAAATACATATATTAATAATTAATACATGTTAATAAAGTTATAATATTAATCGTATTATAACCCACTGAGTCCAAATTATATGCTGTCCATTTATACATGGTGTGGGGCCATCCACTGCAGCGTGGTGAACCAACCAAGGACCTTACCCCTAAAGAAAACTGACTCCTCTTCTCTTACCAAGCCATCCACTGTCAATACCTCCTCAGTTGGGGAGGGAGGTTCGTGTGTCTTTCACCCATCTATAATGGAGTGAAATAAGGGAATAAATATTAGGAGACATGTTTTTTTTTATTTTAAAAATGTGCTGTTTTAAAATTTTTATAGATTTTTTGCTCATACTTTCTCCCTTTTCCTGACTTCTCACAGGCACACCTCCTCCCTACCCACTCAATTTTGTGATGTCTTTTCTCTCTCAAAATTTTTTTTAATTAAAAAAGAAATAAAAATCCCCACTCATCCAAACAAACAAATGGCTCATGAAGAAACAGAGAGCCCTTGTGTCAGCCCGTGACCCCTGAGCATGAGGCCTGCCTGAAACGTGGTTGATAGATCCATTGCCGCTACATTAGCGAAAAGTGTTGTTTCCTCTGCTAGCAGCTGTCAACTCCAGATAGCTTCATGGTTGGGGGTGGAGCTTTGTGCTAGAGTTTTGTCTGGTTTGAAGTTGTGAATCTCTTGTGTATGCCATCATGGACTCTGTGTGTTCATATATACATCGGCTCTATCGTGTCTGGAAGAGGCTGTTTCCTTGGGGGTCATCCATCACCTCTGATTCTCAGAATTTTTCTACTCAATTAACCATCTAGTGCAAGAGAAAGCTTCTCTGATGAGAGTTGAACAGTCACTGATCTGTGATATAGAAATATGTCATTAGGAGTTGTTTCACTGCTATGTTCATTAGCAGAATAATACTAGTAGGTTTTCCGTTAAGGCCCGTGTCTTACCCTAGTCTAGGCTCTTGGCCACTTTAGCAGTCTCACATGTGGGTTCCATCTTGTGAGTGAACCTCAAATCCAACAAGAGCTGGTGGGTTGCTCCCATAATATTTGTGCCACTGTTGTACCAGTGTATCATGCAGGCACTACTGCAGCTTGCAGGGCAATCTTGATGATTGCCTTTCTCCTTCTGTAAATACATGGCATTTTCCAGCATCATGAACACTAGTCAACAGGGATGAAGCTTCTAGTTGCGCATCAGCTCACTTTCTCACTTACATAGTTGATGATGTTAGTAAGTAGCGTCTTCAGCTATAGGGCCTTAGCAGTGTTTGGGGAGGTCTGTGGGACCCCTTTGGCCAATGACTCAACAAGATGTAACCCATTCCTGGTACTGGGGTTTTACTTGGTCACATAGATACCTAGTTTGGGCATTGTCTTTTCCATTGCATGGTGACTCAATTTAAATTCCGTTCATATACATATGTTTATATTTCAGTAGTAGGCTTTTCAAGGCCTTTCGTGTTGGAAGTCCCTCCTCAATTCCTTCCTTTGCTATTCCCTCTCCACTTCCTCCAATTACAGTTTCCCCTTCATTTCATAATACTATGTGTATTTCCCCTTCTATGTAATATTTCTCTTCTTCCATGGTTCCTCACTACCTGACTAATATCTGTAGTTATTCTAAATGAAACACACATATCTAAAGCTTAAAAGCTAGCATCCTTGTGTAAGGGAAAATGTAATATTTGTCTTCCTGGGTCTGTGTTACCTCACTCAGCATGACTGTAGCTGTATCCATTTACCTCCAAATCACATTTTTCTTAAGAGCTAAATAATATTTCATTGTGTAATGTATCACATTTTCATTATTCATTAGCCAGTTGATAGACAGCTAGAAATTGTGTCCAACTGGAAACTGGAAATTTCTGGCTATTATGTATAAAATGGCCATGAACAGGAATGAGCAAGTATCTCTGTAGCAAAATGCAGTCTTTGGGGTAGAGTGGTAGTGGTATAGTGGTATAGTATAGCTGGATATTTTGGCAGATATATTTTCAGCTTTTTGAGGAGCCTCCATACTGAGTTCTACAATGGCTGTACCAGTTTTCACTCCCACCAGCAATGGATAAGTTTCCCCCTTTCTCTGCATTTAGTTGGCATTTGCTGTCATTTGTTTTATTATTCTTGGGCATTCTAAGTAAGGTAAGATGAAATCTCAATGTGATTTTAATTTGATTTTCCCTGATGGCTAAGGATGCTGAGCATTTTTAAGTGTTTTTCAGCCATTTGTGTTTCATCTTTTGGGAACTTCCAGCAAAATAACAGAATACAATATTAACATATAAAAATCAGTAGCCTTCCTATAAACAAATGACAAACGTGCTGAGAAAGAAATCAGAGAAACAATGCCTTTCACGATAGCCTCAAAAATATATTGGGACAACTTTAACCAAGTGAAAGAAACTTGTATAATAAAAACTTTAAGACCCTGAAGAAGACATTAGAAGATGGAAAGACCCCCAGTGCTTGTTGATCCATAGGATAAACAATTTGAAAACAGACATTCTACCAAAAGCAATCCCGATCTAAATTCCAACTCTATTCTTCATAGAAATTGAAAAATGAAACTTAAACTTTATGTGGAAACACACACACACATATGCACACACATACACACACACCAGGATGGTCAAATCAACCTTGAACAATAAAAGAACTGCCGGAGGCATCACTATTCCAGATTTCAAGTTGTGTTGCAAGACAGTAGTAATTAAAAACAGCATGATATTGGCATAAAACAGACACATTGATCAATGTAATAGAATTGAAGAGCCAGGCATAGCTACATACAATACACATACCATATATGTGGTATATATCTGTATATATACACACATATACAATATATAATAATATATGTATGCATAATATAATACACATACATGTATATTTAATATACATGTATATGTGTGTGTGTCCCTGTCCGCTTTTGCTCTCCGAGAAACACGGAGCTCCTAAAATAAGTTTGGAAAAACAAAGGAGTGTGTTTGTCCCTTGGGTTCAAGGCACATTTTATTGGAAAACATTTACTATGTATTCAGCTCATGGTCACCTGGATTTTCAATCTAAACTATGTCCTTATGTAGAAATCTCAGTTTTCTGCTATTCCTATTCAACTTTTTCTTATAAGCTGTTTTGTTTCCAGATACTCCAACACTCTAAAACTATTAAAACCTCAACAATTAAATAAAGCTGCTCATTTCAAACAAACTTGGCACTACAAATCATTTTGTGTAACTTTTTATTAGGAACATTCAGCCAGGCGTGCATGCTGGTAATCCTAGTTTGAGGTTATCACTCTGGGTCAGTCTGATGCACATCATAATGAAATTTTAACACATATTATATGTATGTACATGTCCACAGACAGATACATATTCATGCTGCAAACTAAAAACATCTTCATGGTAAATGTAGTTACTGCTATGTACCTTGACTTATAATTCTACTTTATTAAACTGGATGCTGTGGTAAGTATCACAATGTGGTTATCATTATGGTTCATATGTAATTGCTATCTAAGACTTTTGTCTTCTATTAATATACACTGACAAATAGCCCCAGGCATTGTTGTCCTGTTCCCAGGTCACAAAGTTACCTAATGATAATTCTTAAAGTTAATCATTGAAAAATGTGCCCTTCTTTTAAATTTCCCAATTTCTCTCTTGATCTAATCAAGTGATGTGTGCAATTTCGCAAGTTAATTCAAGTTAATTTATAACATGTTTTTAAAGCATTCCTGTTAAAAAATAAAAGAATGAGTCGTTCTGGTTTGATGCGTATTTCCATAAACATGTATTTACTGCATCTCTTCATGCTGCGTCTGTTTTAAGTCACAACTGGTAAAATGATGAAAACAATCCCTATTCCAACAAATGGAAATCCAAGAATGTGTTTATAAAAATATAGAATTATAGTCTTAGGAAACACAAATTAAAACATTTACTCTGCTAAACCTAGGCACTCACTAAACTGAACTTAATAAGGTTTATAAAACTCTATAAAGCTTCTATGTCTTCCCCCAACTCTGCTTCTGCACGCATTTCTCTGACAGACTCCTGATGTCAGAGGGCCTTGTCAGGAAGGAGGCTTCAGGTCACAGTCACCCAGAAAGGAACACCCAGCTCTCTGGAGCTCAAAATGTCAGGACAGTCCGAACGCTGAAATGGAAAATGATAGCTTTTAATCTCTCTGTGTGTGTATGTGTGTGTTTGGTTCTGTTCAGTCAATAAAGGCTTTCCTTTCTATTATAGAAACCCTGTGGTTGGATCTGTTATGGAAAAGCTAACTGGGTTGAGGTTCATGCCTTCTGTGCATTCTGGAAGGGAACCTGGGTGGGTATTGAGCTGACTCTGGAAGGGTGTGCTTAACTGCAGCCACTAACAGGAAGGAGTGTCCATCGAACACAGGAATAAGGTCACCGTGGGCAGAACAGGAACGATAAAGAGGATATAGATTTCTTGATGCCCAAGAGCTGGTAGAAGCAGGCAAGACCCACTTTTCCTGTGTCCCAGAGTTTGTCTGGGACCTGAGGAGGGCAGGGGCTGCGTTCTCAGTTACCGAAGATTAGACAAATTAATAAAGCAAAGTAGATGTTAGTTCAGTAATAAAACCACCCCAAGACACTGGTATTTAGGGACAGCCTGAATGCATCTGCTACTGAAGGACTGACCAGGACTGGAGAGCAGAAAGCAGGAGGCCCGCTGGGCAACTGTGACAGTATGTACAGAGCCATGGTCAGACTGAGCCAGGATAACTTGGGCAGAGGAAGAGGAGAGAGAAGAGGAGAAGGGGCTGCCTGCAGGGCTCAGCCTCCCTTTGGACACACTGGCCAGCAGTCAGAACAAAGATGCCGAACACATGCCATTCTCTGATTAGGTGTAGAAAAGGATTGTCCTGGTGAAGCTGACGTGGGGGGGGGGGGGGGGTTCTGGGCAGGAAGTCATGGAAACCGAGAGGCTCAGGATTACAAATGTCACTTGGCAAGGTACTGCATTAGGGAGATAGGAGAACAAGATTTCTAAAAGTAATTTTGTTTATTTGGAAAACAACTAGTAATTGTTTTCAAACCATATTAAAATACTAGCTTTGTTTATGTAAATAAATGAGCTTTGACATTTTTTTTCTGGTAGAAAGCCATTTGTTGTTTCCCTGTTTAAAAATTAAAATTTAAACATATGTACATAATGTTATGATTCTGTAGACTGCACCAGGCTAGAAAGAACATTGAAAAGAAATGTTAGTTCCCATTACAGGCAGGATCCAAAACTACTGCACACGGTAGACACTCAATTTTTATAGAGCCAATGAGTGCCATCTATCTTGTTCTCATAGACAGGTCCAAAATACATTCATAAGGAAAAAGTAGCTGAAATTTGACTTCTTCCCACTCTACCTGGCTCTTGCCCAGTGCTCAAAGGGAGGAGGGCTATGCCAGGAGCACTCACTGTTAACCTGGAGGAGCACTTCCTGTTTACCTGAAGCTTGCAGAGCTTTGGGTGAGAAATCTGGCCTGTGCAGAGCACAGCGCACCCTGACACCACTCCCATAAGATCAGATATTATTTATTTGCCTTTTGCAACCTTTGTTTCATCAGTTGAATATGGCAAGAATAACATCTGAGAAACAAGACTCAGAAAACAAGCACAATTGCAAAAGAGCTTTGGGAACTGGAAAGAAGTTAGTTGTGGCTTTGCTTGAGAGTTCTAGCAGCTTTATAAATTTTTTAATAACGGCCAATGAGATCCAGCTGACATGAAAAACTAAAGCCCAGGGGATTTAAAGAGCTCGTATAAAGATTCAGATACTATTCTATAAATAGAAAGAACTGAGTAGGGGCTGGAGAGATGGCCCAGTGGTTAAGAGCACTGTCCGCTCTTCCAAAGGTCATGAGTTCAATTCCCAGCAACCACGTGGTGGCTCACAACCATCTATAATGTGAACTGATTCCCTCTTCTGGCAGGTGTAAATGCTGATAGAACACTCATATACACAAAATAAATAAATATTAAAAAAAAAAGAACTGAGTAGCTGTGTTCACCTGGCTAGCTTAAATAATCCAAAATAACAAATGGAAGGAAAATTAAATATATCCTGTGTGAAAGAGTCAAAAGTCACCACACATACCTTTGCCCTGAATAGAGCAATTCAAATCCTTCATTGATGTTTTTAAAAGGCAAGGTGTGGGTTATCAACTGGCCCAGGTCAAATTTCTTTTCCAGGAACTCAGTCACTATTTTGGGTACATCATCTCTGCTCTTCCAACCTGTGGGTAAAGGTTCTTTGTACTTTACTAGGTAACCCTCACATTTTATGGCATTATATTTGTGTCATTTCTCTTATGCATTATTGCCATCCCCCAGCTGAGTTATTCCCAGCATATAAATGAGCTGTATTTCTCCCATCTTAAGAAACAACAGCTAATACAACCCTTCCCCAGTCCTGTGTCTCCTTCCAGCTGTCCCACATCTCTGTGTTGTAGAAAACCACAGACAGAATTGTCTCCTATGCACAGTTGCTGGCTCCAGGACCACGGGTTCTCTTGTGAGCTCACTCTACATAGATTCACACTCCAGCACACACTGATGTTTCAGCTCTGGCCAAGGTTATCCTGCCCCACGCCATTTTGACTCAAGGGTTGACTATGATTCCTGAAGTAATGTGTACTCTGGGGAGTCTTGGTGGCTGGTCCTTCCTGTCCCTCACTCTGCTCACTTGCTTCTGCTCATATCATCATCACCATTCATCTCCTACTTCAGCTAGGAGAAGCTCTCTCCTGAATCCTTCACATCTCCCAGACTTCTAATGTGTCCCGGGGACTGGTCTTCACCTCTCCTCCTCTTTGTCTGTCTCTCAGGGTAATCTCCTCTAGTCTAATAACTTAAATAAACTATATTTACAAGCTTAAGTTTATGTCTCTAGTGGGACATTTTCTTCAGCACAGACTTGTAGCTAGCTGCCTACCTGTGGCACATGTTCCTCAGAGTACTGCAAAATTGGAAGGCCTAATATTATATCCAATATTGGAAGTCGTCCTGGAAATATACAACTAAGTCATTATCACTATGGGATAAATGCAGCTCACACTAGAAAAGACTATAGCAACAATCATAAAGGCTTCAATTGCCCCCTGGCTATTCTTGATTTCCACCCCCTTCGCACTAGCCCCGAGTCTGGGGATTTGAACTTGGGTCCTCAGGCTTGTACAGCAAGCATGTTTTCCCTGAACCACCTATGTGAATCTGTCAACATAAAATAAATGTTAAGTGACTCCTCTTATAATTGGTCTGTTAATGTCAATAGCAATGTTAATTTTATATCATTTCTTTAATATCTTTGTTTGCATTTTCCAATAAACTATATATTTCTCTAATCCAAGAGTAATCATCTCTCCTTCTTATACTCTCAGCAGGTGCTCAAATGGTTACCCTTTCACGTGGTATAAGAGAGTCTAATACAAGGAGTGCCTCTGAGATGCCCCCAGAGAAGCAGGCTCTGGGGGTGGGGTTTGAACCTGTTACTGCACTATCTACTACAGGAGAGTGATTGATTCTGGCCTCATCTTTACTGCTTCTTGGTTGTTCTGGCGGGAAATTGAACTGTCCCTATAAAATGTGACACTCCATCTGTTCACTTATTTAGGCTCTGGGCACAGAACTTTCAAGGTCTTCATGAGTATAGCAACTTCTCTTTCAGGAGTGAGTGTTCTTGGGTGAACAATGGATGCAATGAGAGTTTCATGCTTCAGAAGTCATCTCAGTGGAGACACGTCTGGTGCTTTAAATTCAGGCCTTTGGGTGACAGGGGTTGCAAGTACTGAGCTAAAGCTTTGCCCACTGGTGTTGACCCCGTGTCGCATAAGGAACAGATAGTTATCGTTTGTGTGATTGCTGTCACACCTCCACTTGGGCTCATTCACCACGCATCCTTGGAAGGTGCTTTGAGGGCGAGGAGATGCCTCACTTGATAGGCAGGAAAGGCAAAGTTAGTACCCGCTGTCCAGAGGCCCAGCCGCTCTTACCTCCGAAGACACAGCCCTTCCATGTTCGCCCAGTGAAGAGTAGCATTGGGTCATAACTGAGCATCTTGGCTGATGGAGGAGCACCAACCACCACACTTGTTCCATAGTTCATGTGGCAGGACGAGAGGGCATCAACCTGAGGTTCAAGTGAAGGGGACTGTTGTTTATGGAGATCACGGGCTCAGAAATGACCAGCACATAGCCAGAGTTCCAGGAGTTAGCATCAAAATCAGATTATGCCCCCAGGCTTTACTTCCTGCTTGATTTTAAAAGTCTCGATGTAACTTTAGTCCTTAGTACTTCATCTCCTAGGGGAAGATGCCTCTTAAGATATGTAGTAGCCTGTACTGAGGCCAGTGTAGTTGTGATTCTTAGTACACTTAGTCGCCCTTCACCGACTAACAACAGAAAGGAAATCCTTGTGATACTTTTCCAACCACAACACTTCAGATAAGCCCTAGATTATTTGAGCTAAATGAAGTTGAATTAATCAGTTAGAACATTTGAAAATTTTTGTCTGAAAATTAAATCAAATGCTAAGCTATGAGGCAAAGGAGTTCCTTTTCTTGGTGGGATCTCTGAGGGTAGGCCCATGTGTTTGGTCATTTGCCCTGTCAGTTATTCTTGAATAACGCTTTTAAATATTCAGCAGGCAGCAACAACAGCGTGCTTCAGACGACGCTTCCCCCAAGCACCACCTCAGAACCAATGGACTTCATAAGGTAGCTGGCTCTTTCCTTTGTAGAGTACAACCCAGAATGCTGCAGCTGCTACAGGATAAACCAAACAAGGGATGAGACAGTGGTGATGAACTGAAGGTCTCAACTCAATTACCAAATGCCTCAGAGCAAATGTCACCTATCGTGCAATTATGAGCAAAACTGGTTTGGTTTGGTTTTCTAGGCCTCCATGTTCTCCTCAAGGCCAGGCTTCATAATTCCAAGGACTCTAGAGCCTGGCACTGGGGTGCCACATGGGAGGCGTGAATCAGTATGCTGAAGTCTGTTCTATGTGCGTGATAAGCCAAGCTCAGGTTAAGGGTTTGGAGGAAGGAGGTTGCAGTTAGAAAAGTCTCCTTTCCCCTGCCCTCTGCTTTGCAAATTCAAGAGATGGGATCACTTTTGCCAGGACCTCCACGTTTGCAAGAAAAATTATGGTCCGCAGGTTGACTCCTTGCCCTCTACTTATGTGAAAATGGTGTGATACGATACTTTTCATGGTCAGGCAAAGCCGACTTAAGACTGCGACTTTTAAGGCAAAATTCCTATGTGGTTATCATTAAATTTTCATCGGACTTTTATGCATTTGTCCTTGTATGGCATGAGAACGGGTGAGCGCAGCCATGGAGTGTGTGTGGACATCAGAGGATAAACTCATGGAATTTGCTTTTCTCTTTCTACGTATGAGTCTTGAGATCAAACTCCGGTGTCAGGCTTGGAGACAAGCACCTTAACTCACTGAGCCATTTCACCAGTCCTGTGGTTTGGGGCCTGAGCCACAGACATGTTGATTGTTATTAAAGAATGCAAAAATGACTTTTAGCCTGAACACACCTTGAAGCTTGGGTACTTTGTGGCTCCCTGAATCTTGAGTCTTACCATGGTCTCAAGACGCCCGATAACTTCAAAAGTATACTGGACGGTGTTGTGTGTCGTGTCTGCCAGCACCTCACTGATGGGCTTGGTGAAGTCCTTGGGGCTGATGCACTCTGTGGCACCTACATCCAGGGCCTTCTGGAATTTGTCTTTGTTGATGTCGATTCCAATGATCCTGGAGGCCCCTGCTGCCTTACAGCCCATGATGACTGACAGGCCAACTCCTCCCAGGCCAAACACAACACAGGTGGAGCCAGGGGTGACCTGAAGAGAAAAGTCCCCCTTAGGGCCACCAGTGAAACCTGCAAAGCATTCTCAGTGTTAGGCACACAGAATTCTGAGAATTGCCATGACTTGGACCAGGACTCCAAATGACTTACTGAGATGACAAGGAGTGTTACAAGTAGAAGAATGTCTGAGAAAAAGAAGAATTTGCCAAGGGAAAGCACATTTTCCAGATTAAGAGAAGTCCTACCTAAAGGTTTACCCACAGGCCAGCAGCCTTTGTAGCCTGCTTGGCCCTACCCATAAGCCTCTGCTCTCACAGGAGGGTTAGACAAACACTGAGACCTCTCTAATCTTTGCACAAAGCCACGGGGATTTGTTTTAGGTCTGCTCTGACTCACAGCCTTGGTTGGAATAACCTTTACTCTGAGTCATTTGAAGATGTGCTGTCGTTTTGTTTTCTTTTGTTTTTTTTTAACAGCCGAATCCAATTTCTACTTTGATTGCCGCCACGCGCTCCCCACCCCCTTTTTATTTTCCTTCCAGTTCATCTGGTAGCGTGTATGTTTTCTAACTGTTGTAGTTCTAGAGAAATCCTCTTCTGAGAGGCTGTCAGGTGGGAAGGAAAAAGCTCTGGCTAGTCGGCCCCGATTCTTACCTTGGCAGTTTTAACAGCTGCCCCATAACCTGTAGAAAACCCACAGCCAATCAGACAGGCTTTCTCGGGAGGAGCTGCAGCATCGATCTTGGCTACGGAAGATTCATCCAGCACCGTGTACTCGGTGAAGGTGCTGGTGTTCATGAAGTGCTGGACGGGTCTGCCCTTGCAGGAGAATCTGGTAGTGCCATCGGCCAGTACCCCACGGCCTGTCAGACTGTTGGATACATCAGATGCACACATTACTTCATTCGGTTCAGAAGCTTCGAGGGGGAACTTACATGACGGGGTAAAAATGGCTCCTTACTCGCTTCTGATGCAGAGATTGCCCTCTGGGTTAAGGCAGGCGTTGCATTCTCTACACTGCGGTAGAAAGAGGGGAACGACTTTGTCGCCTGGAAAGAAAGTAACGTGATGTCAGATGCCACTGATTTGCATTAAAAGATGAAATAAGAGGTGGCTCATGCCTGTAATCCCTGATCCAGGAAGACCGCCAGCCCCGCCTGGGCTACGCAGTGAGTTTCAGGCCAGCCTTGGAAACATAGAGTCATGGACCTTAAGGACCAAAAACACTTACATTATTTAATTAATTCATAGATGAAACAGGTATGAACTGAAACTGTATTGTATACAAAAATGTCTTTAAAAATATTGTGTTATAAGCACCACAAAGTAGTGTGGTAAGGCTGAGATTTGACAAGCTGGTATTACTCAGTACAATCTGTTCTTCTCGTGTCTCCTTAAGCTAGGTTGCGTCTCTCTACTAACCCCTCAGGCCCGATATGCTGTTTCCTCAGCAGCATAGGCAAGGCCCCCATACCTGGTCTCACTGTAGTGACTCCTTCTCCCACACTCTCTACAACCCCAACTGCCTCATGGCCCACAATCACCGGAAACTTGGACACCATTGCTCCTTTTATCACGTGGTCATCTGTGCGACAGATTCCTGTGGCCAAAATCTGTGTTTAAAATAAACAAACAATAAACACCATTGCACAACCAGCAGACGGATCGCTTTCCAATGGGGTGCTATTTAACTTGCTCTCTTGAACTCTGCATCATTTTCTCACATTTTGGTGATGGTGCTAAAACAGCCTGAGCCTGAATCAAGCATCAGGCCAAGTTTCCTTGCTTCAGGGAATTACAGTGTTGCTGTCTGCCTTTCTGCTTGAATCTTGATGCCTTTCTAGAGGGAAGAGATCAAAAGAAGGATTAGCATGAAGGCCTGCTAAACAGGGGCATTTAAGTCAAAGGTGAAGAGCTTTTCAAAATCAGGGCGGGCACTGTAGGAAGCTATTGCTTCTCAGGCACATGAGTTCCTAGCGAGAGTCTTCTAGGTGATCCCGGTGGGACAGGCCTGTAATCCCATCTATTTGGGAAATAGAGGCAAGAGAATCACCAAGTTTATGGCCTACTCATGCTACAAAGTGAATTCAAGGTCAGCTTATGTGAATCAGAAAGGCCCTGTCTCCAAGCAAAAAAATGAAAACATGGCTAGAGATATAGCTCTTTGGGAGAGTACCTGCCTGGCGTTGTTCATGATATCCAAGGTTCTGTTCCAGGTGCTACACAAACACATACACACATACACACATACATACATATGTTAATATAGTGTGATTCCCAGAAGATTTTAAGACAATCCTTGGTAATAACTATTGATCATTTTCTATCAAACACTGCATCACTAAAAAATTTAATATTCTCTTTAATAAGCTAGATTAGCATTATTAATTGGTGCATTTCACAGTCAGCCTGACCACTTCCCTAACAACATGCATGGATTGGTGGCAGAATTAGTTGGGAAACATTTTTAAGAAGCCAACCTCTGGGCTGGAAAGATGGATCAGCAGTCAATTAAGAGCACTGGCTGCCCTTCCAGAGGACTCAGGTTTGATTCCCAGCACCCACATGGTACCTCACAACGGCATCTAGTTCCAGGGCATTCAATGGCCTCTTCTGGCCTCCTCCATCACTAAGCACGCATGTGGTATACAGACATGCATGCAGACACAACATCCACACACATTAAATAAATACATAAATAACACTTTAAAAGGAAGCTAGACACGGCAGTGGCTTTCTCAGTGTTAATGAGATCGCCTTTCCTTCTTACCTTAACACGAACTTCCTTCGCCTTTGGTGGGGCCACTTCTATCTCCTCAATGGAGAAGGGCTGGTTCATTCCCCATAGTACAGCTGCTTTGCACTTAATAACCTAAGAAATCAGCCATCATTATTAGTGCTAATCTTACACTCAGACTTCCCGAGTTATAGAAATGGTCATAGAGGATCATCTCTCACATTCTGAGTTTTCTCAGAATGTTTTCCTTCAGTGACAGAATCTGAAGCCTTACAGATCACCTTGTGCGGATCTTTGTCTGATGGACGGCTTGATGAATGGAGGCCAAAGGCATGGAACGACAGGTCTATGGCCACACAGGACATGAGGTTAGGGCTGGGATTCACGCAATCGTCCAATAAACTGGTATATTGATACGATTTCAAATGTGATATATGGGTGCAACTGTCATCCGTGTATTGCTTATTCAGAAAGGGCAAGTCTTTAGTGCAGCAAACACAGCTGATCTGTCTGAGAGAATGCAGCCCCATCTTCTGCTACATCTGTAACCATTTGGTTGGTGAAGCAGTGAGTCGACTTGTGGTAAGACATAGAGCTGTTACCGCCACGAAGCGTGTGGATTGTGAGTGTGTTTCTGGAGTGTGACAGTGTCTTTGCATCTCTGCCTCATTTCTCGTACCTAGCCCAAATCAGGGCTTCTTTCCTTGTGCAAATAGTATATATCCAGTGAGTGAGCGAGCAAGTGAGAGTGAGAGAAAGGCAGACAGATATTCAGACAGATGACAGTCTGTAAGTTTGCTTCTGACTTCCACATGCGAGCCATGGCACGAAGGCACCTGTATTCATTCAAAAATGCACACTCATGTGTAAACACACACATATGGTGGGGAAGGAGGGCGAGAGAGCAAGCGCATACACACAGATAAAAATAAAACAAAATGTAGAATACTCTTTTTTTTCTGTTTCACAATCTAGCTACTGCTCAACTTGTTGGCCAACACTTGAATGCCCCTTTAGATGGCTCAGCGGCTTCCACAGAGAGTAAATGTGAGAAACAGTATGCTAGGGTCAAATGAACAACAGAAAGTCACCGATGTCTCCAGTTAACGGGCACCCTCTGTCTTGCTGAAGAAAGTATTTTCAATCGTGGTATAATCTGGCCAACACCGAACTAGGACCCTCACCACGTTAATGGCAGAGACAGAGGGCACGGGGGGGGGGGGGGAACTTTTATATCTAACAGTGATGGGAAAATGCCGTAAAGGAAACATAGCTCCTCGGAGGCTACTCCCCCATCGCCTCATCCGGCTATGTAGCTCAGGCTTCAGGCTGGCCCCAAACTTAAAAACCCTCCTGCTTTGGCCTCCTGAGAGGTGGGAATACAGGCATGTGTGATGCTCTGAAGGTGCTGTATGCTATATGACAAGCTGTAATTCCAATTCATCGAGTTGGTTATGAATTTTCACTCAACAGGAATACCCAGTTTTGTCTAAGCGGTAAAATGGGCAACCTTGTTCGGGTTCACCTCTTAGGAAGGCAATTTGCTCACTACATCAGAAACAGAAGCATGTACTGACACTTCCACAGCACAGTTCCACTTTTCAAATCAGCTTCAAGGGAGAACAAGGTGTAGAAAACAAAACTTAATATGCGTTAAAGGTCATCTCAGAACTATATGTAAACAGAAATGAAGGAAACTGAATTAAGTCTAGAAATCAGTGTTGGGTACTGAAAAATGTTTATTTAGATGGAAAAATTGGTTAAAAATATTTATATCTTATATGAGTGCAGCACACAAAATATTGTTGGAGAATGCATAGAGGAAACAAACCAGGTTAAAACAAAGTCAGTGGTAGTTTGAGAATGCTAGAACATGCTTGATCCCCCACCCCCACGTATTCTGTTTATCCAACTTCTTTAGACTAATCGTTGTAATAGACCAAAGTCTTCCCTACATTCATGTGTTGAAGCCCTAGTGCTCAGTACCCCAGAATCTGGTAACACAGCGCTTGGAATGGGGCCTTTCCTATTGCTATCGAGTTACAATGCTGTCACTGAAGTTAGTCCAGTCCAATAGGCTCTTTTCATAATGAGGTTAACACATAAGCACAAGAGAAGGCCATGGAGACAGCAAGAAGAGCACTCCTGAACAAAGGAAATGCTCCTAAAGAGGCCAGTCTTGTCCACACTCTGTTCTCAGGATCCTAGCTTCCAGATGTATGAGGGAGTAAATCTGCTATTTAAGCCACACAGCCCCAGGACTTCGTTAATGGCATCTTTAGCAAAGTATTACAACCATCTTTTTATTTATTTTTTAATGAAATAGCAAAAAAATTAACAGAGGGAATACTCACTTTCTGAGGATGGAATGGAAACCCCAGAATAGTTTTGAGGAGAACATAACTCCCTGTGAACTACTCTGCCGTGTAACATCGCCAAATCAAAATTCTAAATCTGCTGTGCTATTTGTTGTATACGGTGTCCTCTTAATTACAGTTAGGAGGTGCTGCCTGGACTCCCTGAATTCTCCATCGCTGGGCATGTTCTGACAGTGGCTAGACATTCACGTGACGGAGGCCACGGAGTTGGAAATATTTTAAGATTCGGTTCAACTGTGTTTCATTTATTTCTATGGGCAAACGTTACTAACTTCCGTGGTGCAAAATGAACTGTCCGGACTCTCAGCGTTTACTGGATTTCTGACTCAAACTAAGATGCTTTCATTCTAGCTCTCTTCAGTTTGGGGGTGGCGGGAGTTATTTCAGGTTCTAGCATTCCAGTGCCTCCTCTTTTGTGTTATCCAGACGTTAAACGTCATCCTTATCTTCCTAAAATGTTAAAGTCGACTAAATGCAAAGTTTGTTTAAAAGTAATACAGATAAAAGTACCCAACATCTTGTGAAGTTATGCGCCCATTCAAAGCAGGAGCCCAACAATCTCAATCTGCAAGTGGGGGGAAAGGCCAGCTTTATTTTCTGAGTTACTGTCGCCATGCTGGCTGTTATCTTCTGAAGGAACAAAAATGCTTTATCCACAGCACAGTCCTATCTGCCAAGAGTGTTTACACTTATGCTTTGAAATAAAACATATCCTCAGAAACTCAGAAAATGTGATTTCTTGCTGTTGACTTTGCATTCTGAATTAGCATTTTCCATCCTGAACCGCAGGCCACACTTCCCCCAACAGCTGCACAGGAGATCTTTGGACCCATTAGATTCCAGAAATGAAGTGAGTACATCCTGAATACATCCTACGAGTGTATTGAAGTCTCCTTATGGAAACGGTTTGCTATCCAGAGCAAATGACTGGCTGGCAGGAAATTAAATTATGAATATTATCCATATAAACCACACCTCTCTAGTTTCCTTCACCGCTTTCTGGAAAAACCTTCAGCATGTGGTTTTCAATTGAATCCTGCTGCTATTGGCATTCTGATGCAATTTATCCACGTTTCCCCAACATGTGCCTACTTAAAAGCCTCACCTTCCTCAAGAAAGTATTTAATTACTCTACTGGACTAACAGCTCTCAGAAGCAACCCGAGTATTAGCTCAAGAGATCGAAGAAGTCAAAATGTTCCCCTTACTTTTCCAGCAGTGCCCATCCTGGCTTTCTCTGGTTTGTAGTCTGCAAACAGGAACGTCTTCTGACTGATGCTCAGTTCACTCTGATACGAATAGTTGCATCTTCTGCCTTGAATAAATAGCATGACTTGGAAGTTTTGCCTGCCTTCAGCAACATGATTCATAGCCTTAAAACATTCCCAACCCAAGATGCTCCACCCTCCTGCAAGTCAAGTGCTGAAAAGAAATACAGGAACTATTATGATTAGACAAGAATAAGAACCTAGCAACATTGAATAACCAACGCTACTCTACCCATTTAATTTTGGAGAATGTAAAAACAGGTCAGATTAATTCAATTAACTGGTACAATTGATAAGGAATGCACTGTGTGCTTCTGAGTGCAAGTTATTTTGTAGGGCAGCTGATGTTAGAGATGCATTGAAGCATTTGTATTTGTACTCCATTTGCACATGATAGAAACTTGTAGAAAATGTGGTTAAATATAAATGAAGGGGAGGGGTATGACTCTGTGGCACAATGTCTTTCTCTGGGCTCAGTCCTTAGCAACACACATACACACCCATACACATACTTAATTATATATTTTATTATGTATGTATATAATAGATACAAGGAAATCTGTAAAAACAGTAAAGGTGAGGGTTGAGAAGAAGAAATAATGAGTAAGGGATTAGGATGTCTATAATTTCTAGGTATCCTGGTGGCAGGAAATTACCTAAAACTTGTCCCTGCACTAGGAACATCTGCCACCTGGCTCTAAATGATATTATTTACCCATAGAATTGCTTACTGCTTCCATGCATTGGTCTCCAGTTGAAGGACTGAGGGGGAATTAGAATCCTTCTACACACAGAGGCTCCTGCATTCCCAAAAGCAATTACTTGGGCAGGCATTTAGTTGTTTTGCTATTCTAAGCCACTGTTTTCTAGAAGAACCAGCATCATACTCTCCTGAGTCTACTTCCTCCTTTGATAGGAGTGTGTCGAGGGTATTTCTTATAGGCAGTGCTTAGTTGTCACACTGACGCTACTGCCTCAAGCACACTCTCCATAAACTAAGATTTCACTCCTATGGAGTGACACAGGGAGACAGGCTTTCTGCCTTTAGACAAAACTCTTCAATTCTGAAACACGGAATAAGAACTCTTGTTTACCCAGAAGATATTTGCCAGAGTTTTTGTCCAGCCACTTTTACATCAACACAACCCTTTCCTCTGAAAAATGGAAAACATGACCACAAATCTCTCAGTGTAACACAATAGTCGCTGTAAATCTGAATTAACACATATTTAATTCAAAAGCAGTAATCATAATCAGTAATTCTAGTGCATTGGCCAAATAAAACCCGGCAGGTAAAGAGCATTGCCAAAGGACCGGCTTGTATGTGAGCGCCATTGTTTTAGCAGCATTGTTTCCACTGAGAAACCCAGCAGGTATGGGCCCAGTGGGCTGGTACAGACACAGGCATTCTGAGTCTCAACTGCCAAACAAAGACCAAGCCCCAGATCAGCCACAAAAGCTTGTTTGCTTTTGATCAAAGGCAAGAGAGCACCCACATGGGTGGTGCAGGCACAAAGGCAACATTTCTCACTTGGTAAACTCCTTAAGGGCTTTGCAAAACTTCAATTATTCTCTAGTTAAGGTACCAGGTGATGTTACTACCTAAGTAAGTTTTTATATTCCTAATCAATTTCTCCCAGAATCAACTGGCTAAAAACAAAAACAAAAACATGTCAAAAGCTGAAAGTTGGAAAGCACCACCCAGTAAAATTCATGATGCTTGGGAGGCGTGTGTGTGTGTGTGTGTGT
>CM053744.1:1945094-1964341 GCA_028658305.1 Pachyuromys duprasi | reverse complement strand
AAAGAATCAATATAGCAATGTATCAAAGCAGATATTAAGACTCACAACCAAGCCTTTAGTAGAGGGCGGGAAGTAATAATAAAAATAGGGGAAGTTAGTAAGACCAAACTGAGCAGGGCACAGGGGTCTTACACGAGACAGTTTCTCCAACCAAGGACCATGTATGGATATGGCCTAGAACCCTCGCTCAGATGTGGCCCATGGTAGCTCGGTGTTCAACTGAAGACCCTAGTAAGGGGAACAGGGACTGTTTCAGTCATGAACTTGATGGCTGGTTCTTTGACCCTCCCCCATACATGCCAGCGAGTAACAGCCTGGCTAGATCCCAGGGGAGGACATTGCAGCCAGCCCTGAGGAGACAAGATGAACTGGGGTTGAATGGAAGGAGAGGAGATCCTCCCCCTTCGGTGGACTTGGAGGGGGCGGGGAGGAGATGAGGGAGGGATGGGGAGAGTGGGAGGGAATGAGGGAGGGGGCTACGCCTGGGATGCAAAGTACCTAACCTGTGATTGATATAAAAATAAATAAATTACATTTTAAAAAATGCATGGCTTGAAGTTTTCAGGGTGAGACATCAGGTTAGAAGCTTCCTCCATGCAATGTGATGAGTGAGAAAAGTCAAGTAGCAAAGGGTAGAATGCATTCCAGACAGAGAGACTAAACAGGAATGCTGAGAAGTAGGGAGAAACAGCAGAACACACTGAAAAGGAATGGTCAGCACATGGCTAAAATGCTGCTCTCCAATGGAGCAGATGCCTCATCTAAAAGATAAGGGATTTAAAAGTGAGGGATCAACAACACCACAACAAGACCTACAGCATAAACTAGCCTGGACCCGTGGGGGCTCACAGCCTGGACCACCAACCAAAGAGCATACAGGGGCCGGACCTAGACCCCCTACACATATGTAGCAGTTGTGCAGCTTGGTCATCTTGTGGGCCCCCTAACGATGGCTGTAGGGGATATCTCTGACCCTGTTGCCTGCCTTTGGATCCCTTTCCATTAGCTGGACTGCCTTGTCAGGCCCCAGTGGGAGAAGATGTGCTTAGTCCTGCTGCAGCTTGAGGTGGCAGGGTAGGTTAGTACCCCTTGGGGTCCCCCCTTCTCTGAAAAGGAGAGGAGGGAATGGGAGAAAGGGGTGTGAGGGTGGGATTGGGAGGAGAAGATGGAGGGGTCTGGGATCGGGCTTTACTCATTTAATTAAGTAAATAAATGGGAAAAAAAGAGAAAGAAAGTAGCTGAATATAAGCCAAGGAGAAAGCCAGTAAGCAGAGTTTTCCATGTTTTCTGCTTCAACTTCTGCCTCCAGGTTCCTGCATGGAACTCCTATCCTGGCTTCCCTTTGATGATGGGCTGTGATGTAGAAGTACAAGCCAAATAAATCCTTTTATCATCCTAAAAGAAAAAGAAAGAGAGAAAATTGACTCACAGTCCTACCCATGGGACAGTCACCGCAGGCCCCTACTACAGTAGGGGCTGTGCGGGGCTGTGAGCGACTGTTGCTTTACGATGGGGCTCTGCAGAGGCATTCCAATTGGCCAGGTGCCATCTTGAGAGTTAAGGCTAAGAAGTAAGCTTACACATGTGATTGTTCACAAGAAAAACAAAACAAAACAAAACCCCCAAAACGGATCTTGAAAAAATAAGCTAATGAATCACCATAAGCGTCAGAAAGCAAGTAGAAGCCAAACCCAGAGAAAGTAGACAAATCAATGAACTAGAAACAAAGGGAACAATAGAAACAAAGAATTCAATACACATTTGAATATTTTAAAAGATAATGACCAAATAATCCTTAGCCAAACTGGCCAAAAGAAAGAGGAGACCAATGTAATTGAATGAAAAGAGAGACATTATAACAGACACCAGAGAATCATGGAAAAATACTTGAACCTATATTCAGAGAGGAAGAAATTAATCAATTCAGAGACAGCTATGACCCATAAAATTTGTACTAAGTATATATAAACAACGTACACTGATCTGTAAAGACCAAAAATACTGAAATAGTAAGACTTCCAGTAAGAAAATGCTTAGGACAGTATAGGATTCCCTGTTGAATTCTAGCACTCTTTAAAAAAGAGCTGACATGGCTGCTTCTCAAACAACTCCATCCAGTCTGAAGGAGCACACCAAATTCATCCTGGGAAGGCTGTTACCCTGATCCCCAAATCAGATATGGATACAACAATAGCAAACACTGTAGACCAGTTCCCCTGAGGGAGGTAGATGCTAAAATGCTTAATAAAATGCTTATAGACTGAATTTAACGATGCATCAAAGCAGGTCATAGTGGTGCACGCCTTTAATCCAGGCACTTGGGAGGCGGAGATAGGCAGATCTCTGTGAGTTCTAGGCCACCCTGGTCTACATAGTGAGTTCCAGTACAGCCAGAGCTGTAAAAGTTTTTTAGATACTGTCTAAAACAAACAAACAACCTAAAACCCCCAAACCAATATATATTAAAAAGATCATAGAATATGAACTAACTGGTTTCATTCAGGGATGAAAAGAAGGTTCGGCACTTATAAATTAATTAGCATAACACAGCGCATAAGCAGGTTCAGAGCAGAAACCACATGACCATTTTAATAGGTGGAGTCTATTCCATCCCAAAGTTAAGGAGGGTCTGCCACGGAAAGGGCTTAGTTTGAAGGACCCACACAACCCAGATTACTGGGGAACATGGGAGGACTCTGAGAAGTTTGCTGCAAGAATAAAGGTTTGCATCTTAGTGTGCTTGGCTCAGGGCCTGTCTTCTCACTTGTATGTATAAACGTGGGAGACACAGAAGCTACAGTGCTTGTGTGTCCCAAGGATTCATGCTGAGGACCTCACAACTCCTAACACACTGCTTCTTTCGTAACCAGAAACAAATGCTGCTACTGCCTTGATCACAGTCATACGTATTACTAATCTGATTTATTGCTGCAATTTTTTAAATGTTTTGAGATACAATCACTTTAGAATGTCCTCACATAGCTTAGCTGTGAGATCCTAGAAGCCTCCAGAACTTTCCAAGTTTGGGCACTCAGAGTCGTCTGAACAGAGAACTCTACTGAAATTCAGAGATAAAGGGATAGCCTATGATCCGTACATGAATCGATCACCTATCAGACTGTCCAGCAGCCGGAAGGTTCCAGGATGAGGACTTTTCAGTGTACTGAAGAGAAGGCCAGGCATATGGAAACCAGCAGACTGTCATTATTTTCAAACTGCTTTTCCTAGGGTGTGAGTGCATGAGACCTTCTGGGTGGTGCTAGCATGGGGTCATTAGCTCTTGTCTCTCAGGACACTGGTTTTTTGTTTGTTTGTTTGTTTGTTTGCCTGTTTGTTTTGTTCTGTTTTCATCAAGTCATCCAGGACTGGACTGTGATCACCGTGTTCCACAAGGACAGCAGGAATAGATAAGAGTCTTTGAAGTCAGAAGAGCTAGCTAATATGTCGGCTCCAGTGGTGGCCAGTAAGTGCTTAAGGGGACACTTGGTAAATATGAAGAGAAGCAAGCGTTTCCATTTGCAGGTTCTTGGGAGGTGTCAGTGAGACAGAGGTGTAGAGACACTTGTGAAGGGAAAATGGGAATGATAATAGCCATATCTCTAAGGTTACTAGCGGGCGAAGCCATTGCATGAAGGTGGACGTGGAAATCAATGTATGGTAGAGTTCTTCTTAGCAGAGATAGCCGAGGAACTGTAATTACCGAAGGCACAGAACTGCTTAGTCACCCAGCCTCACAGGAGACATTGCTGAATTTTGACCCACCTTATCAAACACACACCTTGAGGGTGGGGTTTCACTCCAGCCTTTGTTTCTCAAATTCCTCTCTGCAAGGTTGAAAACTTAAGCTGTAAGCAACCAGCTGCAAGCCAGAACTCATCCTTGCCTGCCTTCTTTGGCTATGCCAGGCCATGTGGGGATAAGGCCTGCCAGGGGCAGGGCAGTGGAAGGGCTTGAAGCTCTGCCCTGATGTGGGAGGCTAATCCTCTACTAGATATTGGAAGCCAGCTCCCAGAGCTGCCATGGAGACCATGCTTGGCATTTTCAGCACATTTGCTTTTGCACGCATACCCTGCTTCAGAGTTTTTCTTTCAAAGAAAGATAGGGATGTCACATATGCTTTGAATAAACTCTTCATTTTTCCAGTTTACCAACTGACTGCTGTTTGATGGGAATTTCAATTTGAGGATATCAAAAACTGTGGAGAAAAAATAAACCCAAGCTGATTTTCCTTCTGGTCTTATCTGTCTTTAAACGTGCGTGCACACACACACACACACACACACACACAGAGAGAGAGAGAGAGAGAGAGAGAGAGAAGGTGGTGGTAAATATTTCCATGTGTCCAGCTAGGTCATACTGAAAATAGCTTTGGGGTTGGGGATTTAGCTCAGTGCAAGGCCCTGGGTTTGGTCCTCCGCTCCGGGGGGGGGGGGGAGAAAGAAAAAAAGAAAACGCTTCTAGTTATTAAGGCCTAACAGTTATTTTGAAGACTGAGCCTGGAAGCTGCTCTTTGCAGAGAATACACCTGAGATGCTAGGAAGGAAACCTGCTTAAAACCCAAAGGCATGAAATATGGCCTTGGAAGATGGTGGTTGGTAGCCTTGGGAAGCCATCCATCCTGCTGATGAGTCAGGCTCATGACTCATTCTCTCTTTACATCTATATCCAGTGTTCTCCTCATGGCTTAGGAGGAGCCCAGAATATTAGCAGAAGTGTCTGTAGACCATGGCTTCTTGTAGAGGTTCAAGCCCTGTTAAGAGATTTCTTTCTGAAGTACTGTGGTAGGAGGTGAGAGAGATGGGGGCAGTCAATGCTGCACCCTAACTCTCTCCCTTCTCTTTCAACCTATTTTATATTCACAAGTCTTCATTTTAGAAGAGGTTCTTCAGTCTTCTATTAAGAAAGAAAGAAAGAAAATGCCTCCTTTGTTTTCTGAATCATGGACACAGAACTGTGCATGAAACACTTGTGATAAATTTTTCTCTTTATGTAAAGAAGAAATTTCCAGCCCTCAACTCAAGATAATTTTAAACTAATTGTCATTGGGGCAAGGGCAGAACCATTTACAAGTAACAGTACTACACTGGAGGACTAAAGTCCTTGCCGTCTACACACGTGGACTGATTGATGGACTTGCAGAAGGTAGCAAGGACTGCTCACCTTTAGACGTAAGTCTACAGAAGTCATTGCAACTGCTTCCATTGACACCAGCACTGCCGTTTCTGGCTGCTTATGGGTGTCAGTGATGTCTGACATATCCCAGAAGAGAGACTGAACTATTTGAGTTTTTTTTTTTAACTCCTTTGGTGCCAGAGATGATTGCTCTTAGCAAGCAAGAAAGAAAAAGGGGTGGGGGATCATACATTCACACAGGCACACACTTGATGGATGAGGCAAAGTGGGCTCCAGCAACTGTTTATTTTTTGTCCTAGGCTTACATGTCCTCTAAAGCAAAGCTGTCTATGTCAGAAGAAAAATTACCTCATGGCCATAAAAGCAATTGTCACAAAAACAGATAAAATGTTACACAAAAGGCAGTTACAGCAGGGTTTGTGATTATGATTTTTCTATCAAAACTAGCACCTGACTAAGCATTCTTTATTGATTTTTTTTAGCTCCACAAGTTCATTATAAGTTCAAAACAATAGTTTTATCTGTCTTTCATTTTAGAAGCTCATTATCAGCTCAAAGCAATAGCTTTTTATGTCACAGACTACCAAGGTTTTTACCAAGAAACAGGTCGGTAATGGAAGTTTTGGTTTCTTTGTAAACTCAGTTATGTTATGTGAATATGTTTTTGTTTTAATCTCAAGTGTGGGATTTTAGTTTGGGCTCAAGTTTGTCCACCGCTGATAACTGTCTCATGCGGGGCATGGTCTTTGACAGCTGGTAAGGGCCTGCCTCATGCTGCACGTAGAGGGGCATGGTCTAGGCTATGAGGAAATAAATCTGAGAGCCCCAAAAGGAAAAGCGTAGCATGCAGTGAGGGACATGGAGAATAGCAGTTTAGGGAGATAAAAGTTAGCTCCTATTGCAGCTTTGTGTGTGTGTGTGTGCTATTCTGCACTGGGCTTAAAGTTACTTGGATGAAATCAGGAATTCTATAAAAGCATTATGAGGAAGTATAAAATCAATTCATCTAAACAACATTATTTCATGAAAGTACATTTTTATATTGATTCTGCAGGAAACTTGCCCAACAGAGTGGTTAAATACCCAGGAAACAATAGACAGTGAGGGTCTCTCCACGCTATGCCAGATATATGCTACAGTAATGGCTGACAGACATGAAAAGGCATAGCAATCCGGAGACAAAGTCCCTGGGGCCATCCCTCAACCAGGGCTCACCCATCATAGCCATACAAAAATGGTGGACCACCTCCAAGAAGCTCACTTGCTTTCCACAGCTTTTCCTGCATGGCCCCTGTCATCTTGTATATGCTGAACTATAAGACGGTTTACCAGGACAATGAATATGGTGACAAAGAGGCAGAGGCACACGCAATTCCACATAATTTTATAAAATGCACCAACCCCATAACATTAATCAACTCATTTGTTTTCTTCCATTTCTTAAGCTTCGTTGCTCTCTGGGCCTTCCAAGAAAAAAAACTCTGCTGTCCTCATGAGTCATCTATTTTTGCACTTCCTGTTCTCCCCAGGTGCTTCTTATGTTTTGTACTACCATCGTAGTAGAACTAGGATATTCACCTCTCTAGAAAAACACCCTGCTCTCTTTGAGTCTGAGAACTGATTCTTCAGTGTATTTGACTGTGGTGAGATTTTGAAATAAGATTCATACCAAACATCTTCAAGAAAGACGGACGGACCAGGTTCCAGTTCAGTGTATTTATTACTTTATAAAGCCTGACTGTGTGACTATGTTTTTCTGAAACTTGATGAGGATGTAATATTTATGGACCCAAAATAACCTGACCAATGAGTCAGGTCCACAGGGCATTATAATAAAGGACAGCTTTTATGATACTTCATGATGTATCAAGTAGATGTCATCTCTGGAAATGGAGGTCAGAGGTAATAACTGAGTAATTCTACTGCTGTGTTCTTCTCTAGATTCATTTGTTTGTTGCTGTGGTAAAATACACTGATAAAAAGCTGCTTAGGGCGTCACAGTTTTAGTCATAGTTCATTGCTGTGGGGAACTCCCAGTAGCAGGAGCCTGAGGTAGCTGGTCACATCACAGTCAAGAGCAGAGAAAAGTGAATCCATCCAGACCTGCTCAGTTTCTCCTTTCTCACATAGTTCAGGATTACCTGCCTAGAAAATGGTGCCACCCACGATGGACTTGGTTTTCTAGTATCAAATCAATCAAAACAACCTCTTCACAAGCATGTCAACAGCCCAACTTGATTCAGACAATTCTTCAATTAAGATTACTTTCCCAGGTGCTTTCCAAGTTGTGTCATATTGATGTTTAAGAACTATTACCATATACTAGCATAATAATATATAATCAACTCTGTGAGCTATACGTACATTTATACATCGATAACTCACAGGGATCCACTGAGGCAGACACTGAGGTTCCACTGAAACATTTGATAAATTTTCATTCGTTTTAAGGGTACTGTAAGGAACTGGGGCTCAGTAACTTGATAACTTGCCTTTGGTCTTATAGGTAATGAAATGTAGAGTTTGGTTTACAAATGTTGCAGCTGTAGCTGGTGGTATAAACCTGGCACAGTAGGATCTAAAAATGAGACAAACTAAAATTTTATGCAATAGCCAACTTTATTCAGAGCATCAGACATCTCGCACTCTGAGACTTAATAACAGTCACCGGAGTAACGTGCACAATCCTGAGGAAAAGACACAAATGGCAGTAACATGTTTTTCCATAGTGACATATGAATACCAACAGCTGAAGTAAACTTACTCCTATCCACCACACCTGGAAGGAGCACAAAAAGTCATCCCAAGAACAACCCATGCTATGGAGGAACAGAGGTTTCAAAACTTGTCTTGTTGGAGTTTTCTCACAAGGTCTCAGAAATCTCCTCACACAGCTTCATTCGCGGACTGTGTTCTGACAATAAGCATTTAATGTGTACCATAGTGTACAATGTACCCTGTCTTGGTAAATTCACACAGGAAACAAATTTAATAGCTCACATTAGCTCATATAATAACTCATATTGACATAAAGGCAAAAGATACAGTTGTTTCTTTAAACAATTCTTTACAGTTTCTTTATGAATACCAAAATGGTCTCTATAAACACCAGACTTTTATTTTAATGACATTGGGCTGAAATGACTACATTCTGTTGATTGTCATGGCATCAGTTCTAGTTGTTAGTGCTTGGAAAGAAATGTTTCAATAAAATCAATGTATTACATTCTAAAGCAATTATTTCTTAACTTTGGTGCATATTTAAAAAGACCAAAAAAAAAAGCTGTTAGAATTCCTAAGACCAACTTCCACACATCCTTCTTTCAGCTAAATACAAACGTCTGGAAAAAAATTTCCATTTAGTTCCATGAGAGATCACTATGGGAACCAATACTACTCTAGTCTGATGGTGCTGTGACCATAATCTAAGGTTCAGGTGGTCACTCTGCCAAAAAAAAAAAAAAAAAAACTGGGCGAGAGAAATTAAGTGGAAGAAAATTTGTTGCCAGCTGGCTTTGAGAAGAACAGAAAAGACTTATGTCTCAAAGTTCCATCTTTGAAGGTGTTAGATGGGCTCAGGGCCTTCAGACAGCACATCAGGTTACAGCAAAAGAGTGGGTAAAGAACATGCCTGCAGCAACACTTTCTCTTCAGGGCACATATGTGTGAATGCTTGCGGAGACTGAGTCTATGGTATACATATGCAATTCTCCATGATGGCTCTCCAGCTCTTTATTGAGATGAAGTCTCTTGCTGAACACCATAGAGCTCATGTGTGGGCTAGCCAGTCAGTTTGCTCCAGGGGTATCCTGTCTCTGCCTCCTGCATGCTGGATCCATTCTACCCTCTAAGCATTTTTGTGGGTGTTGGTAATACAAAGTCCTATACCCACGTCAAGATTGCAAGGCAAATGCTTTACTGGCAAAGCCATCTCCCTAAGCCCTAGTAGGCAGGTTTTTCAAGTCCAGAAGTTGGAACATCCTAATCCACCTTAACTTCAATAAAAATCCAGAATACACAGAGAGACCACATCTATCTGGTCTACCTACATTTCCCTTGATGAGCTATTTTATCCTTATGCTGGATTTCACTTTATCAAGAGCTCTAACCCTCTTTTCTGATGTCTACTCTGTTTTTTGGAAAGTCCTCTTGCTTATGTAGGAACCTTACCCAAGCACAGGGGTGATTGCCCAACTTACTGTGATACAACAGTTTTTCCTGAGAGCGGCACCTTCTATTACCCAACAAGAGGAAGCAGGAGGCAAGTTGAGACCCGAGGTGTAATCCTAGCAGAGAGGTCTACTGGAGGACAAGTATGCACTCTGTTCTGGATTATTTCAAAACAGAAAAACTTCAAGTTCAAACATAGACACAGTTTAATTATGCCCAAGCTGTGGTCAATTTGTTTTTCTAATTAGAAGTGTGCCTGGCAGGGTGCTGCATACCCACAATCCTACTGAGGCAAAGACAGAGGAAAGGGCCTAAAGTTTGAGACTGGCCTGTTCTACCTCACGATTCCAGGCTAGGGAGGGCTGGAAACTGAATGAGTGAAAGAGTGACTGAACGAGATAAAAACGAATCAATGCACAGTCTGACAAAGGTTAGAGTTTGTTGGTGGTGGGTTCACTTCCACAGCTGAGACCTCCAGCTGGCAATACTAATTTGGGCATTTATTTCTAGGGATTTCTTGAGTATTTCAGTACTTTGTGGGAAAACGACGTAGAAGATTTTATATCAGGGAAATTCTTGAGAGCCAGAGATCAGCCCAGGTTTCTGCCCTGTGTAAAGAAGCGAGAACTTTCTTACAGCTGAAGTAATTTGTCAGGAATGACCTCAGTCAAGCTGATTTTATTTTATTTTATTTTTTGTCTTCATGATTTGGTGAATTTACCTTCAGCTAATTGTACGTAATGCTTACTGTCTCATCAAATCATTATCAAATTTAATCATTAAACCCCTACAAGCCAAGTAATGTTGTTTGTTTTAAAGATGAGAATGAGGCACACAACATAACCTCAGAGCTACTCTCAAGAAGGAACAAGGGACCTGAAGGACATGGGACCTATGAGCAGGCTGTGGAAATGCATAAAATAGCTAAGTGAAAAGGGGGAGAAGAGAAGAAAAAAATAAAATGGAAAGTGGAGGGGGGGGGGAGCCAAGAAAAGATAAGTGTTCTGAGCCCTAAGAAGAATTCCATCTGTCAATGCATGAAGCCCCTAGTGCTAATCCCTGAGGCCCCAAACCCAAAGAACTGAAGTGTGAAGCCCTTGCTTTCCTGCTCATCCATGTGCATACTAAAACAGTCACAATCTTGAAGTGGAGAGTTCCATACAGTTAAGCATGAGCAGGCTGACGTGCTTCGTAAGTACATGAACTAACAGGCCATGCCTTTCTCCACGGTTCCACTTCTCCTTCTGTGATCTGATGTATCTTCAAAGAGGCAACCACCCTCGTTCCCTCGCTTCTATCATCATTAGCGTCCCTGTTGAGTCAAACCAACAGTTGCCATAGAAGAAATTTAGATTTACATGAAATCAAACCGGGGCTCGCATTTCAGATTCACCAGGTATGAGACTTGGGGAAAAGAATTCCCTGTTTTCGGCATTTTGTTTCTCATCTGCAAACGGAGAAGATTCATCTCATTATACAGAAAATGCTGAGCACTGCTTCAGAGTTCAACCTCTGAATCACGACATCAATTTAAAAATAGTATAATTTTGATGCTTTACCTGATTTCTGCAAGCCTCATTTTCTTCATCTATAAAAAGAAGGTAATAGCACATATCTCATACCACTATGAGAAGAACTTGCTTGACATGGTCTCTGACAAATGGTGAACAATCAGCAGGTGTTGTTGGCTCAGCAAACTTCTAAGCATGTGGTACCTTTACTACAACATTATCTGGTACACTGAACAAACTATGTGCACATGATTCTTTTTGAACTGTTGACTTTAAATATGTTGACAAGTGATGCAGAATTTACTTGTAGCTCTCTTCTTGCTAGATGGATGAAGCTACACACGGAAATAGAGATGCAGAGAATAGGCTAAAAAAAAAGTCCAGTGCTGTCTCAAGTGTGTGTGTGTGTGTGTGTGTGTAGAACTCTCTAGGAAGAAAGGAGGTGTGCTGGATAGACTAGAGTCAAATTCATGTCCTTCCAAATACCAGACTGTGATATTATTAGAAAATGGGTTTTGTGTGTGTGTGCGCGCGCGCACGTGCACATATGATCTAAGACATTAAGGTGAAGTCATATTTGATTAAAGTTGGACCTAAATTCAACAATCAGCATCTTTGTAAGAGAGAAGGCTGAGTGAGAACTTGTAGGCACCATAGCAGTCTAGAGGCCGCACCCGTGTGATTCAGTGAAGGAAAAAGTCAAAACAGGACCAAGGAGAATCTGCCTTAAAGAAAGAAAAAGGAAGAGCTTCAGAAATTCCCAAGGGCATGCTGGGACACTACGCAAATGCAGAGATGAGTGGAGAGTGCCTGAACGAGACGGGAGCAGCTGTCCTCAAAGCTTAGCCCTGCACAAGACCTGCTACTGGGTTCTTGGGTGGATCCCAAAGGTGTCCAGGTAAAAGCCTCAGGATGGACTTCCCAGGGGACACCAGGAGAGCAAGCGCCTGGCATCCTACAATGTCAAGAGTGGGTGGCCGGGGCCATAGGTACCCCGAAGTACAGTCACACTGAATCATTAGAGACTTGGCTGTCCAAATTCTTCAAGAGATACTGATGACAGATTCAGGGACTGTCCACTCAGCCCCTTTTAAGCATGTAGCTAAAAGCTGTTTATCACTGTATGTTCCAACAACGATGTGGACTTTAAACAACAGTATTAAATGGGAGTGTATCAGCCTTGTTCATTTGTTTGAGGACAGGGTCTCTAGCCTCCTAGGTGCTGGGATTAAGGGTGCACCGCCCTCCTTGAATCAGGGCTAGCCTACCATAGAAACTGTTCTTTCGTTTTTATGGCATTTTTGTTTGTTTGTTTTAATGTGCTTAGCATGCTCTATTAAGACCTCATTTTGGCATTTCCTGGGAAGTTTTCTTGCCAAATTCAAACAGATATACTCAATGAACAGCACATCAAACAAGCAGTGGAAAGAGCAAAGACCCTCTGACATGGGTTTTATCTCCCTTATCAGCTGGCGGGAGACAAATGACAGAGGAGCCCCTTGCCTGGCTTGTTTTAGGGATTATTCCATTAATATTTTCAGATCATGGTTGGGCATGAGGAAGTGGAATCACAGAGGTAAAGGCGGGGGTTTGAGGGCCTGCTGTACTCTACACTATTATTTGTATCGAGTGATGCCTTCAACCAGGTTAGTCCTGAAAAGCGTCAGGCACACTGTCTAACTGGTGTGAATTGGGACTCTGGTTGACCATAGCTAGTCAGTGACTTCCATCTCCTGTTTGATTTAAGCCTCTGTAAAGAGACTTCCCTAGTCCAGTGGGAATCAGATGAGGACATGAAAGGTGCTCAGGAAGACAGTGTGCTGATACAGTGACAGCTGGGTACATGATCCTTTATAATCCCTAAAGCACACTGTTCAGACTTACCCCAATGACAGGTAGAAAGCGGTTATCCTACCAGGACCAGGATGTCCTAAACTAAGAATGCTGTGTATTTTTAATCCCACGTAGCAAAGCTTGCAGAAACTGGTGATGGGGCCTGAGTTTAGGGTTACTTACTGTCCTGCTTTCAGCTGGTCAGACGGCTGCCAACATGAAGCGACCTCATCCTTCCCCCTCCCCTGCACATGAATCCAGAAAGTGCTGTAGCTCTCCTCCTGCTTGCTTTTCAGGGAAGTTAGTCTCCCAGAGAGCACCCGAGTGAAGCCCCTTGATGACTTTGTAGGAGAATGAGACTACCTGTGAAGCCCTAGGCCAACACTCATCAGGGGACATCTGCCTCCCGCTCAGTAGCCAACATCCACACACAGTTAAGGCGGAAGGAGGAGGCTGGCAGAAAGTGTCTGGGGGTGGGCAATCTTACTGTGTGCAGGACCACAGCCTATACGTAGTTCCTTTAGAGGAGAAAACAAGAGCACATTGAATAGTGTAGACATCTTTAATATTTGAGCTATCGTGTTATAGAAATTAATGATTTATTGAAAATTATGAATCATATTTTTCTTCACCCACATCCTCTCTAAGACCACCTCGCCACCTGCTGTGGTCCTTACAGTCTTGTCTAGGGATTTATTGATAACCCATCAATTCATCAATTACTCACCTTAAGGGTACTATATATTTCCAATTAAAACTAAACATGACAAAACCCACAAAAACTGTGGTTTTCCACAGTGGTTCTAAACTTGGTTCATCTTGCTTTGATTAAGGATCTTATTAGTAATCAAATCCTCCTGTGGGCTTTTTACCAGAGCCAACAAAAGCATGGGTTCTGGAGGAGATATAGCTGCATACAAGCCTTGGTTTCTAACAGAACTGAGTTTGGGTCCTAACTGTACCTACCTAAGTTCTGTGACTCTGGTTGCAAAATTCCTCCCCTGTAAAATAAGGCTACAGTAGTCCCAGGCTCCCACGACTCTGTAATAGTTAAAGGGAAGACATGTGTACAAACTATTCAGCCTAGATCATAGACATTGTTCAGTGGCCATTGCCATTTACAATAATGTCATGCCAAGAAGCTTGAGGGAAGACTTGGTGGATAAAATGCTTGTTGGGCAAGCATAAGGACTTGGGTTGGATGCCCAGTACCTACATAAAAATCCAAGCATGGTAGTCATTGTTTGTAATATCAGTGCTGAGGAGATAGACTCGTGGCTCTGTGGAGCTCATGGGCCTTCCAATCTAGCTAAATTGATGAGCACCAGGCCAGTCAGTGAGAGACCCTATCACAGAAGGAAGGAAGAAAGGAAAGAAAGAAACAAAGAAACAAAGAAAGAAACAAGGTAGATAGTGACCAAGAAACAATACACAGTTGAACTCTGCTTTCTATAGCATGAGCATGAGTGTACACACATGCAAACACACACACACAAATACAATATCGTTATGCCAAGACACAAAAAAATGATGCCCACCAGTTGAACACACATGAACAGCTTGGGTGTGAAATCTGTCTTCACAGTGCCGCCTATCAGGCCATGATGGAGAAACGTGAAAAGTCAGACATCATGTGACCCAGCATAAGAAGGGCCCAGGCCTGCTACATATAGGCTGCATGTAGGGCAGCGATCAGAGCCGTCTACTTAGGATGTGAGTCTCTGCTGGTGGCTAACACTGCAGGTTCTTTTCTGCGCCCCCAGACGCAGACTTCAGGCTCAGTCTTTAGAGTCCACAGAAGTTTTGTGAAGCCTCTGGGGCACTGTGGCTGTTCAGCCTGGGCCAGGAACCAGTGTTCTTTAAGAGGGGCCCGTGGATCTGTTGTGTAGTTCTTTCTCCTGTCCAGGAGAAGGATCTGTCATATCAACCCTCAAAGAATAGCTGGAATTAGTTAACCAATTAGTCAACTAATTCCAACAGTTGGAATTAATTATCACCAATTGCATAGCATCATGTATCATATCGTATCTCGGCCATAGGTTAGAGGTGGGAGTAATTTCTTCAATTTGTTTCCATGTCCCACCTCCAGATGTGAGTAACCCGTCTTCCCTGGGAAATGCTCCATGCCCTGACTTCTGCATGAGTCTGTAGTGTCAGGGCCACAGCAGCCGGGGCTCTGTGTGATCTGGACGAGCAGTATTTGTCACTGCCTGGAAATTCCCATGAACCAACTCTGTCCAATCAGCCTTTCAGCTAGAAGAATCTGACTCCACCTCACCAGCTCCAGCCCTGTCCTGTGATTCATTCATTTATTTCATGTAAAAGTTACTTTTCATTTCATGTAAAAAGTTACTTTTATATGAAAAGTAACTTTTTCTCCTGATGTAATTGTCATCTTGGAGGCTTACTGCCTCCATCTGCTAATGCAGGCCTAGCCCTGGATGCTTCTGGCCCCTGCACAATATTATCAAGGACTAGAATGTTTTCAGCCTCTGAGACTTACTGTTGAATAAGCTCACCCTTTCTAGTTCTTCCTGAATTCTGGCTGGCTAGCTCAACTCAAGCTGTTCTGGCTCAGACTCCTCTCCTAGATGACTGATTAAAACTGGCTTCTCTCACTTCTCACTGAATTGCTCTGCTAACTGAATTGCCTTACACTAACTTTGGCAATCTGTTCTAATCTACTGGCCCCTTCTCATTTCTCTGGCTCATCCTGTCTTCACCTGTGTCTAGCTTGTTTTCTCGTGAATCTGTCTCTGTAAAACTGCCTTTGAAGTCCACAAGCTGAACTGCCATGAACTCAACTCCACTGCCTCTCCACTGACCGACTCAAACTTCCTGAACAGAAGTGACTAGAGCTCTAGAATTCAAGTCTCCTGAGTGCTGGGATTAAAGATGTGTACCACCACACCCGGACCTAAGCTTTTCTTTACCTGAAACTTGCTCTATACCAGGCTGGCCTTGAATGCAGAGATCTCTATGCCTCTCTCTCCTGGGATTAAAGGCATCGGATAAAAATTCCATTACAACTCATCCATTCATCCATTCATTCAGTGAATATGGATCTATCACAGAGAGTAAATTCCAGCCACAAAAACATCCCTAAGTTAACCTTTTGTTACACTCAGCACTGAGAATTGCCCTTCCCAGGGTTTTCACTCAGGATTAACAGCAGGAGTCAACGGTTAGCTCAGATTTCTTGAGCACTTCTGGGTCTCTTAGACATTCTTGTGGAAACTAATTGTTCACTATTTGTGAAACTAAATGTTCACTATGGCAACCTGTGAACATTCACAACACAACCTCAACAAAGGGGAAACAGAACATCCATGTTTCGAATGTCTGTCCACTAGTGGAGGCTGTCAACTCTGGTGGCCCCGAAGCTTACTGAGAGGCCTTCACATAAGCTCTCATTGACATCTTCACCTCTGAGATGAAGGTTTATTATTTATGTAACTGAATGGCCACAGCAGGATCTGCCTCGCAGTTTCTCTATGCCTCCTCTGTGCTAGCCTTGGACAGTGGTCTGTCATGTTACAGCCCGTTGCCGCCACCTAGTGGTACATTTGACATTTACAGACATGAAGCGAAGACGGGCAAATTATTTTTTAATTTTATGGTTCTTTTCTTATTAATTTTTTTATTTATTACAATTTATTCACGTTGTATCCCATCTATAGCCTCCTCCCTAGTCCCCTCCTAATTCTACCCTCCCACCCTCTTCTCTTCCCATGCCCTTTCCCCAGTCCACTGATAGAGGTGGTCCTTCTCCCCTTCCATCTGACCCTAGCCTATCAGGTCTCATCAGGACTGGCTGCATTGTCTTCCTCTGTGGCATGGTATGGCTGTTCCCCCCTTAGGGGGAGGTGATCAAAGAGCAGACCACTGAGTTCAGAGACAGCCCCTGTTCCCCTTACTAGGGAATCCTTTTGGACAATGAGCTGCCATGGGCTGCATCTGAGCAAGGTTGTCTCCATGCATGGTCCTTGGTTGAAGCATCAGTCTCGGAAAAGACTCCTGTGCCCAGATTTCTTCGTTCTGTTGGTCTCCTTGCGGAGCTCCTACCCCCTGCAGGTCTTTCTAGCTCCCCCTTCTTTCCTACGATTCCCGGCACTCTTGGGAACATCTTTAAAGCAGCTATCCCCCCCCCCCCCGCCATGGCATAAATGGCAGTGCCCCTTTCCTCTTTTTTCTGTAGTCACATATTTCTTCCCCGTGCACGCGCACATTCCTGTGTGTGGACGGGTGGAGTGGGTGCACGAGCACATGTCCTCACAATTGTTGAGGCCAGAGATCCATGCTGGGTAATTTCCTCAATCACCTCTCCCGTTTAAAAAAATTTTTTGACCAATTACAAAGTTTACTAGACATAGGAAAGAAAAGAAAATATTTCTCAAAGTCCAATTTTACTAAGTTGCCAGCAAAGTTGGGGACAGAAAGTCACTATATTTTGGGTCCAAGCTATGCTTCGCCCCCCCACCCCCCGCTTCTTCAGATGGCAGAGGTGTGCCACCAAAACCCATAGCGAATCTCTGAAGGTGCGTGCTTGCTCAGGCAGTCTAAAGACAGGCGATGACCGAGGGCTCCAGGCCACTTACTGGAACGGTAACCAGCTTTGAGCCCTGTGGAATTCCTCTGCAACCACCATGCCCAGGTTGTGCAGCCAGCCAGTTCTATGGAGGGTGGGGGTGGGGTAGACCTGCTGTGCTGGGTGGCGATTTGCAACAGGCATGGAAGAACACAGCCTGCAAGGACACTTTATTTTCAGTCACAAGGTCTCACGGAAACTCACAGATTGTCTAGATCAGCTGGCCAACAAGCCCCAGATCCTCCCTTCTACCGCCAGCACGGAAGGCATGCTCTTCAGCATCTGGCTGCTTCTGTGGGTGCTGGGGACCCGAACTCATGTCCTCATGCTTATGTGGTGAGCACCATACCAACGGAGCCAGCGTCCCAACTGGCTCTAGCCACAAGTCATGAGCAAATGAGGACTTTAACTCCTCAGGATCTGTGCAGTGTCCTGTGTGGATGTGCACAGGGAGGAGAGAGATGATTAAATCAACCTGTGAAGAACAGCTCTTCTCCCAGGGAAGGAAAACCCATTAGCTCGAGAAGAGCTGTGCAAAAATGTTCCCTGTTGATTCCTAGCAAGCAAACGAGCATCTTGCCCTCCAGGTGGGGCAGGGGGCTGCCTGATCGTAATGGACAGCCATTGGATAGACAAGTCAGATACATCCCTGCCCTGGTGGGTCCTAACCCACAGGAAGCCACTCATTCTACCTTTTCTCACTGGATCGCCCACCACAGACATTTCCCCTGTGGGCTCAGGTGAGAAACAGGCCATGTCCCCACTGTGTGACCCTGGAAGACCCACTCCTGTTTTCTGCATTTCAATTATGAACACTAGAAAGTAATTCAAAGATTCGCCCCATCGGGCTGGAGAGATGGCTCAGCGGTTAAGAGCCCTGATTGCTCTTCCAGAGGACCCGGGTTCAACTCCCTGCACCCACATAGTGGCTCACAACTGTTGGTAACTCCAAGGGCTGCTACCTTCACACAGACATACATGCAGGCTACACACAATGCACATGAAATAAAAATAAATTATGAAAAAAACATTAGCCCTATTATGTACACATGCATGTGCTGTAACCTGTTTAAACTCTATAGCCCCTCTATTGAGACCTACTTTAGTTCTTAGCATAGCTGTGGCTCTTCTGTATATACATCTGCTGTCACCTTTAGCATATCAGAAGCCATTTTGCCTCCAAGTGTGCATTTTGATCATAAGGTGAAATTAAGTTCAAGTTCACAGGTCCTACATGCCTGAGACCAGGATATAAATCAATAGTTTAACTCTTGCTTTTTAGAATAAAACAATAGGTGATAAATGACTGTTCTGCTTGAATTAAAGATAAATATGTGCTCTGTTAGACTTAAGACTGTAACATCCTGCTGTGTTCCTTACTCCCAGAAAGCTGGAAAGCCCCCAAGACCTCCCCTACCCTAACTCCCAGCCAATCAGCTTAAAGCGCTTTGTCTAGCTACCTAGATACAACGCAATACACTTGGCACAAAATCGATTAACTGGTCAAAATGATGCAATGCTCCTCTGCCCACCTCCCCATCGCTCCCTACATCTGGTTACCTGGTTGTTACCTGGCTGTGGTTTTTATATAAAAAGCCTGAGAAACATACTGCTGTCAGAGTCTGGCTCCCTAGCCCAGATTAGGTCCCTGACCTGTCAGTCTTTGTTCAGCGTTCAATAAACCTGCATCAGTCTGAGTATGGTGTTCAAGTGGTCAGTGTGTGGCTATTCCTGAACCCATAACACATGTTTGCCTGAGTGCAAGACAGACAGACAGACACACACACACATACACACACACACACACACTTTTGTTAAGAAATTCCTGAACCTGCAGTCACCTTGAAGAGTTACCCATTCTCCCAAACAGATGTGCTCCAATTCCCTGGAGCCTATCTACTGTAGGGTTATTTGGGAAATGGTGTTCACAGATACAATTAAGAAATCATGTGATCATGAATCACAGTAAGACCACCAACTTCACAATAAAAGGAATCAACTTTCATTGGTTA
>CM053744.1:1765206-1944594 GCA_028658305.1 Pachyuromys duprasi | reverse complement strand
AAAGAATCAGATGATCTCAACTCTCACACACACACACACACACACACACACACACACACACACACACACACACACACACACACAACTTCCATTCATCAAAACATAAAATGTAATAAATTTGAGCTGGTGGGTATGTTAATTGTCCTGAGACCATTGATTATTTTATACAATATATCAGTGTGGCCCTGTGTGTCCTCTAAAAACATCAAATTATGTCAACTATATTAATGAAAATAGCATGGTCCAAGTACAAGAACTTCCACAAAAGAAGTTTTCTAGCAAATCTATGAGAAAAATGTGTCTGCATGGAGGTTGTGTGTTTGGCTTATTCTCCATGTCCCAGATTAGCCCTCTGCACCCTTCCTCACTTGCTTTTCTCTCCCTTCCCAGGGAATCATTTTCTTGAATTTTATGTTTTTCTTAGTAGATTCACTATACATGTATGTGTTTGCAAATAATTTTATAAATAGTCTTATTGTATTTCTTTTAAAATTCTCATAAGCTCTTCAACTTATTTTCCACATTAATTTTTTTCAAATGCATTCATGTTAAACATGTAATTGATGTAGTTTTATTGTACCTTATGGCTATGTCTCCTATGATAGATTTGCCTGTTAGGAAATGATCATGTCTGTGAATTGTCTTACATGAGTGATGTTGTGTATGAGTATAAACACTGGAGGTAAGGTGGGGTTTCTGGGCTTTCACTGATTGTAGAGAGTTACAGTTCTAGTAATGGTAGATGTTGAGTGTTCATGATCTACATATACTCGGTGTTATACATAGTTTCAGTTTGTCTAATGCTAATCGCTATTGACCTAGTTATTCTACATCTCCTTAATTTTGCTTTTGTAAGATTTCTAGTCAAAAAAATTTTTTCCGTTTTCCTATTGTAACAGGGCAGTAGCCCTTAATAGGCCCCCAGACCTAAGCATGACTGACTCCATGATGAAAGCACCATTCAGGCTGTCAAACTCAGCACTTAGTATCATGCGCCAAAACCAAAACAAAGACCTAACCCAGCAAAGCCCATAATCCTGGGAAAGTTGCTAAGTGTACCAACCTTGCTTTTTGGCTTCTATAGTTCTGCTTCTTGGTAACTGTTCATGTTAACTGAAGTATGTCAACCCAGGACGTGATTTTTTTTGCTTAAAAGCTCACACTGAGAAAGGTTCAGGGCTACCCTGGGATCCCAACGCTCAGTGTAGTCACCAGGCTGCTAATGAAGACTTTCTATTGGCTTAAACCCATGTCTGAGTAGTCTTCTCTGGTGAATGCCCTCCCACTCTACTGAATTTTTTTATGCTACGTATATAAACATCCTTAACCTGGTTATATATCAGCCAGTTTCCCCTTGTTAAAATGTAGAAGACCAACCAACTTACAAAGAAAAGAGGTGTATTCAGCTCCCAGTTTGAGAGGCTGACTGTTGGAACAGTATGTAGCCAATTCTCTGAAGATCCCACAGCAAATGTTAAAATGATTGTGGAGGAGGTGGGAAGGGTGAGAGGGAGCAAGCACAGAGAGTGAACAGTAAAGACAGAGTTAAAATGCAGCTTCTGAAGAGCTCAGAAACACAAGAGCTGCCTTTCTTGCCTTTAGTTTTCTCAGATAATGTTTTATTATTTTTTAACAAGATTAATTTATTATTTATATATATTCTGCTTGCACGGATCTCATTACAGAAGTTTGTGAGCTCCCATGTGATTGCAGGGAATTGAACTCAGGACCTTTGGAAGAACAGCCAGTTCTCTTAATCTCTGAGCCATCTCTGCAGCCCCACATAATGTTTTAAAACTCACTAGTCAACACGGGTAAACTTAGTAGACATCCTAAGAACTCCATACATTTTGTTGTTGTTGTTTTGGTTTTTCAGATAGGATCTCACTCTGTAAGCCTGGCTTTCAACACACATCAGTCGTTTTAAGACTCCCAAATCCTGGGATTATAAGATTGGGTCACCATGCCCACCCTCTTCTCTCTCTCTCTCTCTCTCTCTCTCTCTCTCTCTCTCTCTCTTCTCTCTGTCTCTCTGTCTCTCTGTCTCTCTCTCTCTCTCAACTCTCCTTATTTTTAATTATGCATACAAAGTAATGAACTTCACTGTGGCTTTTTTATACACATTGTTTTTGTTGATTTATTTCCCACCATCTCTTTCCCACCACTTCCCTCACCTCTCTTTCTGACCCCTTCCTTTCTCAACTACCCCTCCTTCTTTCCAGTTAGAGGAACTCTATCACCCTTTTCTCCCCAACCCTCCCTTAAGGCTAAGGATACTCCTCCTCTTCCCATCTTTGAATATCAGTAGTATTCATTTCCAATGACTGGGAGGCCTTCCCATCACCCCCCACCGTTGCACCATCTCTGTTCAGTGAGCTGTTGATGTCACATAGCACGCATTCGTTAAGCGGAACTGTGAGAGTCATTGATTAGTGCGCACTGTGCTCCACCCCTACCCCCGCCTTTTTTCTCTTCCCCTTAGATCCACAGAGCTCTACCTAGGTCTGAAACTGGGCAGAGATGCTTTCTGCTACTTTAGGGACACTGTGCAACTAGAGACCCGACAGCAGTAGCGGCAGGGAAGCTGTGTAACTAGCGGCCCGAGAGCAATGGCGGCTACAAGGTTCTGGAACTCCGATTTCCCAGAATGCTTTTCAGTTGCTAAGCATCTCCTGACAACCAGGGAGTTACCTCAACTCTTTGAAGTGAGAGTGGGAGAAACTGAGGGACACAGCTGTGTTCTTTTGAAGGCATTAGACGTCGGTTGTATCCACCAGTACAATCTCCTTAGCTTAAGTCCGAGACTTAAGGAAAATAACAGAAATTCAGTGGAGACCCAATATGTGGTTGGAAGGGCATCCACTGATATATCTGCTTTAAAAACTGTCCTCAGGTATAATTTTCTATTCGTCTTTGGAATAATTTGCTAACCTTTTTAGCTCTGTTTACTTATGACCTTCAAATATACTTTTTAAGACATACAAAAATCAAGTAAGTCGCTTTGAGGAAAAAGAATAGTCTTTTAAAGTCAGTCACTTATTTTGAGGGGCTCATACTAACAACACTGTGCTAATTTGTAAAGACATTTATTCTGTGGAAAGATCACTAGCACATTTAACTGCAATTACTGAGTTTACACCATGCGGCAGGTGTGTGCACACAGCGGGAGAACAAAGATGAAAACCCCAGGCTGGATCAAGGCATGCCTGATGATTATTACATCCTATTGGAAGGAACAGGGAAGAAGCGAAATGTTTAAAAACAAAAAGCAGGAAGTGGTAGGTGCTATGATGAATACTTTAAAGAAGAAAAGGATTAGAAAGTGACAGAGGCCGGGGTCAGAATGGGAACTACGACACGGAGGGGTTAGCACATCATTTGGAGAAAGTGTGTACACAGAAAAATTCATCCAGGAAGGGAAGCCATCCATGAGGACGGCGGTGGTGTGTTCTGGGCTGGAAGAGTGGGAGGGCAGTGTTCATGTTTCGAGTAATAGCTGTACGAAAGTCCACCTCACGAAACTTTCAGCTGTTCATTACTTGTTTTCTTTTTCATTACTGTGTTTTCTTTGTCAGCCCATGTTCTATGTATGTATTACTTCGGACGTAAAGTTATTACTATTCATGCAAAGGGTCAGGGCATTTTTCTGAGTAACATTCATTTGTTCTTTTCAATCTTCCTCTTTGGAGGATTGTATTTCCCATATGCCAAATAAAATTTAATAATTTACTAATATATGGGTAGCTTTGAGAGGCTACAGGAAATGTTGCTTTCATAAGCATATTTGAATCTTTAAAAAATGTGTATATATATATATACATGTCATCTCTCCAGCTGTAGTTTTTAGAATTACAAACACAAAATGCAATTAAATTCCTCACACATGTGCTTCACATTTCCTTTTCAAAGAGATAGCAGTGTGAGCATCACTAAGTAGAGCTATCTTCTCTCTGGAAATCTCTTGAGTGGACGTCTTAGGCAGGTTTTATCATATGTAGATAGCAAGATAAGAGCTGGGATGTTTACTAAAAATTGCTTAATCTTATTTTAATAGAAATTAGTACAAAATGACATAAGTTCTAGGCCACTCTCTATTGCTTGTGCTAACTTGACTGAACTGACTGGACCTACAGCCATGGGTGCCACTTTTGCAAGCCATGGTCACTGTCACTACAGTTGAGTTGGTAGTTGTTAGTATTTGCTTCCCGGTGGTTTCAGGTAGAGGCTCCTGTGACAAGAACATGGCTTCTGTACGGCCATGTGACACAGGAATCATAGCCTGGGAATGGTTTCCTATAGCATGCAGCAAATGCATATGAAGTACTGGAAATGAATGTATGGCTTCCCCCCTTCCATTACGCATCACAAGAGTCTATATGTTACTGGCTGGTTAACTCATGGTTTACATGTAGAAATGATCATGACCTTTGCTTAAGGATTTCACCTATGGTAGACATGAGTCAGCTTAGCACTAACAAATATCTCTAATATTGAGTTCAGCAAAAAGATTCAGTCTCTTTATTGGAAATAAATGCCATTTCTGATGCTCCAGTAAAGATATTTATTCAATAATTAAGTAACTTATTTCTTGGTCTCCACTTCTATTAATCTCTTATTTTTAAAAATATGCTCAGAGCTAGAGCAATGGCTCAGCAGTTAAGCACACTTGGTTTTCTTTCAGAGGATCTAGGTTCAGTTCCCAGCAATCACATGGTGGCTCACAACTGTCTGTAATTCCAGTCCCAGGGGATCAGATACCATCTTCTGGCCTCCAAGGCATGGAATGTACATGGGACACATGCAAGAAAAACACCCACACACATAAGATAATAAATTTTGAAAATTTAAGTATTTTAAATGTATGGGATATGATGATAAACAATACTTTAATTTCTTTTGAGTTTATAATTATTAAGAAGTTATCATTCATACTCATTATCTGCCATAAAGTAAAACTCTGAAAGAAAAATGTTCTTCTAAACCAATTCACAGGAGGCAAAGAGTAATCTGCCATACTGAAGTCAGCGTAAGTGTGAGGTGGAAAAGTGTGGACCATTAGTAGGATAAATAAGCATGGTTTTGCTTTTCTTCTGGTTTAAGTTAGTTTGATTTTTTTCCCCATTATTTCGCTTGCTAAAAGAATTTGCAGTACTACTTCAGTTTATTGATCAACTGCATTTCTAACAATGCAAACTTATATTGGACTTTCAAAGAACACGGTCATATCCATTTTGAGTGGATATAAACAAAATACCATAAGCAGGGCAGGTGATAAACAACAGAAAGTTATCTTCTCATGCTTCTGGAGGCTGCGAAGTCTCACATGAAAACATCGGGAAATTCACAGGTTGGTAAGTAAGAGCTGTCTCCCTGGCATATGGACAAGTCTTCTCGGCATATGTATGGTAAGGCAGCTCTCTGGGACTTTTTCTATAAGGCACCAACTTCATCCTTTGAGGACTCCATCCTCATGACCTAAATACCTTCTGAAGGTTCCATCTTCTGATTATCATGTTGATGATTAGACACCAACAAAATTTTGTGGGGCACAAGAATTCCATGGATAGCTTATATTTTTGTAAAATTTTAGTGATCTAGCCGAACAAAATATTTGCAGCTTTCTTCACTCTCTAAATACTCTTGAAACAGAACATGACCTCTGACCAACCTTCTTAAACCAAAGCTACAGCATTTCTTTAGGGAGAGTGAGAAGAATCCCATATCCTCCCGAGGTTTATTAGCTAGCTTTCTTAGACAGCCCCGGACTACCTGCCAGGGAATGGTACCATCCACAGAGGGCTGCGTTATATTATGGCAAAAGCAACCATGATAATCCCCTCCCAGACTGCCCACAGGCCAGTTGTAACTGGGAAACCCCTCAATGGAGACTCCCTTTCTCAAGTGACTACACTGCATAAGCTGAGAGTTAAAGCTAACTCACACATACACACACACCCCAAAATGAGATTCTTGAAAGTCATGTGTTCTGGTAACATGGCTGATAATTTATATACCATGCAGTCTAGACATATACCCTGAAATGCTTGGACATACTGCAATAGTAGAAAAAGATATCAATATGGACTGGTGACATGACTCAATGGTAGAAGTACTTCCTATATGGGCTTAATGATCTGAGATGGAGCCCCTCATCCAAGGTGGAAGGAAAGTACCCACTTGTGCTCTGTACCCACATGCACACTGCAGCATGAATGAGCCCACTCTCAAAAACACACATACACACCACTAGTACTAAAAAAAATGAATATATAAAAGATACCAATAAACTAGAAATATTCAACAACATCCTGAGTTGAAGTTCTATTAGCTGGACGTGTTTGGTAGTACGTGTTATTTTCGTGGGGAGGGAAAATGACAATAAAAATGTCTCTTTGCCAGTTCTGGTATGATAAATTAGGTTTCCATAGAATATATAAGGCATCTATTAAAAAAAAAGTCTTTCTTAGACTTCAAGAGTACTATGTCTCCTAAAATTGCATTTTTTATAATGTGTGTAGTTGTTTTCCTTGGGTTCAAGTCTGTGCACCATGTTCATGCAGTGCTGGAAGAGCCCTGAAGAGGGCATCAGAGTCCCAGGGACTGGAGTTATATGTTTTGAGCCACCATGTGGGTGCTGGGAATCAAACCTTCGTCCTCTGAAAAAGCTGCAAGTGCTCTTAACCTCTAAACCATCTCTCCAACTCCAAGAACAGCATGTCACTTTCAGAAGGTTTAAGTAATTCCTTTGTATGTTCTGAATACAGATTTTTTTTCATCATCTGGTTGTGAGTTGACCAAGAACCATGCCATCTTTAAAGTGCTAGACCTATGGTGTGTGATTAATGTGAATTAATGATAGAAGGCCATTGCTATCACTGAACACTGCAACCTACTTCCCAAATGTTATCCAGCTTGCCAGCTGAACATGTAGTGTCATCTTACCCATTTGTTTACTCTTTTTAGGAATCATTCATTCAGAGGATGATATACACATGAAAATCTAGATTTATTAAAGGTACAATATGAAAGTGTTTTATATTAAGTTAATTTAATGTAAAGCACCTTCGCAGACATAACGCTTTAAAAGCCTAATTTAAATTTACTTCACTAAAATAAATAATAATCATGTGAACAGTTTTATCACAAGACAACATTGATCTTAAATACAATTGAAAGTAATGTACACTTCATTTATTTACCCAAGGGAAACTTACATTCCATTCAGAACTAGAATGTTTATAAAAGTTTGATTTGATAGCAAAACAACCCCCCATTGTCTTTTTTGTTCATTTGTTTGTTTTCATTATCCTCACATTGTTTTGACAAGAGAGATAATTTAGTGCAAAGATGGAAAAGTATGTGATAGACAAGCGAATGTCAGGGTCTGTTCTCAGGAGACTTGTCATTCTGTGCTTTCAAGGTTTCAAGCCCATCTGTGCATGAAGCCAATCAAGTTAGATCCCACGAAATTTTGTGGCAGTTGTGGAGAGGGGAAACCAGCAGGCTATGAACCCTATCTTCAGATCCCCAACATCTTCTCTTTACCTAGAGTACAGAAGAAGCCACATGATGCTGAGAAACGAAAGCTGCTTCCGAGTCCGGCACACCCCTCACCCCAGACGGGTCTGCCACATCAAAGGTAATGGGGCTCCAGCTACTCAGATATCTTCTCCTCCATTACAACCTGAACTTTTACTTCAAACAGTTAGCTATTGGTAAAAGTGGGTAGTAAGATAGCAGGAGCCAGGTCCTAGTGCCTGTAAATGTTTGTAGGTATCTGCCCTGTCAGACATTAATCCATAGATTGCTTGTGTTGGGATTGCAGCCTGGGGAAATGGCCAAAGTATTCAGAAGTCATTCAGGGAGGTCCAGGTGGGCACTGACCATTTGGCTTAAACATATTTTAATATCTGAACTGCCTTCCCACCCATATTGGTCAGGATTCTGTAGAGTATCAGAATTTACAGAATGAATCAATCTATATTTCTTTCTATTATCTGTCTATCTATCTATCTATCTACCTACCTACCTATCTATCAATTATATATCTATCTAAAGGGAATTCATTAAAATAATTTACAGGCTATGGTCCAGCTAATCCAACAAAGCTGTCTACTAGTGGAAGGTCTAAGAATCCAATAATTGTTCAGTTCACAAGGCTGGGTTTCCCAGCTGGTCTTCAGTATATTCCAGAATCCTGAAGAAATAGGATTTAAAGCTAGCGAAGGAATGGACTTGCTAGCAAGGACAGGACAAAGAAGGCAAAAGGAGAGATCATCCTTCATTCATGTCCTTTATATAGGCTTCCAGAAGAAGGTGTGGTCCACCTTACAGATGTGTCTTCTCACCTCAAAGATCCAGATTAGTAGTTAATCCTCCCACTTCCAATTAAGGAAAAAAAAAAAAAAGATCCCTCACAGGTGTTCCCAGCCATTTTGAATTCTAGGTAATTCCAGCCAGATGTAGTCAGGTTGACAAGAATAGACATCACAACTCCCATTTAAACATATGCCCAAGCGAAGTGTGCACATATATGAATATATACTGGATTTGGTGTTAGATAAAATATAAATTGCCAATAATGTTGTTATTAAGGTCTATAACTATTACAGCAGTTTTATTTAACTTGCTGTCAAAAATGAAAGACACATAGACACCTGTTGTATTTAAATAATCCTTGTTTCACCTGGGGCTGGCGGTTATCACCCCCGAATCTACCTTGTTACCTCACATCCCATGCCATTTGCTTTAATTGTTCCTGTCTGGGCTACTTCCCGTCCTATATCCCCACAAATTCTTGCACAGCTTTCCATCTGGGCCGCTTCTCTCCACGCCGTTCCTTCTCCCAGCCCACGTGGTTCTTTACCCATCCCATGGTGACTCTGCTTCCTTCTCATCCCATACCTCTCTCCACTTCCTCCTTCCTGTGGTCCTCACCGCAAGTGCACAAACCTTGGTCACACCTCTCTAACTTCTGCCCTGCCAGGAATGTAGGCATTTGTTTAGCCAATTGGGGATATTTTGGAGGCAAGGATTACAAACCTCATTTTAGGGTACATGAGTGTCTTCTCATAAAAGGCAGCAAACAGACCTTAGGGGGCAAAATAATTAACAATCAAATATAAAGCACCAGACTGTGCTGTTACAGTATATATTCTGCATATATTCTGTCTCTCCTTCCTTTCCTCCTCTCTTTTCTTCCTCTTTACCTGCCTACCTTCCTTCCTTTCCTTCCATTCCCATTTTCTTATTTGAGCTTTCTGTAGGAAGCCCCCTGGAAATGAGACACTGCTAGCATCTTCTGTTGTACTGAAGAATGAAAGTGTATATGCTTTCTACACCTATCTGGGCTGTAGAAAGAAATGGTGTTTTGAGAGGCAGATTTCTCAAGATTACAAAGTACATGGAAAATAAACAGAATTTTTGGAAGTAGATACAATGAACCAGTCAGTTTACCCCTGATAGGGTAATTGTGGGACACCTCCCTCAAAAGCCACCTCAGCTGGTGGGTTAATCATTAGTTTCTCATGTCCTTTCCTGAGACTCATTCCTATTAGAGCTACATTGCTTCCTCAGTAAGCGTATTCAGCAAACACTGACTTGGAGTAACTATTCAGGCAGAGCCTGTTAACAATAGGACTGGGTTGTGGTTAAATATATGAACACAGGAGGTGAAGAGAAAGGTGCCAACACAGAGGAGAGCATCAGGAAATCGAGTAGAAGGTAGACATGTCCTTACTGAGGAAGACACACCTCTGTAAGGTATAATGACTCCCAATAGATGAAAATAAGTCATGTTCCTTTAAAGAGAGAGAGAGAGAACATTTTCATAATAAAAATGAAGCATCTTTTAATGGAAAGGTGTAGAGCCTGGAAATAAAGAAGAGAACTAGAAGGCTGCCAATCTTGTTCAAACACAGGAATATCCGTGCCATGCAACAGTAACTAAGCAACACTAGAATGTGAGGCTGGGGAGAGACTGTTCAAGAAAAAAGCAAATGTCCTAGTAACCAAATGGAACAAAGTAGGAAGGCAAGAGATCCCATGTGAATCCGAGTTTCTTCCCTTTGCCACCTGAGGGTCTCATGAGGAGAATGCATGCTGCTTCTGGTGAAACACGGAAACTAAGGGAAGAAGCTGAAGCCATTTCATTCAGCAGGTGCTTATTGGTCTCAAGACAGATTAACTTGTATTCTGGATGGAGGGAATGTATCAGCAAAAACAACAGCCTAGTGAAACACTGAATTCAGAGCAGTAAGGCAAACTGCATTCCAGGCACCCAATAGAAATAGTCTGGCTGAGGGGAAATCTGCAGCTCATCTCAGAAGTTAGGAGCATGATGTACATCCTGGAGTCATCAATAGAAATGTGGTATTTGAATCAGCGACACTGATCATGTAGTTAATCATTCAGTCATCTATCCATCTATTCATTTATCCAAAACACACCGACTTGGAGTGATTATCCAGGCAGAGCCTGCTGACAATAATACCTGTGTCGTAGTGAAATATATGAATATGAGAGGTGAAGGGCAAGGTGCCAACACAGAAGAGAGCATCAGGAAATGGAGCAGAAGGTGGACAGGTCAGGTAGAATACATGCAGGAGGAGGGAAGTCACTGGCTGCAGAGAACATTTAGGAAGTATAGTGTAGCTGGCCCTTGCTACTTTGCCAGTTTTTCTTTTTCTCACACTTTATCTCTGCATGCCCCCACCCCCCAGTTTCATCCCCTATCAATAGATAGGAGTGAAAGGATAGAGGGAAGAGAGAACTAGAGATTCTTGAATCTTATTTCTTTCCTCTTGTTTCTTCTTTGCTTGTAGCTGGTCTTTGTTATTTTGTAGCGTCTTCTTTTTCCCAGCTTTTATTCCCCCGGCTTCAGCCCCTATCATTAGATAGGAGAGAAACAAGGACAGATGGGGGAGGAGAGAGAAACAAGCTTTCTTCTTATTTCTTCTTGAGCACAACTACTAACAAACCACAACTTAGCCCCTGAATGACCAACAACCACAAATGCCACCTAGTAGGGCTCTAGCATTTATACACCCTCTGAAAACTTCCCAGAATGCCAAACGTCACACAATCACAGAAACTATCTGCTGCTGGAAAAACCATGACTCTGCCAGAGCATGAGGCAAATTGTAGTCAGCTGCTGCACAGCCCCCACATCCCCACACCTGGAATTAAAACAAAAGCACATTCTTTCAACATTTCTGTGTTGTTTTGTTTTGTTTTAAGAAACCAAAATTCCAGAATTCTCACTACAATACATACGCTAAGAAACGTATGTTGCCTCACAGCCAGAAGAGATGTGCACACTCTGGGTTCTCACAGCCTCTCCTCTGAACCACTCTTTAGCCTACTACACTCTGGTTGCCACCCTACCTTATGCAAAACATACTTGCTGATGTTACCACTATTCTTCTTACACTGACAAATCCTGCTACAACCCTCCCAGAGGCGTTTGTGGTAATATTGTCTAATCCTGTGCGTGGCTTCTGTCTCCTATAACTCGTCTCACGTAGTGCCCGCCCCTCTATGCACACACCTTATAGGTTTATCCAAGTTCCTTGACAATGTAAACAAGCCCTTCTCAAGTTCTGGCTTTTCACACATTTCCTCTCGACAGAAATCTCCCTCATTCACTGCTGCTTCTCATCTTTGAGATACTGGTTTTAGCATCATTTTGAAAGACTTTCTGGGCCCCATATCCTCAGTCTAGACTGTCATGTGATATTTTGGCATAGTACCCTATATTTTCCTCCAGAGAAGTTGTCTTAAATTAGGTTCTCTGAGGATACTGATCTGGGAATTTGTGTCAAGAAGCTTTATCTTGGAAGCGCTTTGTGGAACAACATTTACAAAATGAAATGAAGGAAGCAGAATTAAGCAAGAAGGTGAGGGTGAAGTGCCACAGGGGTGTCACGGAGCCACAAGGGAGTGGGGCTGGGGTAGCCTCTTACAGGCGCTTTTTGTGACTTCCATCAGCCTGGCATGGGTGGTGATAGTGCTTTGTTAGTGTACGAGGGTTCCCTTCAGCTAAGAGGAAATTTCCAGACAGAGAAGATGTAGCCTGAGCTACAGTCGAGTATCAACAGTCGATACTCGTGCCGGTGGGCGACGGCCTCTGCTTCAGTTCCTGCCTCCAGGTTACTGCCTTGAGCTTCTGCTCTGACTTCCCCTCAGGATGAACTGTGCCATGCATGTATAAGCCAAACAAACCCTTTCCCTGCTAAGCTTTCAATCATGATGTTTTATTACTGCAACAGAAAAGCAAAGTGGGATACATAGTATGCATTTTTCTTAGTTAATTATTTCCATCATTTTAAACTTCCTAATTTTTAAAAGACAGTCATCCACTAAGGAAACATTTGCCTTGGACACAAAGAATGGAAAGCAAAAAGCAAAACAAAATGAACAACAACAGCAAAAAATCCAAAACAACAACACTTTCCCATTAAAGACTGTATGTCAGTCAGAGACTAAGGGCTGTGAGGAAGGAGCTTCTGCTTGGCTCTCAGACAAGGCCACCTTTACCACCTCAGCAGCAGAACCATTGTGGTGGGCACGACCTCTCTGGAGTTCCATCCTATCTCCTCAACAGCTGTCACGTGAGTCATGTAACAGCTCACTGCACTCTCAAGGCAGTCACGCTTTCCCTTGGTACCTTTACACCTTTGAAAACTCTTCCTCAACTCTTGAATAGATGGACCACGAATTTTTTCATATTATTTCCGTCTGCTGTGAGATTGCCATGTGTGTACATTTGTATGTGAATATGAGAAGACATGGGAACCAGTAAAACAGAAACAAGGTGGGAGCTGAGAGGGCTGTTCTGTGAATTTCCTCCAAGATACAGGATACATACACCGCATGTTTTCTTTTTAAAAACCCAATTAAAGGAGAAATTGGGGGACTCAGTTGACATGTTTGTGTGTAAGCTTGCCTATTTTTAATTTAGTGTGGATTGTTTTTACTGTATACCTGGGCCAATCAGTTCTCTAGTGTTTAAAGTATAATGATAACATGTGATAGTGTCTTCAAGAATTCTCACATCTATATATAGTTACTATTGATAATGTTTGAAGTATGTAACCAAATAAAATGGCCGGCAGTGTTATCCAGACAATTCATTCAACCATCAAAGCTCACCAGATTTCTGCCAAGCACTGGAGTAAGTACTAGCAACAGTAAACAAAACGGGCAAAACCCCCATCCAGGAGGCTCCCAGCCTGGTATAGCTCTGACAAGCAGCTTACAAAGAGATTTAATAGGACGAATGATAAGTGCTGTGGGAAATGTAAGCGCAAAAGGAGATGGTGAGTGATGGGGTATATTCCAAAAAGGTTTATCAGCAAACAAATAAATGGTTATCCTTATTCTTCCAGGTTTGAACAACATCCCGATTTGCAATGTGAATGACGATGAGATCCCTCTCCGAATGTTACATAGCACTGGCCAGTTTAGCCACTTAGAGAAGAATGACACACCGTTAACCAAATTCAGTAACCTTCCCAGTACCATGGTCCTGGAGAGGAGAGAGACACCATTAGCCAAATTCAGTAACATGCCCAGTACCACAGCCCTGGAGAGGAAGGAGACACCAACCAAATTTAGTAACCTGCCCTGCACCGCAGCCCTGGAAAGGAATGAGACACCAACCAAATTCAATAACCTGCCCTGCACCGCAGCCCTGGAGAGGAACGAGACAATGTTAACCAAATTCAGTAACCTGCCCTGCACTGCAGCCTTGGAGAGGAACGAGGCATCAACCAAATTCAATAATCTGCCCTGCAGCGCAACCCTGGAGAGGAACGAGACAACATTAAGCAAATTCAGCAACCTGCCCTGCAGCGCAGCCTTGGAGAGGAATGAGGCAACAACTAAATTCAGCAACCTGCCCTGCACCGCAGCCCTAGAGAGGAATGAGCCACCAACCAAATTCAGCAACCTGCCCTGCACTGCAGCCCTGGAGAGGAACGAGACACCAACCAAATTCAATAACCTGCCCAGCACTGCAGCCCTTGAAAGCTCTGTCCGAGGGCTGTCACCAGTCCAAAACAAAATTCCTGCAAGGCCTCAGTCTGGTAAGTCCCTGTAAAGAAATGGAATGTGTTTTTAGGTCTCCTGAAAACAATCAGAGAGAAATCCAATTGCTTAAATAACTCCAGCAACTTAGGAGAAAGCTTATTCACTATACACAATTTATACTCCTCTATCCACAACTCAGTAAGATACTATGTTACAAACAGTAGTAGCAGGAGTAATGGTGTTTCTATTACTCTTACTATTATTGTGCCCAGGCCAGATTTGGCATGAGTTAGTGTCCAATCTTTAGAAAAGCGTGTTGAGTTCAAATGTCAGCTCTTGACTGGACTTGGAATTGCCTGGAGACACACCTCTGGGTGTGCTGGGAAGGGTGTTCCTAGAGAATGCGGGTAAGCAGGGAACGTGGATGGCACCACCGCACACCCTGGCTGAATAGGACCAGGGAAAGAAGAAAGAAGCGAGCTGAGCATTTCTTCCTGATGCCACAGCTATTGCACATTCCCACTGAAAACCTTCCTACAAGGACTGGTGTTATAACCTCAAACCATGAGAAAAATAACTAACAAACAGGACACCAGATATGAGCGTCTAGCCAGCACTCATTAAAAAAACAAAAAACAAAAAAACAAAAAAGAGGCCAAACGTGTACCTCTTTCCCACAGAACTCTCACCTGCATACATCCATGCCCTGATGACATGGACTTTTGTGCTCATGGCACTAATCTATCCTTCTGGCCCACATGCAGTGTCTGGTCTTTGGTAGATGATTAAATAAATTAATAGATGCTTACTATCCTCCAACCTCCCACTAGATTGCCCCATCAAACTGTTTCCAGCATGTAGCAGCTATGCTAGATCAATATATCAAAAGCATCCACATTTCTCCCACAAAACAGTCCAAAAGTATAAGAGCAACAGGCTCAGTTTAAACTTTTCTTTTTAGATTTCTTTTGCTTCATATATATGAATGTTTTGCCTGGATGCATCTATGTGCATCACCTAGATGCCTGGTGCCACAGGGGTTCAAAAGAGGGCATCAAATTCCCTGCAACTGGAATTACAGACAGTTGTGAGCTACCATTGCAAGCCAGAACTGCACCCAGGTCCTCTGCAAGAGAGTCCAGGGCTCTTACCCACCCAGCTATCATTGCACTAGCCCACAACACAGTTTTACTGCAGCAATGACCTCACTCCCTTGGTACTAATTTCTGTCCTAGTTTCCATTTGTTGCTAGGACTAAATGGAGAAAAAGCAGCCTAGGGAAGAAAGGTTTTGAACATAGTCACTAACTGCAACACTATTCATTACCTGAATATGGTCACCACAGAACACTGTTCATCACCTGAACATGGTCACCAGCTAAAACACTGTTCATTATCCAACCATGGTCAACACACAACAGTGTTCATTAACTGAACCTAGTCAGTGGTCACACACTGTTAATTAACTGAACATGGTCACCATGCTACAACAGTGTTCATTCCCTGAACATGGTGACCAGTCAAACACTGTTCATTACCTGAACATGGTCAACCTCTGAGACTCTGTTCATTACCTGAATATGGTCAAGAGCTAAATACTGTTCATTACCTGAAATAGTCACCACATAACACTATTCAATAGCTGAATATGGTCACCAGTCACACACGGTTCATTTCCTGAACAAAGTCAACACACAACACTCTTCATTGCCTGAACATTGTCACTACACAACACTGTTCATTCCCTGAACATGATCACCACATAACACTTTTCGTTACCTGAACATGGTAAACACACAACACTGTTTATTACCTGAACATGGTCACCAGCTAAAACACTATTCATTTCCTGAACATGGTCACCAGCTAAACACTGTTCATTTCCTGAACATGGCCACCACACAACACTATTCATTACCTGACCATGGTCACAGGCAGGTCACACACTCTTCATTACCTTAGCATGGTCAGCAGCTACAATACTGTTCATTACTTGAAAATGATCACTACACACTATTGTTCATTATTGCAACATGGTCACCATATAACACTGTTCATTACCTAATCATGATCACCACACAACACTTGAATGTGGTCAGTATATAACACTGTTCATTCCCTGAACATGCTCACCAGTCATACACTGTTCATTACCTTAACATGGTCACCATTAACCACTGTACATTAACTGAACATAATCACTACACAACACTGTTCATCATCTGAACATGGTCACCACACAACACAACTCATCACCTGAACATGGTCACCGCTCCAACACTGTTCATTACCCAAACATGGTCAACACACAACACGGTTCACCACCTGAACATGGTCACCACACAATCATTACCTGAAAGTAGTCACCAGTCACACACTGTTCATTACCAGAACATGGTTACCAGCTACAATACTGTTAATTACATGAACATGGTCACCCAACAACACTGTTCATTACCTTAACATGGTCAGCAGTCAGACACTGTTCATTACGTTAACAAGGTCACCAGCTAGAACACTGTTCATTACCTGAACATGCTTACCACACAACACTGTTTATTCCCTGAACGTGGTTACCAGTCACACACTGTTTATTAACTGAACATGGTTACCACACAACACTGTACATTACCTGAAAGTGGTCTCCAGTCACACACTGTTCATTACCTGAACATTGTCATCAGCTGCAATAGTGTTCATTACCTGAAAGTGGTCACCACACAACAGTGTTCATTACCTGAACATGGTCACACACAGTACTGTTCATTTCCTGAACATGGTCACCAGCTACAACACTGTAGTTTTCAGAGTAGTGTGAATTATCTCTCTTTATATAATCCAACCTTTAGAGCAGTAAAGACATAATATCCATTATTAATAAAAAAGAGTTTACATGGTAACCTTAAGGAAAATTTTGTCATTTTGAATCTTAGAGTATCTCTGCAAATGGCTAAACAGGAGTTGCCATCCAGGCTTTTATTATGTAAATGAGCTTGATCTGGAACTCAGAGACTTACCTGTTTCTTTTTACTTTGTGTTGGGAAGAAAGGCATGTGCCTTCACCAACTTGTTCAGATATTTATATCTCTATCTATCTATCTATCTATCTATCTATCTATCTATCTATCTATCTATCTATCTATTTTAAATCAGTGTCATTGTAACTCAAAGCCTTTAAATGAAAATCACAAAGAGACAAGAAAATTTTAAGTTTGGGGTCAGTAGTGCCAATTTATGCTATAACAAAGCCCAATTGGTTATTTTAGTTGATATTTCAGTGAATTGGTGGACACTTACCAGAAAGAGCTGACAAATATCTTGCAGCCAAAGAGCTTTGAATTTTAGCCATTATTAATCTAATTTCTAGGAAGAGTGCCCTTTTTCTTGTCTGTAACTCAGTATTCCAATCCTTGGGGTTTTTTCCCCCAGTTTCTCCTTGAACTTTCTTGGAGAAGGCATGGAGAAGAACCAACACCATTAAACACATTGCAACCAGATCCATGACTATGACAGGCAAAACAAAGCCAAAAGGGATTAAAACACCCTCTGCCATGGCGGTTTTTCATTTTAGATGCAGTTTAGGCCAAACTCTGTCTAGAGGTTTGTCTGCCTCCAGGTCCTTTCTTTCCTGCCATGGCTGTGGAGCTGAGCCAGTTGAGCCAGCCACAGTATAAAGGAGCCATGCTTGTTTACCCCTCAGTTAAACTTCAGCAGCAACCAATTTTGTTAAGTCTCAGGTCTGCCCAGAGGAAGCTGTCTTTTGCTCCTGGGCCAGTTTAAGAGTCTCTCTTAACGAGACAGTAATTGCCCTGGGAGTTTTTTGTTTTTATGTTTGGGTTTTATCACTGGGAGCTTATTTCCCCCCCTTCCCCCCACCAAATTATGATAACATGTGATTTAAAGGGTGTGGATACTTGAATTAGTTGGGTGCCATTTGTTGTAAGTAGCTATAAATATTTACTGCTGATATATCTTCTGGCAATGCTGCTGTTAGTCCTAAGCAGCTGTAAAACCAAATCACCACACAGAGACTGGGCTTATTTAGTTAAGCTAGAACACAATGCTGGGCAATGGTTACTCCCTCCTAAACGTCCAAGCCCTCACAGTTTCCTAACATTTAGATTTCCCACACTATATTTGCTTTTTGTGATATATCAGGTCCAAGCCATCTCTCCACCTCATTCCATGATCTCTCCAGCTCTGCCTTCTCCTCGCTCTCCTTGCCCTCTCTCCTCCCACGCTTTCCTGTCCTCTGGCTCCTCCCAGCTCAACATTGTGCCTAGTTGCTTTATTTTGTTTACACAGAGTTGAGACAGGATGATTAAAATAAATATCACAACACAATATCCGGATTGAAATCCAGGTGGGAGGCAAAGAAATCAGCATTTGAAGGAACAGGGGTAAGGCGTATACAATCCAAAGGAACATTATACCAACAATGGTCACCAGCTACAAAACTTAATTACATGAACATGGTCACCAACAACACTGTTCATTTACTGAATGTGGTCACCAGCCAGACACTGTTCATTATGTTAACATGGTCACCAGATAGAACACTGTACATTACCCAAACATGGCCACCAGACAACACTGTTCATTACCTGAACATGGTTAACAGACACAACACTGCTCATTACCTGAATATCGTCACCACACGGTGCTGTTCACTACCTGAACTTGGTCACCAGCCACACACTGTTCATTACCTGAACATTGTCACCGCACAACACTGTTTGTTACCCAAACATAGTCACCACACAACAGTGTTCATTACTTAAATATGGTCACCACACAGCCCTGTTCATTTCCTGATCATAGTCATCAGTCAGAACACTATTCATTACCTAACATGGTCACCAGCTACACACTGTTCGTTACCTGAACATGGTCACCAATCATAAACTGTTCATTACCTGAACATGGTCACCAGCTGAAACAGTGTTCATTACCCAAACATGGTCACCACAGAACTCTGTTCATTACCAGAACATGGTCACTACACAACACTTTTCATTACCTGAACATGGCAAGCAGGCACAACACTGATCATTAACTGAACATGGTCACTACACAACACTATTCCTAACCTGAGCATGGTCACCAGTCACAAACTATTCAATACCTGAACATGGTCACCACACCACACTGTGCATTACCTGAACACGGTCGCCAAACAACACTGTTCATTATATGAACATTTTTACCACACATCAATGTTCATTACCTTAATATGGTCTACAGTTACACACTGTTTATTACCTAAACATGGTCACCACACAACATTTTTCAGTACCTGAACATGGTACCAGCCACAACACTGTTCACTATCAGGACATAGTCACCAGTCACACAGTGTTCATTACCTGAACATGTTCATGAGCTACAACACTGTTCATTACCCAAACATGGTCATCAGCTAAAACTATGTTCATTACCTGAATGTGCTCATGAGTCACACACTGTGCATTATCTGAACATGGTCACCAGCTACAAAACTGTTAATTACCTGAACATGAACAACACACAACACTGTTCAATATATGAATGTCGTCACCATACAAAACTGTTCATCATCTGAACATTGTCACCACACAACATTGTTCATTACCTGAACACGGTCACCAGCTACAACACTGTTCATTATCCAAACATGGTCACCAGCTAAAAAACTGTTCATTACTCAAACACAGTCACTAGCTAAAATACTGTTCATTACCTGAACATAGTCACCAGGTACAACACTGTTCATTATCCAAACATTGTCACCACACAACACTGTTCATTACTTGAACATGGTCACCAGCCAGATCACTGCTCATTGCCTGAAAACCTAATCAGTCACACACTCTTAATTACCTGAACATGGTCAACAATCACACACTGTTCATTACCTGGTCACCATCCAACACTGTTCATTATTTAAACATGGTCAGCACATAACACAAATCATTACCTGAACATGGTCACCAGTCACACACTGTTCATTACCTAATCATGGTCAACAGTGACAAACAGTTCATTACCTGAACATGGTCACCACACAACACTCTTCATTACCTGAACATGGTCAACAGCTACAACAGTGTTCATTACATATATGTGATCACCAGCTACACACTGTTCATTACCTGAAATTGGCCACCAGCCAGAATACTGTTCATTATCTGAACATGGTCACTATGCAACATTGTTCATTATATGTACATGGTCACCACACAACACTATTCATTACCTGAACATGGTCACCACCCATGCCCTGTGCACAACCTGAACATAGTCACCAGTCACATACTGTGCATCACCTGAACATGTTCACCGGCTACAACACTGTTTATTACCCAAAGAGGGTCACCAACTACCACAGTGTTTATACCTGAACGTGCTCACCTATCACACACTGTTCATTACCTGAACATGGTCACCACCTACAACACTGTTCATTTTCCAAAATGGTCACCACACAATACTGTTCATTACCTGATCATTGAAGAGTCACACACTGTTCAATACCTCAACATGGTCACCAGCTAAAACACTATTCATTACCTGAATGTCATCACCAGTCACATACTGTTCATTATTTGAACATGATCACCATACAACACTGTTCATTACCTGAACATCGTCACCAGTGAGAACACTGCTCATTGCCTGAACACAGTAGTCAGTCACACATTGTTCATTACTTGAACATGGTCAACACACAACACTGTTCATTACCTGAACATGGTCATAAGTCACACACTGTTCAATACCTGAATATTGTCACCAGCTACAAAACTGTTCATTCCCTGAACATGGTCACTAGGCACATACTGTTCATTACCTGACCATGGTCACCAGCTAGAAAACTATTATGTGAACATGGTCACTATGCAACACTGTTCATTACCTGAACATGGTCACCAGTCACACAATCTTCATTGCCTGAACATGGTTACCACCTTCAACACTGTTCTTTACCTGAACATGATCATCACACACCAGTGTTCATTTCCAGAACATGGTCACCATACACAACTGTTCATTATCTGAACATGATCAGCACATAACACTTTTCATCAGTTGAACTTGGTCACCACTCGCAAATTTTCATTACCTGATCATGTTCAAGAGTGACACATTATTCATTAACTGAACACGGTCACCAGACACAACACTGTTCATTACCTAAACATGGTCACCATTAACAACAATGTTCATTACCTGAACATGGTCACCACACACACTGTTCATTACCTGAACGTGGTCAGCAGTCACACACTGTTCTTTACCTGAACATGGTCACCAGCTACAACTGTTCATTACACAAACATGGTCACCACACAACACTGTTCATTACCTGAACATGGTCACCATACCACACTGTTTATTATCTGAACATGGTGACCACACAACACTGCTTATTACCCAAACATGGTCACCAGTCACACACTTTCATTACCTGAACATGGTCACCATACAACACTCTTCATTACCTGAACATAGTCACCAGGTACAACACTGTTCATTATCTGAACATGGTCACCACACACAACACTGTTCATTACCTGAATATGGTGTCCGACAACAGTGTTCATTACCTGAACATGGTCATCAGTCATACACTATTCAATACCTGAACATGGTCACCACACAACACTGTTCATTACCTGAATATGGTCACCATACAACACTGTTCATTACCTTAACATTGTCACCAGCTACAACACTGTTTATTACCTGTACATGGTCACTACACACAACACTGTTCATTACTTGAACACCATCACCAGTCACACACTGTTTGTTAGTTGGTCAGGGTTAGCATCTTCACTGTTAATTACCAGATGGGAACAATCTTTCCTCAGACTGAACTGATGAATTTTGTTTTATGGGGTTTATGCATAAAAACTTTATTTAAAGTTGGTGTATAATGTGGGTTTTCTTAAAGAAGACATAGCTTCATGTTAGTAGAAAGAAAGCCAAGCAAAGCTGTGGGCAATTTTAGGCTGAGACTGATTTAGTTAGACCACAGATGAATGACATGGTTGAAAGTGTGAGAAAGAAATACAATAAAGAATACAGGGGCTGGAAAGATGGCTCAGTGGTTAAGAACTCTTCCAGAGGTCCTGAGTTAAATTCCCAGAAACACATGGCAGCTCACAACCATCTATACTAGGATCTGATGCCCTTTTCTGGTGTGCAGGTGTACATGCAGAGAGAGCACTGAAACATGTAAATAAATAAATAAATCTTAAAAAGAAAGAATACAATTACAATCCAGTGCAAACCTTTTGTCTTTGAGACAAACAAAACATACAAATTGCCTATTAAATAGAAGTGTCAGGCACATGGATAAGAAATGTTCAGTGGAATTCTACTTTTAACATGAGTTTAACTGAATCAAGAAAGCTTGGACTTGTTAGGGCTGTTGGAAGAGATCTGCAGTCCTAGTCACATGGGAAGCTGAGTCAGAGGACCAGCCTGGGTTATGGTGTGAGAATGAGATGGGAGATTGGGAAGAAATGGAGAAATGGTGGGAGAGAGAGAAAGGAAGTGAGGGAAGGATGGATGGAGGGAGGAAGGTTTGTTTGCAATATGTCTTCATATGGGAACAGAATTTTTTAAATAGTTTTTTTTAAAACAACAAAATATACTTGTATAACGTTACTGTACATGGTTTTCCACCACAAGTGTCTTCATTGTCACACATAGGCCAGAGTTGACCTTTATTTAAGTTTGGATATACTAGACTATTTCAGCAACTAATACATAAAACATGAATAGAAATTTCTTTAATTTAATTTATATATATTTCCCCAATTTCTTTCAGAGCCATGTAGAAAAATCAGTAAGAACTTCAAGACTTCCACTGACAATCCCTTAGTGTTTAAGAAGGTAAGGGAGCTCTACCACAGCTAGCTGCTTTGACTTCTAGCAACTGTTCTTAGAGGCCTCTTTCACACTACTTGTAGAGCTTTATGCAGGTATAGCTAACACGATATAAAACGTTTACATCCCAAACACACAGTCTGATGGATCTTGACAAGTACCCACGGGGAAGCAGCACCCAAACAAGGAGACTGCACATGGGTTTCCTCATGTGCCACTCAGGCTCAGTTTCCTCCGCGAGTCCATTGCAGCGTTATTGGCCTTCAACCCAACCAGTGGATCATGTGAAGGGAAGTGGTGGTAGTTAACAGCCAATTGTGAAAGAGAGAGAGAGAGAGAGAGAGAGAGAGAGAGAGACCTCAGGTGGTTGTGAGTGCTAAAAGAAACATTCTTGGGAGACAGCTTCGGTAAGACAGCTCATTTAATTGTGGGGAACAAAGGTCACTGAAGCCCTTGAGGGGCAGGTGGGGGCTTTCAGGGGATCAGAGTGCTGAGGATGCCTCATTTGCATGAGGAGGAATTCCAGGAGCTGCTGGACATGACCTTATAAGGTCACCTAAGAGGCTTTGAAACCTCCTTCAGGGGGTAAAGGTGGGGGCGCTGGGACACACATGCCCAGGGCTGGGTGTGGGGTGTGGAGTGTGGGGGAGGATCAATCCTACGCTTGCTGATCTCAGGACAAGATTTCCTGGGTTTGGACATGCCTCGACCCACTCTTGTTCCGGGTTGGTTTCCCGAAGTCCCAGGGCTCCAGGGCCCTACACTCATGAGCCTAGCCCTTCCAAAGACAAATGTTGATTTGCTTTGTGTCACTAAAGTGGCGCAGAGTTTTAACTTTTATGAAAATGAGGTCACATGCAAGTTCTCTTTCAAGATCAGGCTTCACTCAGCAAGATTATTCTAAGACCCACCGAAGTTGCTCAGTTGATTATTCTTTTTTTTTTTTTAAAGGCAGGGTTCTTAAAGCCGAGAGACTCAGATCTGTTGAAGGGCATTTGGGTCACGTCCACCTTTTTATAAAGCTAAGCGCACGGTTTTGTATACTTACATACTTGCTTCCCTCCTGGTCAATACCTACAAATGAGATAACTGACTCTTGCAAAGATTTGTGTCTACATCTTGAAGTATGGCCAAGTTGTTTTCTGTTTTCATTGTCTTAGCACTGCCTGGAATTTCTTTTTCTTCACTTTCTCCCTAAATGTAGTCTGATTGGTTTTAGGTTTTAGCTGATGGAAGTGAAGTGTAGTTGCAGTTTGTCATCCTAGCATGGAGGAGGTTGAAGTATGACAAACCCTGCTCATCCAGGGATGTGGTAGTGTGTTGCTTGTGTGGTTTTGGTTTTGGTTTTTCTCACAAATGATGAGGACGACTGCTTTCCTCCTCTTCCCTGTCATTTATGAGACCTTTCATGGGACATGGATGTTCAGATCTTTTGAGGTTGAGTAGTTGGCCATTTTGTAATTATGATATGAAAGCTTCCTATGTAGTTGATATAAGTCCTTGTCTTACACATTCTGATTCTTTGATTTACTTTTTAAAACTCCAGTCAGGCATTTTAATTGTGTTCAACATGAGCATAGAAGCAAAATGTGTATCCCTCTTCTCCGTGCCAGTTAAGTGTATGTGTGAGCAGTTTTCAACAAGAATCAGAATGTGATACAGCTTTACTCTCATAACTGCCAGCAATCTGGTCATCAATTCTGGTCATGTCAGGTCCAGGTTGACTCATTTCCTCATTAGCTTGGTGTATTGGTCAATATCGACCAAAAAAAGAAAAAAGAAAGAAAAGAAAAAGAAAAAAGAGATCCAAGGCTTTTGAAGCTTTTAAAGTCCTCACCTTTGGTTGTTGTTGCTTAAACTGCAGACTGTATACACTCCAGCCTACCTCAGGCCTTTCTATTTCTTCTTCAACTAATGAAAAGGAAATGAGTTCCTAATTCTAAATCTCCAGCTCTTAACAGAGCAAGTAGTGCAGCATGCATAATGACATCACTTTATAGACAACACACACATCTTCTTGCCTTCCTGGTGAAAAAACAACTCTTCTCAACTCAACACGTATCTCATATGGTAGAAGCCAATTGCTGCCTGGAGCAACAAGATACAAAAAGATTTCACATTCAGCATTTAAACTGTTATCTGTAGTTTCATCCAGGGCTTTAAATGATTTCAGCCAAAGTTAGTAATATGTCACCATCTGCTTTGTCTACAAACACAAATGTTCCATAGAGTTTAAAGGGCACTTAGAATTATTCACATCACTTTGCTTTTGTGGCTTTATTATTAAAGAAAAACATTTATCCAGCTGGTCAATGTGGAAAGGTACTTGCTGCTAAGCCTAAATGACCTGAAGTAGACACACAGGACTCATGTGATGTCAGGCAAGAACAGACTCCTGAAAGCTGTCCTGTGACAACACATGTACCATGCCATGCTCATGTGCAAGCACTCAAACACATACACACACACACACACACACACACAGTTAAATAAATATACTTTAAAAATTTAAACAAAGCTAAAACCTTATTAGTGTTGCATTTAACTTATATAGAAATTACAAGTGCAAAACCGCATGCCAATCATACTATAACTTTGATTTAGGATGAATTCAACGCTAAAAAGCCACTACTGACTCCAAGGATGAACTCTGTTGCTGCCTCCCAGTGCTTAGAAACGATCAGTACCAAGACCGATGGGAATGAAAGCACGGTGTGCATACCCAACTACTTGGACCAGGAGATAAAAGTAAGAGGCAGGGTTATTAAATCCATAAGTTGGAAACAGCATGAACACACACACACACACACATACACACACACACCCTAGAGGAGAGTGAAAAGCACAGGTGTATGTCACAGGTGTATGACACCTGTGATACAAGGCTAGATTCTCTCAGGACAGCCTCCGATGTAAATCATCACATAAATGGGAAGAATATATGAATAAGGTGCATTTAGGTATTTGGCAACAGACAATACAGCTTTCATGACTGTGAAACTAGGGTAATTACTACACTCAGGGCAGACTTCTGCTAGGGTAGTTTCCTAATCATGGTTCAGAGAAGTGGCATCCACAGTGCAGTGGGCCTCAGTACGGAAAAAACTTCTAGAGTTTGAGGATGCTGAGACAGTGGGACTAGTAAAGTAAGATGCTAAAGAAGGAGAATCCATGTAGACACCAAGCTGCAGAAACCTGCACAGGGCCCCACTAAGAATTCGGCCCACCATTAACCTTTACATGCATACAGCAGACTGCAGAGGCCTAGGAGAAAAGAGTGACTAAAGGAACAGTTCTTGGAACCACTGGCTGTCAATCACACACACCAGAGTGCAGAGAGTTGTTTAAATCACCAGTAGTTCAGATGAGACTCAGAAATTTCACAACGGAAGAATGGAGTTTTCTCCTATATCCAATGACCAGGAGCAAAGAAGATACTGAGACTCATAACCAAACCTTCAGCAGAGTGCAGGGAATCACATGAAAGAAGGGTGAGTTAGTATGACCTGGAGAGGATAGGAGCTCCACAGGACCAAATATATCTGGGCACAGGGGTCTTTTCTGAGAATGCTTCTCCAACCAAGGACCATGTATGGAGATAACCTAGAACCTCTGCTTGGATGTAGCCCATGCTAGCTCAGTATCCAAGTGTGTTTCCTAGTAAGGGGAACAGGCACTGTTTCTGACATGAACTCAATGGCTGGCTCTTTGACCTCCCTATCCCCCAAGGGAGGAGCAGCCTTGCTAGGCCACAGAGGAGGACTTTGCAGCCAGTCCTGAAGAGACCTGATAAACCAGGGTCAGATGAAAGGGGAGGAGGTCCTCCCCTATCGGTGGACTTGGATAGGGGCAGGGAGGAGATGAGGAAGGAAGGGTGGGGTTGGGAGGGAATGAGGGAGTGGGATACAGAGTTAATAAAATATAACTAATAGTAAAAATAAAAATCAAAGAATGGAGTTACTTGTAATACTACAGCTGGGGGAATGACTGAGGGAGACACCCAAAGGCAACCTTTGGCTTCCACATGCTTGTCCATATATGTTCACACATGCCTGCACACACACACACATTCAGTATACACATAAATATTAACAAATTTAAACACAGAATAAAACTATCCAAGCAAAAGTAGATATAAAATATAAACAAGCCTTATTGACCTATGAGAATATATTGAGTATTCTAATATTTGTGTGTAACTGGAGTCTAAGAAACAGTGAAAATTAGAGCAATCAAATTATGGGGAGAGTTAGTAGCTAATATTCTCCTAAAGCTGACAGAAACTTAAACCTAAGGAAAATAAATAAACTAAGGCAAATCACTTCTAAGCGTTGTAATCCAGCTGCTGAAAACTAGAGAAGGCATATTACACAAGGTGCTACAATGCCTGCTGACGTCTCAGTAGAAACCTGCACACTGGGGACAATGGAATGCCATTTGTGAGTGCTTAAAGAGCAAAAGCTCTCATCTGAGAGTTCTGTTCTTCAAAAGGGAAAGGATAGTGTGAGAGGGAAAAGCCTGTAGCTTCAGGAAAAGAAAAATTAAAAATTTTTTTAAAGAGCAAGCAAACAAAATCCACTCCCAGAACCTCAAGTATGGTTTCTTGCTGACTGAAGGGACTTAGATTCCATTATCAGTGGGCCCAATGGTGTATTCAAAGAATCAAGGCACTGTCCAGCTCAAGTCACGCCCTCCTTAGCCACACTAAGGAGAGCAGCAACCAGATGGACGCCTTCTATGACTAGGAGATTCCTGTTAGAGCCCCTGTGGAGGAATTTTAATTCAGAACATGGCTGCTCTGGCAAGAGATCATATCCAAAGATCTTCTAGGTCTGTGTGATCTAGCTGGAATACAAACACGCCTTTAATTCAGGAGACAGAGGCAAGCAAATCTGAGGCCAGCTTGGTATAGAGCAAGTTTCAGGTAAGGACCTTAGATCCAGATGTGGTGGCATGCACTTTTAATTCTAAGCAATGAAGAGAAAGTTAGTTTGTAAAAGGATGCAGCCATGTTTGAAAGTGATGTTTAACTGAGTATAGCAGAAACAGTGATGAATCTGAGAAAGACTTGACAGACTAAGATTCGTCCAACTCACAAGAAAAGAGAGAAAGGGAAGCTACTCAAGGGGCAATGAGAGAGGAGGCAGTGTTTTTACCTAGACAGTAATAGAAAGGTTGCCGAGAGAGAGAACTCGAGTGAAGACTGAATGAGCCAGAGAATAAGGAGCCAGAAGATGAGAGCAGATCGCATGAGTTAGTTTGAGGTCAAGCAGAGCAATTCAGAGGCCAAGAGAAAAACCAGATTGAGTAAATCAGCTTGGGGAGGAGTCTGAGCCAGAACAGCTGAGTTGAACTAGTCATCCCAGAGCTCAGAAAGAACAAGAAAGGCTGAGTTTTTTAAGAACTAAGTCTCAGAGGCTGAAAACATCCTAGGCCCAAGTTAGATTGAATGGAGGCTGGAAGCGTCCAGGACTAGCCCGAGGTTAACAGATGCAGGCGTTGCTTACTTCCTCACTATGTGACTGTTTTGTTCCTTGTCAGATCCTGGCAAAGCTCTGTGACATTTTACACACCGATTCTCTGGCAGAGGTTCTGCAGTGGCTGCTTCACGCAAGTACCAAAGGTGAGGTAAAGACAAGCATTTGCAGGAACCTACCTCTGGTTATAGTCAGAGATGATGAATACACCAAACTGAAGCTTTCTACCTGGGGTTTGAAAATGTTTTTGCAAAAATTATTTTCCCAGAGTTCCTAACCAGAGTTTCTGTAAGCCTGAATACCTACCTGCACGCATGCTGGCCATTCAGGTACCGATGCAGTGAGTCTCAAATTGAACTCATTAGAGTAATAGGAAGCATGACTTCTCAGCTAAGGCTGATTTCTGTGTCTCCCCCATGTTGTGTGAAAGCCCAAGCTCTCCACGAACACAGCCTCTGGCCTGCTGTAAAGTCTAAACACAAGCTTGTTTCCTTCCTTTGCTGTGGATGGTGGCAGCATGGCCGTCCATGTTTCAGACTCCTAGCCACTCTGATTATTTAATCTTAGCTGATGACTCAGCCGCCTCTGGGCCTCCTTTGGGCTGCCCCTGGTATGTGTCATGAAAACACTGTTCCCAAGCAGAGCAATTAGTACAGCACACAGCAGCTATCCTCAAATGAGCTCATCATGAACGGAGCCAAAACTTCCTGCTTGGGCTTCAAGGATCTGCTTTTGTAACACGTTCCCAGTTGATGCAGATGGGTGACGTTGGACTGGGGGATACACTCTTGAGAATGGGGAGCATTTTAGAAAAACAAAGCCTTGCCATAGAGTTCAAGATTACTTTTTAATTGGAAAGTTCTTGGAAACTATTTTCTATTTCTGCAGGGGGAGGCTTTTAAAAGAAGATAACATTTACTAAATTTCCCAAGTAATAACTCCTTTTAAAAATGTGTACGTACGTACATTTGTGTGCCTATGCAAGGCAGGTGTGGATGCTCTGCATCCATGCCTAATGCACAATGGACCAGCATGAGGTAGGGAGGGAGGATGAGAGGGAAAGGGGAATGAAAAAGGCCAAATTGAAATGACATATATGTATGACAGTGACATAATGAAACCCATTACTAATGTAAGAAGGAACAAACCTGCGCTTTTAGTCAGTGTGACGATAGTAACTTTCATTCTCTCCAACCTTTTTCTTTTATTGTTAAATTTTTCCCCCCAAATCAGAAAAGGAGTGGGTATCAGCTGTGGTTCATTCTGAACTAGCTGGGGTAAACTTGTGCCACAGGAGAAACCTCTCAACTGAGGCAGTGGCAGAGCCCAGGAAGCCATGCACGGTTGCAGCACCCACCACAACCAAATCGCTGCAAAATTTATCTGCCTCACCGAAAGTGCTGAATGGCTCTAGAGAAGGACATCAGCCACCTAGGTGAGTAAATATGGATGCCACCTGGGAGACCTCTGTACCTAAAGACTTCACACTTTCTTGTTGGCTCTTCCAACTGCTGAGGTTTTAAGTCTCAGCTCTATCTAGTAAGCTACTGCACATATGTAATTGTTTTCTTTCATTTTCACACATAATAACAAAGTTGTTCTCAGTTCCACTATTTAGAACATTTTGGCCGAGGCTCTATTCTTTAGCTAATAACCTTTCTCTTTTGAGGACAATTCCCTTTCCACTAATGGCAAAGTAAGACTAGACATCTAGAAATATAGGAAAACATAAGGCTTTTTAACAACTTTTTGAGGTCATTTTTAAGAGAGAGAGAAGAGACAGAGACAGAGAAAGACACAGAGAGAGAGAGACAGAGAACATGAGTACAGTGCCCACAAGAGCCATAGAGCATCAGATTCCATGATAGCTGAGTCACAGAAGGACGGTATGAGCCTCTTCATGTCGATGCTGAGAACAAACACGTGTCCTCTACAAGAGCTGTAAGGTTTGTTTTTTGTTTTTTTTTTTTATCCGCTGATCCATCTTTCCAGCCCCAAGAGCTTTAAAAAGGTTTAAACATGCAAACCACAACAGAAAATGGAACTATTATTAGTGTTATGCACATTTTGTTAAATGCTACTATTATACAGGAATGGATTTTAATGTAAAGCAATGAAGATAAAAATAAATCGCTTCAACTGATTTTCACTGATATATTCCTGGGAGGTTCCAGAGAGGAAAAAATAATTACTAAGCCATTTGGAAACTGTTTTATAAGAAAGATTTCTTAAACCCTTGTGATTTTAATAAAGAAACAGCTGGGTGCGGAGGCACACATCTGTAATCTCAGCTCTGAGGAGAATGAAGCAAGTTTTGAAAATTGAAAGCTAGCCTGCACTACATAGCAAGAGCCTGTCTCAAAAACAGCACAAACAACAAAACAAAGAAGCACACATCTACTTATGTATAACATGTTGAAGAAAATGTGTTAGGGCGGGAGAGGAAATTTTATTAGTTTATAATTAAGTTGGGTGAAATGTAAAGTCACTGAAAAAAATTATAAAAAACATTATGTTACTTTAAAAAAGTACACATTCTAACTTGTCTGCACCATTAAGTTTCCGTGAAGTCAGAAAGTAGGACACGGTAAGAGCTGACCTCCTTCAGTGAGTGGCTTATGATAGTCCCATCAGCTATTTGCTCAAAGCAGGTTGTCACTGGTAAGTGATTTAAAGCAAGCGTTGGGATAGCGTGTTGAAGATAGACCTCATTAGCTTCCTGATGCTAGTGGATTGCTATCTCTCAGAATCTTTTTCTTTTTCCAATTGATTTAGAATGTCAAGTCAAGGATCCGAAGGAAATAAGGCGGCATTACAAGGTTAAGTATGGTTTGTGGTGATTGCAGGTGGTATAAGAAAATCAGTAGGTGCTAAAGATCTTTGCTTTTCAAGAAAAACCAGTGACATTTTCAGCTCCACTCTTCAGAAACGTATCTGCCTAATTTTGCGTAAGATATATCTGACAAAATGTGTCTTTGGGGACAAAAACACTATGAAAACATGGTCAAACGGTAGGTGTTGAAAGTGGTCACACCCATTCAGTGAACAGGATCGCTGACCCACACAGAAACAGCAACTTCACAGGTCAACTCTGAAAAGCTTTACTGTCACGGGCCTAAATGATTTCACTGTAAAGAAGGTTGGTGACACCAGAGAAAAGAACACAACTGCAGCAATCCCAAGCAGGGACCTCCTGAAGCAGCTGAACAACACTGTGCCCCATTCAGAAGCCCTGCCGCAGCCTGCAGTTTAGATCAGGGACACTCAACAGTCTTAGAAAGCCCTACACTGGTCCTCAATAGTCCACGAGCAGCCTCTCAGGAGGATGACAACAGAGGAACATATCCACAGGCATCAAATTAAAAATCTGTCTTGTTTCTCCAAGTTTGCCTTGACCGGGAACGTGAGATTCATCAAACAGAATTCTTTAGGGTTCCCCTAGACCCTGTCACTGTCCTGTGGAGTCCAGCAAGCCCCAAAGTGGCTCCATACATTAACAAGTAGCAAGTGGAGCTAGAGGTGGAAAGCAAACTCTGCCTCCTGCTCCCTTTGCACCTGGTCCTCCTACCAGATCCTCACTGGAAAACAACAGCTATAACATGCTGGTTTCTTTTCAACTGTGAGTTTACCCTGCCTAGACACACAGACTTAGATAAGACTCTCCAGATCTCACTGCTTCTCCCCACAGCCAGCATTCACTGTCACCAAACCTTCTCGAAGTAGCTGTGAACACTGCAGGCTTTGGAACAGTCTGAAGAGTGCTGTTAAATTGCTCTAAGATGCTTGTCTGTCTCACTGGGGTAACTGGTCCTTATGTCACTGGTGCAATCATTGCCCCAACACTCTCACACATGTGTGTTACCACAAAATCTCATCAAAGGTGAGCATGGTAAAAATGAATAGATTGTTATGGCTCCTGAGTGTTTTTCACCTAACCTTCATGTTTGTTTTGTTTTTAAACCCACACTATTCAATAATAAAACAGGGTAGAAACTATATTCAGTCTTTTGATTATGGTCTTATTTAGATTTTTTTTTTCTATTTCAGGGGCTAAGATCCCATTGTTTATAAGAACAAACAAGATGAAAACACTTGTTACAGAATATTTCAGCAAGCCAAAGGCTCCTCTCCGGTCCAACTCTCAGGACAGTGGGTTAGCAAAACCAATGTCAGCAAGGAGTGTGCAAGGATACAACCTTCAAAAAGCATTCTATCCTTTAACATCTCAAAGGTAGAAACACTAGTCAGTTCTTTAGCAAAATGAGCATCATACCGACAGAGCATCAAAGTAGTTTTAAAAATAACCAAATGGTCCTCTTTATGTGGTACATGTAAATCTCAAAAACACGTGTATATAATGTTAGAAATAAATACTAATGAAGACTATTTCTATCTGTAGTGAGTTTTAATACACATAAAAGACATGCTTATTTAAATAACATTTCCTGTCTTGTGCTAATAGTATAGTACCTAAGCATAAGGCCAAAACTAGAAAACCATCTATTATCAGAATTGAGTGCTGAATCCAAACTCAGAGTTGGGGAAAACTGCTTGAGAATTTTAACATTTGAGACAATTTTGGCAACCTACAGTGTTTCCATGTTTGGGGACTATTATGGAAAAATCTTCATCTCCCCTCCAAAAAGAAAAAAAATATATAAAAATTGTCTCTAATTCATGAGCCAGAAAGGAGTTTATTTCCACTCAGGGCTAAAGGTGGATGTTATAAAATTTAATATAATTTTTTTTCTAAATTAACTCTTGGGCTACAACAATTGTTTAGTATAAGGTTGTAACATGTTGTGGTTCTACTGTAACAGGGTTTATTTCTTATGTAAGAGTTCAGGGCGTATGTCCCCACTCAGTGGATACATTTGCATTCCTTGCTGATTGAGAGGCCCAGGATCCTTCTACCTTGTGGCTCAATGACTATCTAGGGTATCATTGTCAATTATAATCAGCTGGCAAGAGAAAATTGGATCAGAAGAAAGTACTAAATTTTTCTGCTGTTGCTGTAAACAAAGTATTACAAACTCAGCAACTTATTACCACACAAATTAACATATTACAGCTCTGGAGGCAGACGCGGAATTGACTAAAGAGAAAATGATGTGATTTTCCTTTTGGAGGCTCTAGGAAGAGTTTGTTTCCTGTCTTCTACAAGTAATCCACAGTCTTTGATTCATGGCTCCCTTCTATCTTGAAAGAGAATAATCGCTAATCAAATTGTTCACTTCTTGTACCAAATCAGTCTGACACTCTTTTGCCTGTTCTTTTAAAGACTCTCATGATGACACTGGCCTCTCTGTTCTCCAGATTCATCAAGATCGTCTCAGTGGGGAAAGTGGTTACTTTCAGATTTGATTTCCTCTTTCCAGTTGCTTAGCTTTTTTCCCCTTCCTTCCTTCCTTCTTTCTTTTCTCCTCTCCCTCTCATTCTATTCTTTCTTCCTTTCTAATGAATAGGTAGGGAGGCTTTTATCTCAACAAGTTTTCTTTACATGAATACACATATGCATGTGTATACTTGTTGTGTACAGCATATGTGTGTGTATTCATGTGAATACAGGCATATTCTGCACATGTAGAGGTCAAAGGCTAACCTTGGGTATCATTCCTATTCTGCCTTTGTAAGACACAGTCTCTGCTGATTTTCTGCTTTGTGTGTCAGACTATCTGCCCAGAGTCCTAGGGACTCTGTCTCCATTTCCCATCTGTCAGTAGGAGCACTGGGAATATAGATGTTCGCACTAATGTGTGCTGCTTTTCCTGTGGGGTCTGGGGATTTGAACCCAGATTCTCATGCTTGCATGACAGGCACTTCTACCCACTGAGCCATCTCTCCAGCTCCAAGTTTTGTTTGTGTCCTTTAACACTGTTACAATCAAAGAACCTGCTTTTACGGTTTCCTTAAGTCTTTATTTTTCTTGGTAGCCTAATACAGCCACTTTTAGAAATGTTCCAAATATAATGGAAAACAAATTGAGTTTTGTTTTTATTTTCAACATATGGATATCAATCTAGCTACACCTGTTATTAATTATAGTGTTTCTATTTCCTGTGTATTTACTTTATGCATTTGCACTGTAATGGCACAGGGAACAGGATTTAAAATTTCCTTACACTGATGTGATTCTATTTTATTTGACCCTCAAAGTTGTCTCTCAATCTGTGCTGTGTTTTAGAGCAGTACTGGCTGTGAATGAAGACTAAGAACAGCCTTCTTCACTACACATCCTCTCTTTTCCATGTCTCTTAGTTAGGGTTTCCATTGCTATAAAGAATTACCATGACCAAGGCAATTCTTAATTTGGGCTGTCTTAGTTTCAGAGGTTTAGTCCATTATTGTCATGGTAGGAAGCTTGGCAGCATCCTGGCAGATATGGTGTTGGAGTAGCTGAGAATTCTGCATCTTGATTTGAAGACAGTCAGGTCGACAAATGAGAATAGCCTCACAATTCACACCTTGTCAACTTGACATACAATCATACTTCCTTATGTCCAAATGAAAAAAATAACCAGATCATAATAACCCCTAACGTGATATTTTTCTGTTATATCAAAAATGCATGCACATTTAGAATAGGTGGCAATGTCCCTTGGGGAACATGCTTTTCACAAGATGGAAGCTTAGCTGGCTGGGATCGTGCCCTGAAGTCAACACTTCCTTAATTACATTTAATATCTTTAACCTGTTTATCTGCTTGAACACAGGATTTAGCTCTATACTTCTTCCTGGTGCCCCTTTAATCCTTAAACCATACCTTTTATATTTTCCCTTTCTCAGCTTGCCACATTTGATCAAAACATTCTTCATGAAAGCGAACCACAGAACAGAGTCTCTACTAGGCTGTTTTGAGATTTCCTTTGCCAATGCAGTTAATCTAAATCTCTTCAGCTTAGCCTCTGGCAGACTCCTTGGACAAGGGCAAAGAGCACCCACATTCTTCACCAAAATATCACAAGAATGATCTCTAAGCAACATAGTAAAATTCTTCTCCTCTGAAACATCTTGAGCCAGGCCCCCACAGTTCAAGTCATCCTCAGCACCACTGTCTCCCATGTTCCTAGTAAGATGGCCTATTAAGCCTGGCTTAAAGCATTCCACTGCTTTCTTAACCCAAAGTCCCCAAATCCACAGTCCTCCAAACACAAGCATGGTCAGGCCTATCCCAGCAATACCCAAATCCAGGTACCAACTTCTGTCTTAGGGTTTCCATTGCTGAGGAGACACCATGACCAAGGCAACTCTTATAAAGGCAAACCTTTAATTTGAGCTGGCTTACAGTTTCAGAGAGTCCACTATTGTCATGGTGAGAAGCATGGCAGCATTAAGAGTTATATAACCAATTTCTAAATAATTTAGAAATTACTTGAAAATAAGTAGTGATTATTGTCCTCTGGCTAATAGTGGAGAGAAGATGTGCTCTTTTAAACGTGTGGCATATGAGCCACCTGTCGAATGGCATGCTTATAATACTGAGAGGGACCGTGGCCTTATCAGGCTTGATTCTGAACTTGCAGCCTCTGAAACTGCAGAAAATAAATTGTGGCTATTTTAGCCCACTCAGTCTGTGATTTCTTATAGCACACATAGGAAATCAACACAGAGCTTTTACAATGAATGAAAAATAAACCATGTGGTACTGGAAATAACTTCCTTCACTTTCATAATTAAGTAGGGTCTCATTCCATATAAAGTGAAACAGAGGGCATTGTTATTCTTATGTTGATGCATGACAGAATACCTTGACAAAAACAAATGGGGAAGGAAGGGTCTATTTTGGCTTAGCGTTTTGGAGGAGGTAGACAGTCCATAAGGACAGGGAAGGCCTGGCAGTGAGGAAACAGTGCTCACGTTTCACAAAAGAAACACAGAACTGGCTGTAAACCCGCAAAGCCCACCCCGAGTGGCGTCTCCTCCAGCTTTCCCTCCCACAGGGGAACAACCTCCACAACAGTGCCACAGCTGGAGACCAGCATGAGACAGACGGCAAGTGGGGACACTCGCAAAATCTGAACCTTAGAAAAGTACAGTAACAACATGAACTTTATTTTTTTAGAACTGCATTATGACTGTTTACATACTCTGTTTATAAGCTTTGAAAGAACTAGCTACAATAGGTAACTACAAATAAAGCAACAAAACCAGACAGGGAACATCGGCACTAAGTCTGATAAGCTTCCGTCTGTGATCTTAAGACAGTGCATACATTATATAATGAAGAGAGAAGCCCACAAACGCTTATGTCACAGTTCTGCGAGAGCTTCTGGAGACCTGAACTTGTGGCCAGGAGCATTTGCTCTAAACATACTTCTCTGCAACTACTATGCAGAACATAGAAGTTATGTAACAGCTCCCCTCTGCTCCATCTTCCTTTGTAAATTCCCAAATTATTTAATTTTGGATTTGGGCATTTAATACATTCAAATTAGCGCATTCAATACAACCATTCCACAAACAATACATATCAGTCCTGTCATCAAGGATTAAAACGTGACAGCTAAATGTGAATTAGACAGATGTAAACATTATTACATGCACATTTTCCTACATGTATGTTATTTATAGAAATAAATTTATATTAGTCAGATTATAGTAGGATGCAGATGCATAATCACATTAACAACATATACAAATGTATTATATGTATGGAAAATATATGGAAAGGATAGCTTATATTGTTTTGTTTTAAACTGAGGTAAAGACAAATTGATCCTTCAAAAATAACAACCTTATAAAATAATCTAGCCAGCAAAAAATTAATTTTATAATTGAATAAATTATTGTGATTTAAGGATTTACAATTATTTTTTCGACTATTTCAGAAACATGAGAAGGCATCACAAAGGAGGCAAAGGCTCCATTGTCCAAAGGGAATTGTTGAGACCAGCAAACACCTCGCATTCCTCCGAGAATTAGTGTATTTCTTAGAAAGAACTGCACTGAACACAAAAGCACTGAACACAGAAAGGTAGCTTGGGAAGCTACTCTAACAAATAGGCATCAGACCCAAAAGATAAAAATAGGAACATAAAAGAACAAAACTCAGAGGTCAGAAGGCACGCCCTGAAGTATATAGTCCAGTGAATGAAGAATGAAGGCATACTAGTGTGGCAACATCCTCCATGACTCTGATTTGAGGCTTAAAACAATTTTGAAATCATACTTATAAGTCTTAAACCAAACAATCCTTTCTTAGTGCTTAAAGGGTTTTTCATTATCATTTAACTCTCGAAAAAGATTTAAAGTTCCACAAGAAAGATGAGAGAAGATCAATGTTCCTGCAGTCCGAGGACTCTGTGACGCACCTCACTGTCTGGCTTCTCTTCAGCGAGAGGAGAGCAGGGGAAGGTTACTGTGGGGCAGGGCTCGCTGCAGATGCCAGGCTGCTTTGCTGGTCCTGCTCTTTCTGTGGCGAGTCTGGGTCATTCCTGCAATGCTCTCCCTCGCTGCCACTGTCCCATCCTCCTGGCAGAGACTGCTGGTCCCAAGGGGAGCTTTCATAGGCCTTGTGTGCAGGAACAGCTCCTTTCCGTGGGGGTAAGATTGTAAAAAATGCTTCTTGCCAGTCTCTTGTCTCCAAGAACTCCAGGATAATTTCAAACACTGCAACAAGGACAAATCCAGATACTCCTTAGTCAAGGACACCAAGATGCCGCAGTCTGTCTTGTAATACGACCCTTGTGCTGACTTGTCCCAATTACACAGAGTTCTTACTTCTCCTTTTGGTTATCAGGGAAAAACTGCCCCATGGCTCTCCAGCCTTTATGTCCTTTCCAGCTTTCCCTCAGTCAGTTCTCAAACCCCAGAAACTTAGAAGCATCAGTTATTCATTAAAATCAAGAGAAGACCTTTTGAGGTTCCATCCTGTTTTTCATCAGTTATTTTTCATCTCTTATGTACTAACTTAAAACTAGAACACAGATGGTGACACTTAGCTACATTTCTTCTATCTTCCCTACAAAGAGCCACTCCAAAGAGCCTTTTGTCTGCTTTCTGCTTTTGTTTTCACATTAGTAGAAAGGAAATCAATACCATCTATCCCTAGGTCTACCACACTATGGAACAGCTTTCTATGGCCATTTTGCAGAAAAGTCATGACCAGTAGGTAGCAAAGGTTTAAAAGAAAAAAAGTGTTCCTTGAATAAGTAATTTCATTTCTCTAACTCCATAAAGCCTACTATACAGAAGTATTTAGGATTAGATAAGCTGTAACTTAAAAAATTAAGTAAAGGAGACATAGAGATGGCTCAGTCTCCTTTAAGGATAATTTTAAGACCACTGGCTGCTCTTACAGAGGACTGGGGTTCAGTTCTTAATATCCACATGGTTGCTTAAAACTGCTGTAACTTCAGTTCAAGGGATCTAATTCCTCTGATGGTCTCCACAGGCACCAAACATGCACTTGGTACACATATATACATGCAAGCAAAACACTCTTACACAAAAATTACAAATCTTTAAAATATTAAAGTTGGATGACTTGGTAGTGTATGCCTTTAATCCTAACATTTAGGAAGGAGGCAGAGGCAGGTATATTGCTATGAGTTGAAGGCCAGCCCAGTCTCATAGTGAAACCCTGTCTCAAAAATGTTTTTTTTTAATTAGAATTTAAATAATACTTAAACAACAAATTATATCTAAGCAGTGGTGCACTACAATGTTATTCATATCAGCTGTCAATCCTGAGATTCACCAATTCTACCATTTTGGCCCAAATTTACAGCAAGCTTTATTGAATAGGAAATACTGACCAAGAGATGGACTTCGGTCAGGACCATTCCCTAGAATTTCCCAGCTGAGAATGGGATCCCTAACTCTAACCCTAACCCCTCATTTTTTTTTTTTTAGCCACGTGTCGAAGGGGTTTATAAGAACAAACCTACAGTCCACTGTACTTTCTCCTTGGCCTTTGTTATTTTCCAAGAAGTACAATTCCCACCATTCTAGTAAGTGGCGCTAACATGTTAATTTTGGGTATTACATAACAAAAAATAAATGCAAATTAAAAATATTCAACAATGGGAGAATGATTAAATGATTATCTATTTAGAGGATGGAATATCACAGTCACTAAAAACCAATCACATGGAAACTATAATGAAGTAAAGACTAGGTACCCCAGATTAGCAATGCTGTCAGAGACCCGGTCACAGGAAAAGAGCTGGGAGGAAACACACCCAAGTACCTACGAGTCATGAGATTATAGCTAGCAGTTTCTGTACTTTGAATTTACTTCTTGAACTTTCAAAAATTCCTAAAGCATTCACTTTTATTTCTAATACATGACTTCTCTTTTCTATTTGTCCAAATCTGAAATGTACTCTTTTGCTGTATTCAGTTAGGCGCCCTTTCAGTCGCCTCAGTAGCTTACCGTGGTTAACTGCCAGGACTTTTCGACTGTTCATCTTCACAAAATCTGCAAGAGGGAGCTGTGCGTGCTCAATTCCATAACTGGATGCTTGTTTAAAAGTCAGTCCCTGAAAGACACTAGGACTTAGGTGCTGAACAGCCTCCGAGGTCGATCTTTTTCAGAAAGGACCGAGTGCAGAAAACATAAGAGCATGTGGTGTGTTTTAGTCTCGACAGTAGGAGCATTTGCAGCCTTTGTTTAAGCATCTCACTACACAGAGGTGAAGAAACTGCTTTCCCAGCAGGTAGAATCTTCTCAGTGGCAGAACAAGGAAATCCCAGTGTATCGGCTTTCTGGTTATTCTCTTCCCCATCCCTATCCCCCTTTCTCTGGGTTAAACACTCCAACTGAATTTGGAGAGAAGCACTGTCATTCTATGTCGGTGTTCTGGGTTACACTGGACGCTGACTGACAGAAGAAAGAGACACTACAGGATGAGTTCAGGCGTCTCAGCAGCAGGGTGATCAACCTGATGCTCTTTACTGTTACTGAGAAGACATTTAACAAGTCAGTTTCCACATACCAAAACCTCTTATCTGATCTAGGGGCTGTGTGAAAGAACTATTACCTACACAACTCTCAGCTATAACAAGACTCCCTGGTTTGCCAGGCAGGCCTGTCTCCAAACTAAGTTATACAAAGGCTCTGAGAATCCATCAAAAGAAGAACCTAATAAAATCTCAGCTAACAGTCAGTGACTGTTACAAAGGCTACTTCAAAGCCTAGGTGCCATCACTCCAGAATGGCATATATATAACAGGATATAATGGCTCTGCTAAAATTCCGCTCTTTTTGTATATATATATAAAAGAAATTCAGTTTCAGTTGTACACTGAGACACAAAAATGGCAATGAAATGAAATCCTGAGTGAAAGTATTTCAACTGTCCTTACATTTTATTTTTCCCTTTTATTAAACTAAAAATTGATTAGATAAGAATTTCATATTTTTCCCAAACTTAAAATAATGGAAATCTGTGTCTATCCCAGGTGAAGATTCCCATAAGACCATCCGGGAAGTGTAAGCTTAATTTCTCAATAAGTTCTTAGCATTTGTGGGGGTAAAAGACAGGAAGAGCCAGGGGCTTTTGGAATAAAAATGATTTGTTAGAGAAACAGACACAACCTGAGTAGAGAATTTGTTCAGGCATAAATTATAAATTAGAATTTTCCACTAAGAACAACAAAAAGGTTGAAGACCATTCTGACGAGGCCCCTGTAATGTTCTAGAGTTGCTGATCCAATGCCTAGCCATCCCCGACAACTTCAAGATCACAATTAAAAAAAAAAAAAGTCCAATCCTCAGCCATTTTACACTGAGGAGCTCCAGCCATGAAGCCATCACTGGACAGGCAGATGTGGTCATCCGTGACAAGCCAGAAAATTCTATGTACACATGGCTGCTGAAGATAACACAACTTACACTGTCCTGATATTTCTTCACTTAGGAAAAAATACCCTTTCTTTAGAAAAAAATGGGATGAATTAGGCATGTTGCAAAGTATACAATAATGTTCTCTTCTGAAAGTATACTTCTGTAACTTCTTATCTATACAAAAACATAAGTTGAGAAAAAAAAAGACGCGAAAAAATAATTTGAGAAATCATACATTTAAACACTAATATAAGGCTGGAGTGATGACTCAGTAGTTAGCACTGCTCAAGTTCAGCTTCTAGCACCCATACAGTGGCTCACAACTTTAACTGTTCCAGAGAATCTGACGTTATTTTCTGACCTTCAAGGGCATCAGGCAAACACATAGTGCTGACATACGTGTAGGCAAAACACTCATAAAATAAAAATACCTATTTTAAAAATTGGTATTAACTTCAATGGCAAAGCAATTTACTAGCAGGAGAGCCCCAGCGACACTGCAGTGGACGCGTGTGGATTCTGCAGCAGTCTCGTCATTTCCGATCACCTGCTCTGCCACCTACTACGGCTTTAGGCTTCATTTCTTTGTTCCTCAGATCCTGCAACTGTGAAATGTAGAAATAACTGCACTGACCTCCCTGAGCTACAGGGGGTTAATTAAGTTAACACCAAGCCTTTTGCTTAGCTTAGGTCGCCACCACCGTAGTACGTGCTGAAGAAAAGACCATTCAGATTAGGATTTTGTCACCACCTGAAGCACAGATTTTATGTAGGGGCGAATCCAGTACCTTGTGATGGTTGTGGTCCACTAACCCTCCAATCACATAGGCCTTGGACTCATCTAGGTCCTTCAGCACATTCGGTGAGTCTGACGTCAGATAAACCAGGTCCTCTTTTTTTATGACCTCACTATAGTGCTCTGACTTGATGTGGATGTCCTTCAAAACAAAAAGGAGAACAAGTATTAATTGGCAGGATTCTGTGAAAGCTGGCTAAAACGGTTATTCTCTTTTCCCAAAACAAACTTGAACAGAACATCTGAAATCAAGCCTGAGAGGCAGTTCCTTCACCTCATACCTCAGTCATGGAAATATTCTACCAACCTTTCCTTGGCTGGCCTCAGTCCCTAATCGAATTCCACACACTTGTGAAATCTAAAATCTCACTGGCATTATCCAGCCCTTTCCTGTAGGGTCACGCAAACTCCTAAACCTAGGACATCTTTCCTGGATATGGCACCAGTCTATTTTTTACTATATCTCTGCTCCAAAAATAAAAAATTAAAATGTATTTTCCTGCCTTCTTGATCACACTGTTTTTTAGACAAGAAATGTCTTTTCTAATTACATCTCCCATGTGACTCATCAAAAGGAAACCATGTCAATTTAATTAATAGGATGTGCCTGTTTCTACAAGAAGACACACTTGAAAGGTTCTTTACCAAAACTGTCAATTCTAGGGTGGAAGACTTAGTAAGAGCTGTAAGATTTTTCAAGTCACATTAACTGCCTAAGTGATATGTCACCAGACTGACTTTTATACAATAATTAAAAAAAAAATCAAATGAAGCAGACTCTTAGATTGTATGCTACTGATTAATGCAATGTCTTCTCTGGAGAACAGTATGCTATAAATCTGACTCCTATACTTAACCAGGGCCTCAGGAGTAGCTTGAGTAACTACAGGCCAGTGAATCTGTATTTCTCTAAAAAACTGAGGTTGTAAAGAGCTTGGCAAGACACACACAAAAAAGCATGCTTGTCTAATGCATTCATTATTTCTTAGAAAAAGAGCCATGAACCTAAAAGAATTGCTAAGAATACTTTCTTGCAAATGTCCATACATAGGCTCTTCATAAATGCAGCTGCTAGATTGGTAGGTACTTTGGGAAAGCGGGACACTGCGGGAGCGGAAAACGGTCAGTAAACAAATGTACAGGCACAATACAGCACTCCTCTGGGCAGTGGAGTACCAAGCCAAGCTGGCCACAGCTGTACTGGGCCAAGAGGATCACATTTGTACCTAGCCAAGATGGCCATATCTGTACCTGGTCAACATGGCCACATCTGTTCCTAGACAAGATGGATACATGTGTACCTGGCCAACTGTTCCTGGCCAAGCTGGCCACATCTATACCTAGCCAAGATGGCCACAGCAGTACTGAGCAAGCTGACCACATCTTTGCAAATACCTACAACAGGGAAATAATACATTGCAAATACATTTTAAATCTGCTAGAAGCCACACTAAAAGGGTAAAAATAGATAAATTAACTCAATGTATTTTAACACAATATGTCCATGCTGTACTCACCCTCCCTTCTAAGTTGGCATGTATCTCACATTTACAGCATATGTCAACTCACAACCCAGATTTTCACATCTCAGGAGTTTACAATCATGTTTGGCTAGTGGTCACAGAATGGATAGCATGATTTAGAAGAAATGAAATGTAGAGATACTTCCAAATTTTAGAGTGAGTCTGCTACAAAAGAACTTATTAAGGCTTTTAGGTATTTCTTTTACAAAGAAGTGGCTCTAAGCTAGCAGGCAAGATTTATGGCAGTGAATACAAATGAACAGATATGTCACTCTCTTCTTCAGCTTCAATCTTTGTAACTTTAGACATGGGTGTGATGAGGGTTTTGGAGCATGCCATTACTGAGAACTTAGGTAAAACAAAAAAGCCTTTTAGTTTAGAATACTTAGACTGTTCTACTACCTTCCAGTTGACCCATCCTTTGTCATTTTCATTCATGTTCTTTTTCAGTTGACCTCCATGGCTTGTCAAGTAAAACTGATGAGCAATTGGTAGGCAGAGAAAAAGAAGGAATATGATCAGTTAAGTGCGATATTTTATCCCCTCATTGTTCATCTGATCACCAACGAAACAGAAACATTTTTCACTGAGCTAGAAAAGAACTTGTGACCAACTCTGAGCAGACCTGAAACAGGTGGGAGAAAGGGCACACGTTAAGGTGGTGTCTCCTTAACGCACTGGCTCTGGCATGCCTCCAACATTTTCATCCCGAGTCATGGCTTGGTAGTTATAACCTGTCTGTCACTGAAGAGTCCGCCCTTCTTTTCATCAAGCTCTCATCCTGGAGGAAGGTGCCGCTGTCACTATTATTGTTATTAGTTTTGCTACTCCTGAGACGTTCCTGACACCTACATCACAGCTGAATCAAAGATGCTCAGAGCCTCGTGTAGAGAGGGAAAAAAAAAGATGTAAAGACTGTCACTAAGGTAGGGTATAAAATCATACAAAACACAGTACCACAGTACCATACTGGTTTCACTTGGTAAAGTATATACCGAAGTTTTTGGTTCTTCACATCATTGAGGTGGTACTGATGGTACCCTTCAACTAGTCTCCACACTCTCTTAAGTTTAAGCGATACTTTTCAGAATTGTTAGTGGCTAAAAAAAAAAAAAAGGCAAAAGAGACACACATCGAAGAGGCCCTGCTCTACAAAGACCTTGGCAGCCTACTTCCCCTCCTTTCCACCTCCTATGGCTGGAAGGAATCAAAAGCTGAGAAACTGGTGTGAAAACATGCACATGTCCTAAAACAAAGATTCCCCACTACACAGCCATGAACAGACACTGACAATGTACAAGGCCAGTGATGGAGAGTGTCTGGGAATGACACTCATGTTCAAAATATTTTTGTAGGAAAAAAAAAGATCAAAAAAGCGTAATATAAGAAACCTCTAAGCCTCTCTTCTCATGTAAGAGTGCCCAGAGTAACCCATGCCTCCTGTCATGAGAGATGGAAAAGGACACCGAGTCTCCTTTAATCCCTCAGACGCACCTGCACAGGATGTGATGCCCGCCGATTTTCTGCATAACATCGTTGAATCTGTTTATGAAGTTTCTTAATATCCTATAAAATAGCGAAATTTTAAAAACAGCATTATCAAAATCATCTAAGGCCATTCCATGGTGCTAAAGGAAGAGAATAAGCAGAAGGAATGGCTAGAGAGGCAAAAATCTTTCTTTTAAAATGTTAAGGCCATTGTGATAATTTTCATTTGATTTTTTACACACTAACAAAATTACTATATGTAAAGTTAATGCTCCATATTTCACCTGTCCTTTTAAAGTGTCTATCTGTTCAACATGCTAGTTGATGCTGGTTTATCAGATAAAACCAAAAAGCTTCTTTTAGAATCATCCTATTTCCATACTTTACCCCACTGGCATTGGTAAAATGCCAGATTTAAAACAAATTGTATGTGTGTGTGTGTGTCTGCCTGGATATATGTATGTGCACCATGTTCATGCAGTGCCTGTGGAGGCCAGAAGAGGGGATCAGATGCCCTGAAACTGGAGTCTCTGAGCTATGTCCCCAGTCACGCTGCAGACACATACACACATGTATTTGTTTATTTTAATTTGACACAGGATCTCACTAAGTAGTCAGGCTGGCTTCAATATGCCATATCCTAGGCCAGCGTAGGACTCTCTGCGATGCTCTTGTCTCAGTTTCCCAAACTGTATCACACTCAGTCACTTTATAATCTTTATAACCAATATGTGGTTACCTAGTTTTATTATCTAATTATGGGGTAAATAATTCTGTCTATGCATATATAAATTTAAATGTGCTATATAGAGAAAAGCACTCAATTTAGGAGTAAGAGAGTTTGAAAAACTTAACATGTAGCTTACTGTATAAATACTATTTCCATACTACATATGAAAATAAAGTGATATAGCCTAGTTCACAAACAGGGACCTCATAATACCTTTAACACCATCAAGTCATCAAAGCTACAGTCGATGATAAGGCGGAGATTGCTATGAACAACGTGTCTTCGAATACGTTTTCTGTCATTTCCATCTGAGTTGGACTCCAGTTGACATTGCCGTTCTAATTTCTTTCTCTTGCGTTTTTCTTTTCGTTTTTCTCTAAACAAGCATATAAAACATTTTCTGTTATTTATTTAGACATTCACAAAACTTCTAATTGAACACAACATTACATTTTAAAATAGGGTTATATGAAATATGTCTCTTCTGTAGGGAGAAAAGGGTCACATATTAGCAACTTTATTTACTCCATACAATAACTTTACACATGAAGAAAATGACTTTGCAAAGAAAATCTAAAGCTTTCTTTAATGAATAACTGCATTACTTAATGGTTTCATTACTAGTATCATACAGACCTAAGAGTAACTTTTGAGTTATGAAGAATTTACTCACAACTCATCCCTTAAACTATTTTCTAGTTCAATTTCACAGAGAATACTAAAAAGAAAACATCACTAAATTTACTTAAAAAAACAAAAATAAAAGTGCAACGTTTTTCTAATCTGTTGTAAATGTTGGCATCAGACAATGGCTGTAGCAGAAATGCTTGTATGAAAACCTGTTTTAGCCACATCCACATCAGGCCAAAGTTTGGCCTTCCTGTGTTGTCATTTTACCCGGATCTAGGACACGGATCCCAGCTCCCTTGTCTGAGCTGTTCCAGCAAGTCTGCTCCTATTCAGGTAGTTTAGGTGAGAGAAGATGCTGGGCCTACGTTCATCAGTACTGAAAAAACAGTCACAATTCCACACATGTGTGCTTTTAACAGCAGCTCAGTGTTAGCTAATAACATATATAACCTTATTTTTTTCATAACCTGAGTTTCAGCGAAGACAACTTTTAACATGACCCAATATCCCGTTTCTCAATAACATGGCACATGCTCTCAGGTACACACTTGCGCTGTTCTCGCTGTTCTTCCCATTGTTTCTGTTTCATCAGCTTCTTCATTTGTCGTTTAGATATTGTCTCAGTCCCTGCATCGATTGTTGGCTTCTGTGTCCCTGCTTCAGATTCACTCATGCCCATCTTTCTTTCCACCTCAGGAGGCTCAATAGATGCTGGCAGCATTTCAGATGACATAGTTGCTGTTTCTGAAAAAAAACTGAAAAGGAAAATTTTTACGTGAACAGATAACTTACAAACACAAAGTAAAATAGCCCAAATGACCAACAGCCTCCAACAGATTTTAAACTTTATTACTGATAAAAATACAAATTTAGATAGTTAAATTCTGCTTATTGGCAAAGATCTTTAAGTATCATGTAACATGAAGCACCATTTGTTGACAGTACTGCTAAAGACTGAAGAAACAGTATTTACACATACTATGGAGGGTCAGCATATCGGTTTTCCAGAAGGCAGCTACATTTTGAGAATTGTAATTCACTGACACTGTCCCAGTTAGCTTCAGCTGTCAAGTTGTCATAGCCTGGAGGTCTGAGAGGAAGGATCAGTGGAGGAGGCAGCGCTGGGGTTGGGGCCACAGACACAGATGGACACCGTCCAGGTGACACTGCCCTGTGGCCCTGTCTGTGAGGAACTGTCATGACTGTTCATTACTATGAGTGGTGCCATCGGTAGGCTGATGATCCTGGGCCATATAAGAGGGGTAACTAAGCGTGGCAAGTGGAGGAAGCTGACACGCAGCCCACTCCACGGTTTCTGCTTGAGCTCCTGCTCTGACATCCCTCAATACTGAACTGTAATCTAGTAGCATAAGCCGGGGACACCCTTCCTTTAACTTACTTTTGGCCAGGGTCCTTTATCACAGCCAATTCAACTAGAGCAGAGACTTTCTGACCTAGCAATGTATTTTCTTAGAATAAATTCCTGTAAGGAAGAGATGTACATTAAAATTTGCATCACAATTTATTCACCCTCACATTATTTTTAACTGTGAAAAGTCAGAATTTACTTGAGTGTCAGCAAAAAGAGTAAATAAATCATGGTTCATCTATAATATAGGTCAGTTATACATACTAAGCAGCCAGTAAAAATGCTATTTCCAAAATTACTTACTGATAAAAGAAAATAGTTATTTTTTAAGTCTGAAAATCAAAGCATGTACTAATATTCCTATTAAACCAAATTATTTTTTAAAAGCACACATACATTCATCTTTAACTTTTATTCATGGATATCTACATTTTCTAACTTGAATAATACAGACAAGTTTTTTTTCTCTCTCTCTTTAATAAATGTCACTGTATCTCTGTAAACACTTTAGTTATGGCTAAAAACAACATATAAAAATTGATTCTGTAATCAATCTGAGAAATTCTTAGGGTTGAACTGAAATAAATCTTCATTTAAAACCAACCACAAACATCTTTATCCATATTTAGTAGAACGAACTTGCCAATTAGGGGAGACTAACTGCACTGGAATGTCTTTTCTCTTAATACAGTATTAATAACAAAGCTTAAAAGTGCCTATTTTTCTCCACTAAACACTAAGCATGGTCTACTAAATAGCGTATGGCCTTAAGAAACAATCTGAGATTTCTTTTTTTTTTTTTTACAGAGCTATTAAGTCTCTACAGAGAGTCCACAATCTAAGCCCAAACAACAACAAACAACAACAAAACAATGAGCCTCCACGTTGTTGAGGGCAAAACCTTTACAGAACATGATTTAAACAGTAGTTTTATTATACGATTCTCACTTTCTTTGAAAGTGCAGGATTGCATTAGCTGAGATTTAGTTGATTCTTATTTCATACTGATAGGATAAATGAGTGAGTAGATAAAGAGTATTTCAAATGATTTTAAAAGAAAGTGAATAGAGTAAGTTACTAACTCTTCCTGTGTCTAATAATTCCTATGAACAAGGCATCTCAAACAAATCCAGCAGAAAGAAAAATACTCAAATTAATTGGCTAGATAAGAGATGATTGAAATTATGGCAGTATGACTCAAACCCAGCTCCAATACCAGCACTTCCCAGTAACCTAAAATCTTGAGGGTGGTGTGTAGGGGGTGAGTGGAGGGGTTCTGAAGAGACCACCGTACTGACTGCGCACTGTTGAGAGATGGCTCTAAAGGCATTAAATAAAATTCAAAAATGTATATACACAAAGCAATGGATAGTGAAAAAAACAACTTATTAAATATGCAAACGTAAAAGCAAAATTAACAGGGAAACATTTTTATGAAACAAACTTTCAAGAGAGCACATTTCTGTTTATCCGTGGCACCATTTTTCAGTAGTTCTGTTATTCAACAATCTGAAATGTTGGGCTAGCTATACTATAAGAATTACAAAAGCCATGTTTTGTAACTCACTTACACCAGGGGGAGCCTTCGCCTTTCACATCTAAAATTTGTCAAGTTAAATTTAATTTGACCAATCACGGAATAGAGTTACTTTTGAGCAGCCAATTATGATCCAGCCATAACCAATATTAATTTATTTTAGCCAGTCTCAAAACATTGTGCTGGGTGAATTTCCCAAGCTTTAATTAAATAAACTAGACGCATTGAACGGGAAATGTTTTTCATTTTATGAAATGCAGATAAAATACTACCTTATTTTGGCTAAACTTTACCAAGCCAGCTTCCGCTCCCGCTGTCTACTATGCAATAAACACATTGTATACGAACTTGATGCAATTATGTTATGCAAAACATGGCACTTTTGAGCATATTTGGTTTTAGTTTGGGTCCCGTACTAAGTCCCTCTACGGCGGCGAGTCCTGGGCTCCTCCCTGACCCGGAGTGATGCTCACAGCGCATTTTCATTCACTAAGCCAAGTTTAACAAGTATTTAAGAACAATTTACAGAAAGTATACAACGTAAGTGTAAGATTTTACTTTAGCATATTTTTTAATTGGATGGTTAACTCATGGATAGAGTGTATCAGATGGGAAGACAAAGCCCAGCTAAGGATGACTAAGGCTGTCTGGTGTGGGGAGAGCATACATCTCCGCAGGCCAAAGACAAAAACCTGCCTGTTATCAAACCAGCTAAAATAAAAACCCTCGTGGCTTTCAGGTTTTCTTTTCGGGACCTGCTAGAATCAATGACCTGCCGGCAAAGAGGTATTTTTATTTTATTTAACGCCTTGGTCAATTGTGCAGTAGCAATAGCCCTTTCTTTGTTCAGTTGTCGAGTCCCTTCGGCCGGGGCGCTGGCTTGGGAGGAAATCAGGTTTAAAAAAGAGGGGGGGGGGTAATCTCCTACATAATTCTCTTCACACCTCCGGACACACAGCCACGTTTTAAACACAAGGTGTTTCTGTGACAGCTAGCAACACGTCGATCTCAGAACTCATGCTCCGCTCACCACGGGGCTCGGCCGCTTCTGCAGCAACCGCCCCTCGGCTCCCTACATCCTAGCACATCAGGCCCAGGGAAGGAGAGAGAGGCGGGAAAGCGCCCCGGCCGCTCGCTAAGCACGGCGCAGCATTGCCACGGCAGCCCACGGCCTCCACATTTCCCTTCAGCGGCGGACCCCACGAACAACAAGAACCCAGAGTACCTTGCGCGGCCCAGGACACGCGCACGCGCACACGCAGGCCCGCCGCGCCCGCCCCCAGCTGGCCGCACGCCCGCGCTCGTCTGCCGGCTGGCAAGCCGCAGCTAACCAATCGGGAAGCTGGAAAGCGGCCCTGGGCGGGGCGAGGCGGGAGGGAGAACCGCGCCACCCGACGTCACTTCCTCCGAGAACCCGCAACTACTTCCCGGGCCCTTGTCCTCTCCTCCGGAAGCCCTGGTTGCAGCGGAGGGTAGGGGAGTTCGCGCTCCTTTAGCATCCGAAAGGATACCGAAGAGCGCGCGCGCGACAGCCGCAGTTCCATATTTACCAAGCCTCCGGGCGCACGGGGAGTGCCAGGCTGCGGTCAGAAACCCTTTCTGAAGTGCGCTGGCTCCACGCGTCAGCCCTCCTCCCGAAACTTCAATTCCCAGAGGCGGTGGCTGCACGCCTGGCGACGGCGCTTTTACGGCTTACGTCATCGAACTGCGCTAATTCCAGTGGAGAAAGAGGAGGGGCTTGCAGGGGGTGGGGTCAGAGTCTGGGGTTTTGTGGGAGAGCGTAGTGATTGCCGCGAGGTGTTTTTGTCTGTCAAGAGCTGAGTTTGTACCCACAGGCTTTTATTCTTGTATAAGCTCGGGTCTCGAGACGAAGGTAGCCCCGTTTATAGAAGTTAAAATGCGAAACAGACGAAATGCCCCCCCTTTTTTTCTGTGTTGAGAAGATGCTCTACTATTACCCCAATTCTAGTTTATGTAGGAAAGGGTAGCAATATCACATGGTTTTTCATAAGTGAAAAAAAATTAAGGTGAAATTATTAATAAACATGCATTGAAGTTCGGGATTTTAGAGTTTTTATGTTCTTAGTAAAATGCACACTTGACACTCCATCTTATGCTATTTTGCAAAACACTAGTGATCTTTCATCGTTTGTGGTACTTGACCTTATATAATCTTTTTGCTAAATATAGAGCAAGTTAAGCGAGAAAAAAAAGCAGTGTGTAGGTTGACTTTTTTTCCTTTCTGATTGATGACTTGTAGAATTTGAAGATAAACCTATTTTTAAATTTTTCAATAAAAGTCTGCCCTTTCAACATTGAAAAGACCGTGATGTGGCTTTTTCTTTTCACTTGACTTTTGAACATGTTAAAGACTCTTAAATGAACTGAAACATCTCTGAATTTAGTGAAAAAATCAAACAAAAACAAAACTGGTCTTTCTTTCTTAAACTCTCTGGTTTTATTTGGAAAATTATGTGAGCCGGGATTGTGGATCTCTCAGATCTAAGTGATTTCTGTTAGCCGAGCATTGGCAGTGAGATCTGGATCCATTTATGAGCTGTTAGTAGGGCATCTTTTTTCAGCTGCATCGGTATCAGGGCAGAGTGTAGCTGAGGGAGGATTAGTAACTGGATATGGAGCCCTTCACATGTAGGTCATTAAATTCAGGCTGGCATAGTGGCGGGCCAAATCTTTCAGCAGCTGTTCAGTTGCCCCTGTGGGATCTATCTTATAAATAATGATACATTTTTAGAGGTAATACCTAGCATCCTCGATATTTAGAATTTTCAAGTAATGAGAAAATCCTCACTTTAATGATGTCACCGACTTTGACTTGGTTATTTGATCCTGTAGTTGCAAAATCAATCCAAAGTATGAGAAAAGAAAAAAAAAGTACCAGTAAAAAACCCTGCAGTTTAGGGCCTGGAGAGATGGCTTAGTGGTTAAGAGCACTGTCTGTTCTTCCAGCAGTCCTGAGTTCAATTCCCAGCCAACCACATGGTGGCTCCCAGCCATCTACAGCAGAATCTTCCACATGCAGGTCTACATTTTCAGAGCACTCACATACATTAAATAAATAAATAAATCTTAAAAGAACAACAACACTGCAGTTTAGCCAAAGACAAAAGCATATAAAAAGTTTAAGGTAAGGCCATGTGATGTGAACCAGTCACTGATTTATAAACCTCATGTTTATTTAACACATTTAAAAGTTCATTGTGTTTGTCTTAGGATTTTATACATTGATGAGTATATACTTATCTCTAGCCTAAAGGAATTAAAGATGCAGAAGTAAATCCATACTTAAGATGCCTATAGACATAAAGAAGCAAGTGAATGTTTCTTGAGCACATAGTTTTAGATATCTTGTAATTTTGCTCCATCTTGAAATATAAACAGTTTGTAAATATAAAAAATGGAAAAATAATTTAAACTATTGGGAATAGTAGAAGCAAAGATCAAAACGTGATGGTTTTACACACTGACTGAAAGCAATTGGTAGAAGAGGGAAGAATAGCTCTAAAGTTTCTAATTTGAACAATGGTACAAATATAATTCTATTAACTGGGTAATTTGGAGAACATTGGAAGGAACTTGTGTTTAAAAGAAAACTATAGCAAGTTTGGATTTAAATATATAAATATATATTTTTTATAAATATATAAATAAATATATATTTAAATATTTATATGGAATCTAAATAGAAATAGATGTTACAACTAATAGTATGTTTGTACTTTGAGCCAATATAAGAGGTTTCCATGGATCACAAACCTATAATATCTGTAGGATCAGGAATGTAACAAAGGAGACAATTTATCTGCAGGGAAGCCTGGGAGGGCGTTTCCTTTTTAATGAGAGTACAAGCTCCAAGTGCCAGTGTGGCCCCAATGACAGCAGACAGTTTTAAAAGAGCAGTCAGAAATTGAATTTGTGTGAAATCTGGTTTGTTGGTATTGTCGCTGTTTTGCTTTTTAAAATATAGAGGAGCCATTGTAGAAAATAATGAGTTTCTAGAGAAGTTGAAACTAGAACTATATACATAAATTTGAGAAAATTATATTACTGCCTCTTAGTTATGGGCACTCCTATGTTCTTTGTAGCATTCCCCATCACCAAGAAAAGGAAACCAGTATCTGTCTGTGTCAGCAACCGAATGAATTAAAAAAAAAAAAAAACTGTGAAATATATACAACGACCTATTAGCCCTGAAAAAATTGAGATCTTGGCATTTGCCTAAGTATGAATGGACTTAGAAGACATTGTGCTGTGAAATAAGCTAGACACAGGTAAGTGTTTGCACTTATGCGTGGAAAATAATATTCAAATACACTGAAATAGATAAATCAGCAGTTATCAGGAAGGGGAAGTGCAGGAGAGGTTGAGGAAGATGTGAGTCAGAGTAATGTGTATAAGATAAGTCTAGAGAACAAATGTGTAACACGGGGGCTGTAGGTCATAGAGTTGTTCTGTATATTAGTTTCATACTAACGAAGTATGTCACAAGGAAACAGTAGTTGGTTAACTGTGAGTGAGTGATATGTTAATTTGTTTCACCATAGCAACCATTTTACTATTCGTATGTAGCTCCTAGTGTCCTGTTGTATGCCTTAAGTGCATGCAGTGACATGAACAGAAAAAATAAGGGTTATGCAATTTAATCACAAATAAATATTGAACACTCTAAATAAATCATATCTCTGTATACCGATTTCAGACCATTGGCAACCAGTTTGTCAAGTTGGACTGCAGATTGTGGAGTAAGGAGAAGGCTACAGATAGCACATAATTTTAGCACAAAACATGGTAATAAGTGCAATGTATGAGTTCCTCCATATGCTTGGCCACATTGGGCACTAAAAAATTCATTTTTGTCAATCCAGTTATGATTTTAAGTCTGAGTACTCTGAAAGTTGAGAGTGGTAGTTGGGGGGAGGTCAGCGTGACACTTGTGAGTAGTTTAATTTCAGACTGGATTGGTTGGATTCCATTTATAGGTGCGAGAATACAAAATGAACAATGAAGCAGATAAAGGGATGAAACTATAACCCAATAATTCAGAATAAATAAACCTGGAGATAATTTTAAATGATAAAATATGACAAAACAAAGTGAAAAATTAAATAAAATGATTCAAGAAGGGAACACTTTTAAAACGTATTAGTTGAGAAAAGAATAAGTATTAGAAAGTGCTTGTGTGCATAAGAAATGCTTAAAGGCCTACCCACTGGAATACAATAAGAAAAGGAGAGGAAAGGAAATTATAGATGGCATGATTGTCTATTATGTAAAAAAGTTTCCTAAATCCTCATTTCACTAATCAGCAATTATAGCAAAACTTTAGGAAAATCCAGCTGATCTATGTGCAAGCAATATACAGGCTGATCTTGAAATTAAGAACTCTCACCCCCACCTTGTGACACAGATGGAAATCTAACAGATTTGTACAGAGCCTCAAGGAGGAAATCAGAAAGACAGACAAAATCTTAAGATCTAAATAAATTCAGAGATTTCACGTGTACTAGAAATTCAAAATTATAAGAATATGGATACCTATTGTCCATACTTAGGCTTTTAGGGTTTTCAAGAATAAAAGGAACCAGAAAGCATTGAGAAATACCCGATTTTAGGAATGGAATTAAAATATAGAGGGTGAGCTAGTGAGGTCTGAATACTGAAAAGAAAAACCCCAAACCTAAACAAAACAGCATGGGACTTGTCAAAGGAACAGAACAAAATGGAAAGAACTCATGAGTGGGAGTGGGTGGGTGTTCATATGTATGTGTGGCTGTTTTCAAGTTCACGTGTTTGTGTGTGTGTGTGCAGAAGACAGAGGTCAACTTCTGGTGTCTTCCTCAGTTACTCACTTTTTCCTCAATTACTTACTTTTTGAGAAAGGGTCACTTGCTGCATCTGGAGAGCAGCTACTGCCTCCAGATTAGGTTGGCCAGCAAGCCCCAGCATCCCACTGCTTCTACATATCCATCTAGTTTGCAGTGAGCACAGTTATGCCTGGCAGCCATCTCCCTAACTCCCTGAAAGAACTCCGCATGTTGAGGACATCGTTCTAAAGCAGTGATTTGTAACCTTCTAACCCTGCAGCCCTCGTGTTGTGGTGACCCTCAGACTTAAAGCCATAATATTACTTTCGTTGATACTTCATAACTGTAATTTCACTACTGTTATGAATTGTAAATATCTGATGTACAGGATATCTGAAATGTGACCCTGGTGAAAGGGTCACTCGAGCCCAAGGTGTCATGACCTACGGGCTGAGGAGCTCAAGGCCTGTTTTTTGTCTGTGTTTGTTTGTTGCTCGTGATGTTAATAATTATGTGGTTGTTTGTTTGTTTGTTTCCTTTAAGGTGATCTGTCTTCTTATCTGGCTCTTAGCATGTCACCCTTTCTCTTGTTAGTCCCCATGTTATGACGTTCTCCGGTCCGTGCTCTTTCTCCCTCTTCTCCCCCCGCCCTCCCATGTACTATTCTGCTGGCACTTTGAAGAGCCTCTTAAACCTGTCTCGTCACTCGTCAGTTACCCCTCAAGTAGAATGACTGTGCTGGATCGTCCGCCTAGGCCTGAAATACTCCAGCTGTGTTCACACAGAGGAAGAAGCGCATGGGAGAGCTGTTCAGAGTGCTCTGATGGGAAGATCCCGCTCACTCACGCTGATTGTGAGGGTGTCCGAAGGGGGTCCTGAGCCAAAGAATACAGGTAGCTCGCGAAAGCTGGAAGCTGTGAGGAAATAAATTCTCCCCTAAAGTCTCCAGAAAGCAGCAGACCCTGCCCACATCTTGACTTCAGCCCAATGATAATGCTTCCATGGAGAATTTCTGACTTGCAGGACTGGAGGACAAAATTCTGTTATTCTAAGCCAGTAACTACTTACGCCTGCTACAGAGGGTCCACATGGTGCTTTCCAAAAGTTCCGGAAAATTCTTCAAACATGATCCCCAAACGCCATCTTTTACCTGCTCTCTATCCTCCCATCTATTGACCAGACTTAAATATTTTATATCTTGTTTTTTATTTTGGTGATTACTGAAAAAACTATTGGCTTCTGACTCTGCTGTAAATTAGTTCATGTTTATCCTTGTAACTGATTTGACTATAAATGTAATTGGGTTATATTTTGTACACCTTTAAGAGAAATTTGTATTTCTACTCAATATTTTATTTTAGGCTTAAAATTTCTATTTTAAGAAGTGCAATTAAATTATTTTATTATTTCTATCAAAATTAAATTTTTATTTTACTTATACTCATCTGTTGAAATCACTTCTGCTAGTTCTCTTCAGTCGTCAACTCAGTTCTAAGTGACAAGACATGCCATTAGAAATCTCTTAGGTTAATGTGATGCACAATGTTTTTCTGATTATTGACAAATATGTGTATATGTGTTTATGCATGCTTACTGAATTATGTTTGAAAAAAAGACTGTTTTTATTTTAGATTGCAAATGTCTCATGCCTCAATTTCATATTCATTAAAGTTAGTAATTTAATATCTCTCTTTTAACAAAGAAAATATTTAACAGTATCTGTTGAACCATATTCTACCATGTCTTAGTATGAAAGACATCATGCAACTATAAGAATGTTTTTAACAAGGTGTGTTTCACAGGAGTCCACAAGGATGCTAAGTTTCCTACTAAGTTACAAGCACCATCACACTTATGAGCTTCTAAGATTGACTTAAAATATCTGAAATCTTTCTTCCTTCCTCCCTCCTTCCTCCCTCCTTCTTTCCTTCCTTCCTATCATCCCTCCCTCCATTCTTTCCTTCCTTTTCTCCTTCCTTCCCTCCCTCCTTTCTACAGTGCCACATTCAAAGAACAGACCAAATGGTCTGATGACACCCATAGGCTTTTCTTCTTAAGGCTAATCATACGTCCCTACTTGCCACATCTGTATCTAACAGGGTAACTCATTTCCTTTCAACCTTTAGTGGACTAAAGTTCATTTATCTTCTAATCTACAGAAATAAGTTCACTCCTAACAACCTATGATACTCAACAAAACACACCCGTACTTTGGAATCAGTCATCCATGGTTAATTTCAGTTTCCTCATTTATCAAGGCAGCATGGTAGTAGTCAGGGTTAGGTACCACTAAAGGGTTTTGTGGCAACAGTGTTGTTTTGTCTGCTTTTGTGTTGACTAGTACAGATCAGTGTACCTCTGTATTGACAGCCTGGAGTACCCATGGCAAAAGCAACTGTTTTGTTAACTTCCACATTAAATTGTCATAGTCCTATGAAAGCACAGACCCAATTAATAACAATTTCATCCCAGGTTCAAAAATCTGGTTTCTTCTTAATCCCAACTTTCATATTTTTTAAACAAAGATACTATACCTCTCATTTTAAGTTTCAATTGTCTTTGTTCCTTAAAGTAGTTTTAGTCAATTAACCTGAGCCAGGAGGAAATGACTGCTGTGATGGCCACGTGCAGCATTGAAACCAGCTTTTGTTATTTTATGCTGTGCTGTCATTCTTTTCTGCTTCATGTACCCTGCAAACTAGCTGGTGAATTTAGGAGGCATCTCCCACATATATTGTACACTGTTCCCTATGTTAGAGGCCAATGTTTTGTGCCACACAGATTTCTTTGAATATGGAAGTGTTTGGCTTTCTTATTTCATCTCAGTGAGACAATCATGAGAAGTCTTTTCAAAAAGAGATCTATACGTCAGATATAAAAGGATAATATCATGACCAGCAGAAGCAGCCTATTTGTATGTCTTGTGATGAAACAACTATTGAATATAGTGCTTTCTAGTGGAAATCAAATACTCAATTGAAACAGCACTCACTTGATTAGGTAGTAGTGATATGCCTTTTATTGGTTGGACTCTGATACAAACACCTGACAACTACTAGAACTTTACCCAAAGAGACACGTATCACACACCACATAGTCTAATGATAGCTGTAAATATATGCAACTGTGACTCTGAGATAAAAATGCAAGATATTTATTATACACTTGAGTAAGATGCAAAAAAGTTCTTGATTAAAATAAATATGAGTGTAAGCTTAACAGACTATAATGGCTTTCTTTGTCTACCTATCTAATATTGTGGACACATTTGGCAATCTATTAAAATTAAAGCAGAGATAGACATTGTGGCACATGTGTTTAATCCCAGAACTTTGGAGGTAGAGAAAGGAGGTTCACTGTGAGTGGAAAGCCATCCTGTTTTATACTTCCATGTCAGCCAGTGCTACATAGTAAAGTGCCATCTCAAAAACAAATTATAGTAGCAACAACAGCAGCTAAATAAAAAGTGACAAGCACTTTCACATTACATTCTATGTGGATACTTAGTAGTCCCAAGTTATTTTCCAGTAGAGTTTTATTTTCTTCTCCTTCTCTTCCTCCTTCTCCTTTTTCTTCTTTTTTTTTTTTTTTTAGACTGGCTCCAGGAAGCGGTGATAAGAAATGAAATTCTACTTTCAAGAGGAGATTAAAATAATTTTCACTTTTTGATTCTGCTTATAAAAACACATATCAAGGGCTAGAGAGATGGCTCAGAGGCTAAGAGCAGTGGCTCTTCTTCCAAAGGTCCCGAGTTCAATTCCTAGCACCCACATGGTAGCTCATAATCATCTCTAGTGAGATCTGATGTTCTCTTTTGATGTGCGTGCACATATGCAGGCAGAATACTGTATAAATAATAAATAAATCTTAAAAAAGAAAACACATCAAAGAAAATGCTTAAGTGTGGAGTTTTTTAATTTTGAGTTTCGTTTTGAGGCCTTATTGCTTGCTATCTTTAACTAAGTTGTCTAAAAGATTTAAACTCGAGGTTTGAGGAGTGCTGGGTTTTCAGAGGAGTCAGGATAAATTTAAGAACACATTTTGTACATAAAACATGTCCATGAGCATTTTCATAGACATTCCAATAACCCGTGCTGCCAGACTTTCTTCTTCTATTCCACCACTCACCTCCTTTCCCCCTACTCCCTGCTCCCCTGCCCCCCCCTCACCATACCACTTCATTGTGGAAATGTTTGTTTCTATCAAGACTCTGGTGGGAGTTTCCCTCGACAAGTGTTGGCTGGGTCAGCTGCTGAGGCCTGAGCCTGAGCTATACAAGGGTATTCACCTTAAAGAGGTCTCCTAAATAATATTTGGCTGCAAAAGTGGTGAGAACTGGGACTCATCCTCTGCATCTTTTCTTAGAAATGCAACTCAGAAAGGACAAGACTCTAGCCAGCCAGTCTGGGGACCCAAATGGGTATTACTTGTCTTTACAAACAGGGCTACGGGTGGCCTCAGCTGGCCTACTAACACATTAATGACGGTGTTACTGAGTTTCTCCAACCCCTGCAGTTTCTCATATATAAGGAAATCATCTACATTTCAGGGCCGAAAGGGCTAATCCCGGTATTATCTTTATCAGTGTTGGTATGACTTAATTCAAATTCTAAAATTAAGAGTTATCTTTATATCGGTTTATGACTAGTATAGAAATTCAAAATTAACCATAGAAGATGTATTCTGGCTCAGTCAGTTTCAATGTGTTTGGGGACTAATTGGACCTCACCACTATTAAAAACATAAATTAGGGAAATATTCCAGCTATGATGATAATTATGAACTTGAGCAGAAAAGTATCACAACCAGTGGTTTTTTTGTGTCCTGTTCCCCCCCACACACACCTTACCCGACCCCTACCCAATGCCTTCTGCATTTGTAACACTGTGGACTGCTTTAGTTTGGATTCCAAGATGAAAACTTCCTTGATTTTCCTTCTTGAATGAAACAAATGTCTTAAAAGTGAGAGACTAAAAACTATAGCCCACCTATGTTTAATCATTAATAGTGAGCCCTTCCATGAACTTAGGTCCTGATTTTGGAGTTTGGAATCTGACCTTTCCCCTATAGATAAACACTGTTGTCGTGGCTTCTGAGGAGGGTCACTTCCTTGCTGGCTGCCACCAGAAGAGTCCACTTCTCGGTGACTCCTGGGAACTGGATGTGGCAGAGGGTAGCCAGACAGCATGATCCTGCTCGCTGTGCTTTTCCTCTGCTTCTTCTCCTCATATTCTGCTTCTGTTAAAGGTAAGTTTATGTTGCCGCCTCCTAAACTTGAGTCTCAGTCTCCCTCTTCGCTTTCTCTCTCCCTCTCCCCGCACCCTCACTGTGTATGTGGGTGTTGAAAGAGTTAAAAGTTGGAATAAGATTGGAATAACTGGGGGGGGGGCAACTAAGAGGAAATAAAAACAACATTTTAATTTATGACTGTATTATATAAAAATGGGGTCCATTTTCATTTCAGCCCACCATTCCCCAGACCAGTGTGTTTCTAGCTGCAGTTTCTCAGTCCTGGAAAAGATGTGAGCTATTGTTACCTGCTGCTGATGGACACACAGAATTCATTTGAATTGTAAAATAGGATTTAAAAAACCCAGTCCTGAAATTTCTTTCTAGTTGCTTAGCAATGAAATGCCAAAAAGAATCAGACTTAAAAAAGAAAAAAAGCGGGGGGAAGATTTGATTGCCAAAGAGTTATGAATGAAATGGTAAAGCATGTATGGAATTCTGTTGGCTTTCAATAATCCAAATCAGTGAATTAAAGGAAATAAAGCTATATAATATGGATTTAAAAATAAGACATCTTAAAAAATAGTATTACTAGCTAACACTTCTTGTTTTAAGATGAAAATTACTTTAAAAATAATGTAAGAAAAATACAAAAGGAAAAGCATTTCACAAGGAACGGTTTCAAAATGGTATGTAAAATATATTGATTTGAAATCTACAAATCCACCAGCTTATAAATAATTTTGGGTTTTGGATTGCTACCTTGCATAAAGATGTCACCTTTTATAGTTCATAGAAAGTTATACTGTCCAAACCAATGATCTAAGGACAATCTGTCATAGAACAGGCCAACTTCTAGTACTATGTATCCTGAGTGATTGATAAGATGATTACACATAAACCTTTTAAATCTGTGGTTTTTGATCATAAAATGAAGTTTGTCTCAAGATGTGTGTGTCTGAAATTTCTGCTTGAAAAAGGACTGTTACTACAACATGATACAGAGGGTTACAATTCAGTTATTCACCAGAGCAAATATATTTTTAAACTAGAGGGACTATTTTCAGTACCTTCAAAAATCATTAGTGTATAAGAAACATCTAGGTGGGAAAAAAGTTTGTAAATCATATAAGACAGTGTTTTATTGTTTCTCTAATATGATAAACAGTATAATATAGAACCTAATACCATGATTATTTTGAAGAAAAAATAATGGAGATATAGTAGTTACTATGGCTTCTTGCTTAATTCCTATTCTGTAAACTAAAAGTAGCAAATGCACACACACATACACACACACACACACACACACACACACACACACACACACCTCAGCAGCATGCAGGCACGCCAACCGCGCATGGGAGAAAGGTGGCTTAGAACATGACAATTTGTACAAGCTCAATGACAAATCCAGAGTGTTCATAACCCAAGGCTTGTGCAATTGAGAGGCCGTCTTTGAGAAAACATTACAAAAATACCTTATGCTTACAAAGGTTACTGACGAAAGATAAGGAATGAGTACAGGTTGCTAGGACCCTCTTCCAAAGACTTGCAAGGAGCCTGGGCAAGTGAGGGGCCTAGGGATTATGCTTCTTCACAGGAGTTTCTCCATTCCATTTTATTTCAAAGACTGTCTTATGCTAAATATAACAAACATACAATATAGGGCTTAATTCTATCCATGTGCATGGAATGTCCTTTGGTATTAGAAGACCATTGTAGGTTCTCTGCCCTCAAAATGATTGATATGTAACCGGCAAATGATTTGAGACTACTCTACCTTCCTACTAATCTTAGGATGAAGGTAGTGTGGAGGGCAGTCAGATTTACTGAGTGTGAACTTGAAAGGCTCAGGGATTCCCCACCTGTTATAGGTGTACCTGCTGAGAGCGGATCTGTTCTCAGTATGACTTTGGTTTTGTTCATGTTGGGCTTTTACTTTCTATTTGCTTTGTCACCTATTGTACTTCCTATTGGCTTCTTCATGTCCAGTCCCTGACCCCACCCTCAATCTAAGTCCATTGGCAGTCACCACCCCCTCCCTCTGCACCCACTCAGACTTTAAGTCAATGATATATTGGATGCCCAGTGTTGCCGGAACCCTGGACAACATGAACAGAGAGCTGCCCGAGAAGGGGGTGGCAAGCAACCCGGGAGCACAGGCCAGTTATTTGCACCATCTTAAACTTTGATGAAAAGGTCAGACCCTTGCGGCACGTTGAAAGAGGGAGAGAAGCGATGGGAGAGCAGAGCCGATCCTGCTCTGGGCTTCACCTTCCCAGCACAGTCAGGAGCTGATCTGTCATTTGTTCCTTGTTACTGGGAAAGTAAAAGAAAGAAAATATCAGCACAATAGTTTTGAAAGCTTTGGATTTTAAGAAGTACTCCCTCCTACACATTTTCCATCATGATTTTTGTCAGAAGGCACCTTCATGTCCATAAACTCAGGTTTCCTAAAACCTAAACTTGAAAGTCTGCACTGTGAGTGGGGGTTGAACTTAGAGTCAGCCTTTGTCAGCTCTTTCATACTGCTTACCTTTCAAAATTGCTGTCAGGATTAGATAAGACAGCACACAGTACTTTTGTGCCCTATATGGAATTTGATAGATGTCACTAAGAAAAAAGAAAGTCTTTCTGGCCAAGATTTTCTTCCTGACCACAAAGTAGTGTTTGAACTGCTGCAGAGCAACCAGTTAAAATGCAAATGAGGCTGACAGAGTTATACACTGTGTCCCATTCTAGGTCTTCTTGACATCATCTTCCATTTACATCTCATGCCTCAGGCTTGACCCACTTGGTGTCTGCTATTTATTTGTTTGTTTGTTTGTTTGTTTGCAATGCCAGCTCTCACCCATCTGTCACCTGCCTCTTCTGGGTTCCTATTGAAACCCTTGCCCTCCTTTTGAACCTTTGTGAGAGCATGGAACCTATAATTGGATCAAAAAAACCCCTCTTTTAGCTTCCTGTCTCACAGAGTCAAACTCTAAGCCTACGGACTTGTCCTCCCGAGTCTCCCTGTTGCCCAGAGGCACCTATTTAACCCCTCCTTCTGCTGTGCTGCTCTCGCATCTGCAGAAGCCCTCTTCAGCGCCTTGGCACTTGCTACTCTTTGTGAGAATCAGAGCGGGAGAAGAGCATGGCTCCTGCTGCAGAGGTACATGTGGCCTAAAGCTGCCCTTGCCACACAGAGGTCGACCCGTCCCCTTTCCTAGCAGCCCTGTCTCCACCAGCATGGATGTTAGCCCGTGATATTTGCTCATGCGCAATGTTAACTCCATAAGGATAGAGATTGCGTCTAGTCTCCTCTCTCGTTGGCGTGGCTGTTGACTCTAGAAAATTGCCTATGCCCTAGGAGTTTCTCCGCACATCCTTGTTGAAGGAAAGGATAGAGCCCTGCCTCCTTTCCTAGGAATTAAAGAAAAAATGGATCTAAAATTATAGAGGTGTGTTGTAAAAGAGCATGATCTTTAGAGCCAGATGGCTATTGTTCCCATCATGTCATCATTGTTAATTACCCGAGTAACTCTAGGCAAACTGTGCAATCTTTATGTCCATCCGTTTCCTCATCTAATAAAGAGTAGTAATGCTCACTCAGCACCAGATGTGGTGGTGCAAAATTGTAATCCAAGCAACTGCAGCAAAAGGCAAGAGAAAAAAAAGTTCCAGGCCAGCCTGGGCTACACAGTGAGACCCTGTCTCAAAACAGACAAATAAAAACCAACAGAACAAGGTTGAATTTATTAGATTTTTATGACTGTCATCACACATAATCTTGAGGCAACATGTTTTGGTCTCTCTCTCTGTTTTCTTTCTTTCTTTTTTTTTTTTTTTCCTGGAGACTATATAGCTATTGCGTTGCATGGACGGGCAGTATCTGATGCAGACCAGGTTGGCCTCAAACTCGTAGAAATCCACTTGCCTCTGCTTCCCAGGTGCTGAGATTAAATGCATGCACCACTAACATCTGGATACACACATACTTAAGGAGAAAGTAATTTGTGACTTCCTGTTAGAATGAACTAACAAAGCAACCCCAGTAACCCCAAGGAAGAGTATCCACACTGAATCCTTCTTGACTATATCCAATGAGTGATACACAGAAAATATACAAACTAGCTTTTGTCATCAAAAATTTTCTGTGTCTGAGAAAAATTTGAACCTATACCTTTGAGTGTCTTGGGAATGAGTTAAAATGAACTTTTCCTCTGTGTTTATGTTGTTGTTGTTATTGGTTTTTTTATTTTGTTTTGGGGGGTACCCAATATAGACCTGTATACTACTTGATATTAAATATCAAATTTAATCCCATGTAAAGATTTTATGTAATTAAGAGTCTTTTTTCAGGCACAGTCAATTTAAACATATTTATGAGGCTCTAAAATGTTTCAATTTTCTTTAAAATATGATTACAAGCTAATATTCCTGGACATGTGCTTTTAATTAATTAGTTAGTTAATTTATTTTTGAAACATGGTCTCACACTGTACCTTAGGTTGGCATGAAACTCACTATGTAGTCCAGGCTGGCCTGAAACTATTATATTGCCCAGGCTACCCTCAAACTCATGGGCATCTTTCTGCCTCTGTCTTCAAAGCTCCAGGATTACAAGAACAAATCACCACAATCACCACTGAAATGTTCTTTGGATGAGTTTCCTAATTAAGCTTGTAGGGAAAACTACAACGAAAAGACATTTTTTAAATGCAGCAAGTATGCAAATGAAAGAACTCTTTCAGATGACTAACACTTTTTGACACTCAGCTGTTAGAATTAAAAACATATTAACTATGGTAAAGATAGATGTGCGGTTTGGTTAAAAGTACTTGTTGCCCTTCCAGAAGACCTGTACCCATATAGCAGCTTACTCCTGAATGTAGCTCTGGATCCTGGAAATCCAATGACCTATTCTGGCCTCCTTGGGTACTGCATGCATATAGTGTGCATACATGCAGGCAAGGCACCTATACACATAAAATTTTAAATGTTGATTACAAATGCTGTTACTCAATTTGTAAAACAAATCCAGTCAAGACCTCTGCTTGAACTTGGAGTCACATGATTGAAAGCAAACCTGACTATTACTCTAGAACTGAATTCCTGTCTAACCAGGACAATATAGGGATAGACAGGGACAACTTGCTAATTTATATAAACAATGCTTTCTGTAATGGAAGCTCGTTTGAATGTTCATCAGTTCACTTAGGCTCTGTGGTTTGTAAGCCAATGATTTCAGTGGATGGAGAAGCACACCATCTTTAGTTCAACAGGTGCTTGTTAAGCTTAGTGAGCCCCAGTGAGCTGGAAGAATGCAATGGTGGTAAGACAGTATGTTCTCTGGCCTGACAGGTGCCTGACAATTAAAACTTGACCCATGTCCCTCCTTTAATGCAGGTCACACAACTGGTCTCTCATTAAATAATGAGCGGCTCTACAAGCTCACGTATTCCACTGAAGTGTTTCTTAATGGGGGCAAAGGGAAACTGGAAGACAGCGTGGGCTACAGGATCTCATGTGACGTGGACGTTGTGTTACTGTGGCGGAATCCTGATGGGGACGATGACCAGCTGATCCAAGTCACGGTGGGCACTTTCTACCAAAGTGGAACACATAAGACCACACTGAGATTGGATGTCAGACGTACATCACCCAGATGCGCTTGTTTTGTACTCTTGATTAAACTTGGTTCGTTATCTTTCACAAATGTTGCTGCTGATCAATAGTGAGTTTTTGGCAAATATTTGGAGCAGGCTGTTGGGAGATACTGGCTCCATGCTGCTGAGCAGCTGGAGTCTGATCTCCAGTTCTTTAAATCATCTTAATATGAAAGGGACATTGTATTGGAGTACGTTAAAAAAGTTCTGTGTGGAAGGGATTTGCAATGCATGCCGTGCAAGGAACCATGGAGAGTGAAATGGAGATACGTTAGGAGAGGCCTCATTTAACAGGTGAAATTACTAATGAGGGACAGAGCCTCTTCTAGAAGGAACCAAGTACTTTGTACAATGGCAGTATTTGGTGAGCCATGATGGTTTAGATTTGTGAGACTTTTTCTAATGTCGAAACATTGTAATTCTACTTTCCAAGAACCTGACAGCAATGGATTCCATTTGAAGTTAGTTATTCTTTTGCAGGTTACTGTTAGATGCACTGGACCAAATGCTTGCAACAAATAGCTTTGGTTGGTTTATTGTAACCTAGTTGCCAATCCCTTGCTGTTTCTTTGAATGTCTCTAGTGGTCATTTTATTTTCAAAGCTGGCTCAAACATCGCCATCCACTCTGAGTCATTTATCACTAACAGCAAGCTTTCCTGCAGAAAACAGTGCCTACATCCTTGTTCTGTAACGCTCACCTTTCATTAAAAAAAAAAAAAAAAAAACACAAGGATGCAGGAAGGGCAGGAATCCTTGTAGACACACCACAGACAGGGAAAGGATGAAGCAGATAGCAACTGTTCAAAACAAGTGACAAAAGTGACACAGAAAAGCCAAATTCAAGCCACAGATGTAACTCAGGATGACGGAGTCAAGTCTCTTCATTTTTGACTAGTTAAAATATCCAACGTTAAATTCTTTTAAAGGAAATGGCATGGTGAGGCTCTGTAGCTTAGTTGGTTAAGGCCTTTTTCCATAGAAAAACTTGAGCAACAAGTTCTATGAATCAAGGTTTGAAAGATGGCAACCTCAATTGGTTTCCTTTACCACTTTATTTTTCAAGAGAGCAGATGTTGGAATTTTTTTCTAATAGTTTTATTTCATTGACTTTAGATAACAGCTGTCAACATTGACAATGTGAATCAACAGAGAGGAGAGAAGAGCATCTTCAAAGGCAAAACTGAAGCTAAGATCATAGGAAAGGACAACCTGCAGGCTCTGCAGAGACCCATGCTTCTTCATCTAGTCCGGGGAAAGGTAAAGGCTCTGGGGTTGTCTTCCCTGCTTCCTAGTCTAGTCCCTTCAGCAGGTGGTGCTCTGAGGGTATTGCTGTTGCCTTTATTTTCAGTATAATCGTCTCAAGAACCGAGGAACAAAGGCTGCTGATTAAATGTCTCCAACGTAAATCAAATCATGTCCTGAATTCTATTTCCTATCCAGCTTCTCTGTCTGTCTGTCTCTCTCTCTCTTTCATTACATGATTTGTCCTGAATTCTATTTCCTATCCAGCTTCTCTGTCTGTCTGTCTGTCTCTCTCTTTCATTAAAGTCTTTGTAATAGAATGGCACATTGGCTTATGTGAGAAACACTTTCTTAAGTGCATCTTTTATTAATATTAAATTAGGAAGGGTTGCAGAGCTAGCAAAACACAGAAAATAATCACAGCATGCTCACATAAGTTCAGGAACTTTGGCAGATTAGAATGGAAGGTTAGAGCCTAGAAAAATAATACTAATTTGTGAGGATAGCTGTCTGGACAAAGCATGAAACTAATGTTTTGCTGTGTCATGTTGAAGACAGGGCAGCTTTCAAAATGTTTAGATATTCTTTATAAATCTGACTTGGAAAAAGCATTATACATAGCAAAATGATGAATGAATATTATAATATCCACCTAGAAGCCCGACAATGAAATTCTATAACCTTTCAGAAGTTTTATGATTTAAACCCAACCCATATCATGGTCTTAATATGTTGAAACTGAGAATTTTGATCAGTTAATTATCAGGCATATCACATTCTATTTTTAGGAAAATTTCTGAAATTTTATTCACATAGGGAAGATGGGAGCTCAAGTTCAGTCATGAGATAGAAAAACAAATGGGGAGAGTTAATTTTTGCTTTGCATGTCTCCAAAGTTCAAACTTCCTTCCTTCTTTCTTTCTTTCTTTCTTTCTTTCTTTCTTTCTTTCTTTCTTTCTTTCTTTCTTTCTTTTCTTTCTTTCTTTCTTCCTTCCTTCCTTCCTTTCTTCTTTATTTTATTTTATTTTATTGGTTTGTTGAGACAGGGTTTCTCTATGTAGCCTTGGCTGTCCTGGACTCACTCTGTAGACCAGGCTAGCCTCAAACTCACAGAGATCTGCCTGCCTCTGCCTCCCAGAGTGCTGGGATTAAAGGCTCCTGCCACCACTCCCAGGTTAAAGTTCAACTTTCTACACTCAAAATAACGAAGAGAAGTACTCGAATGTAAAAAACGTCAGAAACCTTCATTGCAAACAGGATGCACATTTTTATGTTATGAAGTACTGAAAGAAGGACTCAGGCAGGCATCATAGAAAATGTGAACCCCCGTCTCTCAGAATGCCTTCGTCTTTCTCCACCACTCCAATAACTACGTGATTTGAGCCTTGCTCACAGGTCTGTCTTTCTTTTCTAACACTCATACCCTCTTAGTCAGCAGGAAGCAAGCTTTTGACTTCACAACACTCCTGGTACTTGGGAGCCTGCTCATGGTTCTTCCTGTTTTCCTTTTAACCATCTATACCTATTGCTAATTTACAGCCTTCAGCAGAGAAAAGGCCCAGTCCTGTCTGCAGTCCAGCCCCTCCACTCTCTGCACCTTTCCCAGAGTACCTCTGCCTTATGCTGACTGGTGTGCCCATGACGCTTTCTACCCATCCTTCAAGCCCACAGCCCTTTGTGATCATTTCTACTGAGGAAGCTGTCACCTTGCGTTCCATAGCAGCGAGTTTCTTGTGGGCAGCCACTACATCTTTCTCTCAGAGCATCCAGCCACTTGCTTATAGTGAAAATTCAATGAATGTGAAGCAAAGGGATGAACACAACAATTTATGTGAGGCTAAGTAAGCCACGAGGCTTGTGATTCCGTCAGTGATAAGAAAAGGGAACTCGATACTGACAGCACTGAGCTCTGTCAGAAGACACTGTGAACACTGTCTCCTGTGTTAGTCACGCACCTAGGAGGCACCTGCTGGGTTCTTATCATCCCTCTGCGACGTATGAGGAACTAGAGTTCTGAGAAGTTAAGAAAATTTCCAAAGGGCACAGAACTGGCAGGTCCTGAAGTTGGCACTTGAAGCAAAGTCTGTACTCTAAGCCTCTAAGCTTCTCTCTTCCACGGTCCTCTCAAGGCAAACCCTTCTGGGCTGACTTGGAGATTTTTTTAATGTAATTATTAATTTTTTTTACCACATGAATTCACTTACTTGATTTGCATATGGCTCAACTTTATTAACACAAAACAGCTGTTTTCTTCTCTGGCCCTCCAAAGTGTCAAGCTTCTTGAATGCATTAAATGCATTATGATCTTAACCACAACCTATCATTTTACAGCATCTTTTCGGAAAGCTGAGTACAAAGTCTTGTTACATACACACACACACACACACAAGAACTAGGTGCCCTCACTGTTCAAAGGCTGGAGGAAGCTGCCACATCACTATTTCGGTGACACCAATGTGCCAGCCCAGTGGGAGCTCTGCTCTGTGATGATTTGCTGTAGCCCCAGGTTAAAGTGCATCATTCTATCTCTCTCAATTGTACAATAAAGTACTCAGAAAAGGCTCGACCCTGTAGACTAAGATGAAGCCAAAGGGAATTTCCGGCCACATCATTGTTGGAAAGGTCATTGTCATTTCAGATTACAAGAAGAGAAACTGTGAAGGCAGAGAAACTGTTGATGAACCTTTTTTTTTTTTTTTGAGCACATTTCTACCCTAAGCCAAAATTAAAGTCTACACAAAATTTCGGGGATTTCAGGAGAATCTTTGTTCTTCTAGAGCACCCCCCTTTCTTCTCTCCCCATTTAAAGCTCCCATATTTACATTGTGAAAGAACCTAAGGAAATACTTAGATACATATTGGTTGTGTATTTTCTCTTCCACACAGTCATTCATTGCCCACATGTAAGTGCTTGGGCCTGATTTGACTTTGTGTGCATGGAATAAGTAAGCTGGGAACAAGGCAGCTACCTGTTAAGTTCATTAGCACTGACAGATGAAGGCTCTGGTCATAACAGAGTCTGAAAAGCTAATCGAGCCACCAGACAACTTCTAGACTCCACACCTGCTTTTGCTTCTCTCTATTGGTGAAATTAAGTTTGCCTCTTATTTTGCATTGTTTCCTGGTGTGGATCTGCTATGTAAATCTGGCTTCAGAGCTCCTGCTTCTAGAGGGACCCTGCAGAGAAGCTGTGTGTGTGGTACCTGTCAACATCACCTTGGAAGCTTCTAAGTTCCATATCTTCATTTGCTTCTGTCTCAAGACAGCACTTCCTAACTATGCTCTGTCCTAAATAAATATCAGAGATGAAATGGTGAATCCCTGTTTGCCAGGATCAATCTGGCTTATTCTTGTTGTTTAGGCAATGGATGTAAATTTGCCTTCTGTTATTGTGCTGGTAAATTAAGAGGGCATCTTCTTCCTAGGGAAAATATAGTCCCCACCCACCCCCCAAAATGGCCCTGGTTTTGACCACACGGTCTGGATGTTCCTTGCTGGCAGCCTGCCAAGCCTCGCTCTGAATTCCTCATGTGGAAAACTCAGCTTGCTGTTCTCAGGGAAACTCTGTTGACTGTGGATCCAGAGCAGAGGCTTGAGCACTTGGGTATTTAGAACTCATTTTAGAACTAAATGAAGTTATCAGTTTTATGGCCCAAACACCATAAAACATACTCAGCTCCTCTTGCAAAATAGTGAATTTAAGATTACTGCCGTGACAGTCACATGGGTCAAACTTCAAAGTTCCAGTTTATTAATATTATCATTGTTAAGTAATTTTGATGTTTGACGGATATGGGTCAGAATGTCAGCTTCACTTTGGATCAGATGGGCTTGCTTTAAAAATGAACAGTTTTAGCTTCTGAAGTTGCAGCCATCCAAAGGAAACAAAACAAAACAACAGGCTTGCTCACTTTTCTAGTTGTAGGAAAACAGTAAATACCAATAGAAAAACAAATTAAAACTTTTTGGTTGTGTCTCAGAGTTTATGCTTTTCAGATTACTTACTTGGGAAAAAAATAATGCTGAAGTACTGAGGCAGCCAGGTGGACATCACAGAGGTGACCAGTGATGGAACAGTGTGTGGCCCGATTTGTAGACTTAATCCAAGCCCTGTGTCTCCTGCAACACAGCCAGAACTCTAAGAACTCTTTGTGGGTTAGGGACATAGGAGCTAATGGGACAGTGCATTTGCTTCCCCATTTAATGTCTCCTGAAGCATTTAAGGCTGACCAAAATGTCGCCTTCCATGGATACACATGCATTCAGAACTCTAGCTATAAGACTCCTGGAGCCATGAAATCCAGATATGTCCTTCTCCCAGGCATTTGCACTGGAAACCGTACTGTCACTGCTAATGGAAGGAAATCCACTTGCTAGTGTAGAGCACCGGAAAGCCTGCTCGGCTCTGAGAAACAGCCAGCGATTTGTCTCAGAAGATGATTCCTGGAGGTTTAGACAGTGAAGTCACCGGCTCAGGTCCCTTTTAACCAGCACAGACAACACTGTTCCAGCTCTTAGGGATTATGCAGTGTAGTGACTAAAACTGAACACAGATACAGTATCCAGAAAACCTGTCACAAGGCAAAACATGTCTAGGAAGTAAAAATAGAAAGTTGAGGCACTTGCGTATTTAATTCAGGCACAATATTGTCTCCGAAGACATGAGAGAGTTTTAGGTAGGCTGAATTATTCAGATTAGTATTAATTAAAATCATCACATTACTGAGTTTTTTTTTTTCTTTTTTTCCTGAGACAGGGTTTCTCTGCATAGCCTTGACTGTCCTGGACTTGCTTTAAAGACCAGGCTGGCCTCGAACTCACAGAGATCCACCTGCCTCTGCCTCCCTGAGGGCTGGGATTACAATTGTGCACCATGGAGGCTAGTGAGCTCTCTATTTTTGTTTGAAATTCTATGCCTGCCTTCCTTCCTTCCTTCCTTCCTTCCTTCCTTCCTTCCTTCCTTCCTTCCTTCCTTCTTTGAGAAACAGGAAAGCATTGGGGGTTGAGGGTGGGGGTGGAAATGCTCTTCCACAACTTCTGCAGAGCATAGTAATTTTTAGAGGGAGGGCATATCTGTCCTCTGATTCTGAACCATGTGATATGTTTAAAGTCAGCACAAGGTGAAAACAATAGGCTGCCCTCTAAAAACTTCTCTATATTTTGTGTTGTTTCTTACAGATGGTCTGACTCATTAAAATAACAAAATATAAATATAAAATGTAAATGTCAAGGATAAGACAAAGCCAAGCCACTTCCTATTCTTGCTAAATCACATTTTCCTCGTCTCAACCTCTTCCTCTATCTTCTGACATGAACCGTCAGCAGTGGCCATGGGCAGGCTGTACGGTAGAAGCACCTTCTAGTCCTTCAACCTCTGAACGTCCTTCTACCCAAAGCAGCATCAATGCTCTGGAAACACTTTGACCCTCTGCATTTTATTCATGGGCAACCTGGGCCTTCATGAGCAAACCTGGGCCTTTGTCACAGCCTACAGACATCATGCCGTTTCAGGAGTCTTAACTGTCATTTGTGGCAATTGTCAGTCTCTTCCAAGAACCTTTTCTTCACTGGCCAGCTTTTGTTTCAAGCAGAATTATAGGTGAAAAGTGTGTGACGGGAACAGAAGGAATACTCCTCGTTTTTCTTCCTTGCATAGCCTCAGTTTTCACAGAACTCCCCTTCTCTCTGTAGTGATCATGATGCTCAGAGTCTTCATTTTGGGCTCCTAAGTCCCATTTCCTTCTTAGAAACCTGCTTCCTTTCACAAGAAAGTAATCACAGCTTTGTATTAACAGACTAATCCCTCACACTATCAGTAGGGGTGAGAACCTGGCCTCTCTAGCCAGTTATTTAACCAAATTTGATAAACAATGTACCATTGCTTCATTTGTTTGTTGTTGTTGTTGTTTTGAGTTTGAAATGAATTATTTTATTTTTGTAAAATTTTTTATTAATTATACTTTATTCATTTTGTATCCCCCCTGTAATGCCCTTCCTCCTTCCCTCCCAAGTCCTCCCTTACTTCCCCTTCTCCATGCATGCCCCTCCCAAAGTCCACTGATAGGGGAGGTCTTCTTTTCCTTCCTTCGGATGCTAGTCTGTTAGATCTCATCAGGAGTGGCTGCATTGTCTTCCTCTGTGGCCTGGTAAGGCTGCTCCCCACTCAGGGGGAGGTGATCAAAGAGCAGGCCAACCAGTTCATGTCAGAGACAGTCCCTGTTCTCATTACTATGGAACCCACTTGGACACTGAACTGCCATGGGCTACATCTGTGCAGGGGTTCTAGGTTATCTCCATGCATGCTACTTGGTTGGAGTATCAGTCTCAGGGAAGACCCCTGTGCTCAGGTTTTTTTGGTTCTGTTGCTCTCCTCGTGGAGCTCCCATCCTCTCCAGATCTTATTATTTCCCCACTTCTTTTGTTGGGCAGAGTGCAGGAAATCTATTGCTTTATTTGTGTTTTTCTTTTTCCCTTTAGGTTAAAGAGTTCTACTCGTATGAAAATGAGCCCGTGGGCATAGAAAACCTCAAGAGAGGCTTGGCCAGCTTATTCCAGATGCAGCTAAGCTCTGGAACCACCAACGAGGTACTTAGTGACACTTCTAAGAGTTCAGTCGGCATCTCGGTGAAGGGTGAGGGGGCTCCTCCGCAATCCCAGCTACGTGGGAGCCAAGGCCCCTATTTCCAGCGAAGGTCTGCCTGGGCCATTTGTAACTTGAAGGCAGCCTGGGTAACTTAATGAAACCCAGCAGATCTCCACCACCCTTAGAAGAGCTGGATGTGGCCGGTGCTACAGGGCAGAGGCAGGTGAAGCCTGAGAGTTCACTGGCTAGCCATGCTGATCGAGTTGGTGAGCTGCAGGTTCAGTGAGAGAGCCTGAATGAGGCAGAAAGCGATGGAGGAAAACACCTCATGTCCTTTATGACATACATGTATGCGTATGGATACGTACACACATACACACAGGTATATGCACATGCTTTTACCACACTCAGATACACAATACACACATACCTCCCAAGCAATAATAAAATATAAAGAGGGCTGGGGGTATGGGTCAGTAGTAGGGAGCTCTTTGGGCATGTAGGAGGTCCAGTTCAAGCCCCAGTACTACAAAATAAACAAGTAGGTCAGTAGATAAGTCAACCAGCCTCTTATTTGTCAATAGACAAATCAAAAAGGTTTACAAGCATTTCTGCCTATTGAAACACCACAGGAAATTATGACTGCTATGTTGTTTTAGGAAAAATGGCTTGAACCAAATAGTCAGAGTTCATTTACATATGAAATTATTGCTTAAATACAAAGTTAATCAGTTATATTAAAGGAACTTTGGATAAATTGTTAGATATGTAGAAAACCTTGGGGACCCAATGGTTGCTAGGTGTCTCTGTCCTGCTGCTTTGTGAGAAGCATGTTAGTATAGTCCCCAGAATTTTTCTAGGGAAGCTGAACTCATAGATAAGCAAGGAGCTGGGCAGCTGTGTTTGAATAATCTCTGGTATTTGGAATGTACTGTTGGTGTGCAGAATTGCTGCTCAACCCCAAGTCCCCTGACTCAGTGAGGAAAGAGAAATGACTTAGAGAACTCAGAGGATCTCAATTATCACTAGAGTCAAGTTGGACCCCAGTTTTCCTGGTCTTAACTCATCCTGCCCATGAGTACAGGAGAAAATGTGAGGGCAGGGCTAGGCCAACGGAATGTGGCTAGCTTGCTAAAATAGCAGCAGGCATGGTGCTGGCCCGAGGCCCAAGGGGAAAGCTCAGAGGAGCCAAACAGAGTCTATTTGGGGATGTTTTTGTCTAAACTCAAATTCTTGTTTTGAATGAAAAATGAATGTAGTTAATCCCGTGAGTTTCAAGAATTATGAATTTCAAGAATTTCCTCATTTGAAAATCACACACACCATCTTTAAAAACATTCCTGTCTTACCAGATAATTATCCACACAGACAGAGATTTCAATTATGGTCAGGTAGTTTATCCAAACCCTGAGCTCAGAGGGAAGTAGACTGGCTCACCATTCCTGGGACAACTGAAGAGGTGTTTTAGAACTCGACCAAAGACAGTGAGAATCCTGTAAGAGCCTTCAAATGGTTCTGTCCTTTTTTTTCCTTTTTCTTTTTTCTTTTTTGTCATCCTGGGGTTTGGTGGAATTCTTAATGGCAGAATAGGGAGCCTAGGATTCAAGCGTCTTTCCATGAGAATGCAGATGGCCCACGTGGCACCCCAAGCATTATGCTCTTGCTTTCTGTTCCAGGTAGACATCTCTGGGGATTGCAAAGTAACCTACCAGGCTCAGCAAGACAAAGTGGTCAAAATTAAGGCCCTGGATACATGCAAAATCGAAAGGTCTGGATTTACAACGGTAAATCAGGTACCACAGGTCTTGCTTCTCTTGCCTAATCAATAAGGACATTTTGTAGCAATTTCAAATAATAGAAAAAGCAGCAAAGCTGACACATTTGTTATTTTTAGCTTAGCTTGTATTTTCACACACGCCCGAAGAGCAGACATTTAAATGTGTTGTGGCTGTGTGGGGGTAATGGGCCATGGTATAAGAGAGGCACTCTTTTGCAAATTGAAAGACAGCAGCTATTTGATTCAATTACATTTCAGGATAATCACTTTCTACTTATTGATTACTTGCACAGGTGTTGGGCATCAGTTCAAAAGCCACATCTGTCACCACCTATAAGGTAGAGGACAGCTTTGTCACAGCTGTACTTGCAGAAGAGACGAGGACTTTCTCCTTGAACTTCCTACAAACCATGGCAGGAAAAATGGTGTCAAAGTAAGACAATGCTAAAAGTCTTGTTTTCCTTCAAATATTGCTAGAGTCAACCTTTTCTTACATACATTAGTGTGTTTGACTTGTAAATAGGTGTGTGTGTGTACACACTCACTTGCGTACACAGAACTTCTTCATTTAGACTGAATTCCTTATGAATATCAGCTCCGACTTGTTCATCTTTTACACAAACTAGAGGACCACATAGAAGATACTAGTTTCAGTAGAATTGCCTATATTTTGATGACGAGAGACAAAATTCTAGGAGAGTATGTCAGAAAAGAAATCACCACTAAGACCAACTTTTGGAACATGAGATTTGCTGAGTGACTTAGTTAATAGGTGACACGTGTTTGCCTTGATGTGCTCTTCAGGAAGCAGTTCTAAACTCAAGAGGCCTGGCATCGCATGTCTTGCTCAGCATCCAGGCAATTTTTCTTCCTTGTATTGTCTCAGAGTGATATTTTGAAAATCTAGACCCGAACTTCCAAACCTTTGAATAAAATAGTTAGCAGCAGAAAAAAAAAAAAGTGTAATGTTGGGGTTTAAGGTATCCCGGAGGGCCTGCAGCTTGACGGTGAATGGGCCTGAGTAAGCTAGTTGGTTTTGTGCTTTCTGAAAGAATTGAAACTTTAGTATCTTTTTCTCTCTCACACACACTCACCAGTTCTTAAAGTGTACTGTTTCCTTTTGGCGTTGCACAGGCAGAAACTGGAGCTGAAGACGACTGAAGCAGGCCCAAGGCTGATACCTGGGAAGCAAGTTTCGGGAGTAATTAAAGCCGTTGATTCGAAGTACATAGCCATTCCTATTGTGGGACAGGATCTCCAGCGTGTCTGCAAAGGGTGCCCCTCTGTGAGTGCGCGCAAGACCACACTAACCAGCTAGATTGTAATCGCTCACACACTCTCTCTCTTTCTGTGTTTGTTCATTCATTCCTTTCTTCTCTCTCTCTCTTTCTTTCCTCCCTCCCTTTCTTCTTTCCTTACTTTCTTTCTCTCCACAGCAAACGTATCTGCTAATTCTGTAAAGGGATCAGCCATTCTAAAACAGACAGCGTGGTGATTTACCACAGAATTAATGGTAACTGGTAAAATTTAGCGTTCTATACAATGAGGTCTAAAAATAAAAGTACTGAAGGAGGGAAGCAAAGCGGTTTGGGTTGTTTCAAAGCTGAAAGATGCCACTGATTAGAATTATTATTTTCAAAACCATTGTACGATAACTGTAGTGTGTGAGAAAACTACCCTTTTCTCAATACTACCCATTTGCATAGATACAAGTTCTTAGATCCCAGCAATGGCATGGCATTGGATTTCACACAAGCAACACCATAAGGAGAGCAGGGAGCTCAGGCTGTTTGAAAAAGTGATTTGCAGTGAGAAATCAGGTGTGACACTGCAGCAGATCTCACTTCGCCCTTCCCAAATACCAAATCCCCTGCTGTTAGTGAAAATTCTGCACACTTCCGCTGGTGTGCTCCAAGCCTGGCTGGCCTCAGGTGCAGTTATCATAACCCAGGCATAGGTGGACCTACACAACCAAACATCAGTTGGCTATTGTCTAAGGTCCTGCAAATCCGGCACACGTAGAGGATGATGGTACTACAGAGGTGAGGCCCCCAGGGGAAGCAGGCTGCCCTGTTTGCTTCTAGTTTCACACAATGTTTGCGATGAGCAGTTGACCACTGCATCTCTGTAGAGAACAGCAGCTTTGGTAAATTGGAAGCTCTGGATTAAGGCGATGGCCCCCTGTGGCTGTGTTCGCAGCTGGCAGAGCACTGGAAGTCTATCAGAGAGCACCTGGAGCCTGACAACCTGTCCAAAGCCGAGGCTGTCCGGAGTTTCCTGGCCTTCATTCAGCACCTCAGGACTTCCAGGAGAGAAGAGATCCTCCAGATCCTGAAGGCAGAGAAGAAGGAAGTCCTGTAAGCCACACTGTTGCTCAGGGTCGTCTATCCACCAGGAAGAGAGTTTCACACTGTTACTGTCTTTTAATTTTTTTTTAAAGATTTACTTATTAATTATGCATGCAGACTACGTCTGCATGTAAGCTTGCAGGCCAGAATAGATCTCATTATGGATGGTTATGAGGCACCATGCAGTTGGTGGGAATTGAACTCAGGAGCTCTGGAAGAGCAGCCAGTGCTCCTAACCACTGAGCTGTCTCTGCAGCTCCCTCTTGTAATTATTTTTAGATAGGCTTACTTTATGTGTATGAATGCTTGGCTGCGTGTCTTCTGTCCTTGGAGGTCAAAAGGGGATACTGGATCCCCTGGAACTGGAGTCGCAGCTGGTTGTGAGCTGCTATGTGGGTGCTGGGAATAGAACTAGGTTCTTCTGCAAGAGCAGCAGTGTCCTAAACCACCGAGCAACCTCTTTTTTAAGTAAGAAGGACTCCTTTCCAGTCTTCTGTCCTACCTCCAAACTGGTGGTTCTTCTGGCCTGCATTTTCTATCTAACAGTTGTGCCACAGGTCAGAAATTTAATGCTCACCGGGCCTGAAATGCAGTAGCAAGTTTTCACACCGATTCTCATACTATTATTTTGTGTCCATGAGTCTAAATCAGTACAGGCTTGGGTTTATCATGCCCTGGGGTGAGGACTGCTTCCCTCTGTGGAATTGTATTTTAAAGCTATTAATCGATTTTGTGTGTTTGATGTATTTTGAGACAAGGTTTTCCTCTGTAGCCCAAGCTATCCTGAAACTTACTATGTAGCCCATGCTGGCCTTGAACCTGGGTTGATCCTCCTGCCTCAGCCTCCTTAGTGCTGAGATTACAGAAGTGAGCAAACTGTGAGCATGGTATTTATATACATGCGTTCATTAGTGTGAAAATTTAGTTAAAAATTTTATCATGCCCAGACTCAACTAACCAAAGATGTTTTTCATGACTAGTTTTAAACTAGAATCTTTCCATGGAAGACAATAACATATTTGTTGTGGATAAAATAGAACTACCATGATGTCTTTTTTATTTTTAAAGGGAAAAAAACCTTCTGCCTTACATATGAATTTAAAATAGTTATCATTTTCTATCAGTGAGGTACTTTAATTAAATCAGGCATTTGAAAAAATTTATTTGAGAAGTGTTTATGTTTGAAAGCTTATTAGACAAAAGTGTTGAATTTTGGGCTTTATAGTTTATGTATTACTTACATAGGAAATACTTTCAGCATAGTTTATGATTTCATTTATCGAATTTTAACTTAAAGATCTTCAAATTGTATTTTGGGGGCTAGTATACAGTAATAATGTAAATGTTCTAAGAAAAAGAAAGAATTAAGGAGTCATTTAAGTAGAATAAAGAGGTATTTTGAGAATACTCATGTTTTTTGTTTAAAGGAAAAATGTACTTCCTCAGGAAGTTCAAGTTAAAGAATAGCTATGCATGGCAGAGATCTGGAGTAAAGTCATGAACACTGATTCCTGAGGTGACGCTTGTTTTCCAGACCTCAGCTGGTGGATGCCATCACCTCTGCTCAGACTCCAGATGCATTGGAAGCCATCCTAGACTTTTTAGATTTCAAAAACCCCAACAGCATCATTCTCCAGGAGAGGTTCCTGTATGCCTGTGGATTTGCCTCCCACCCTGATGAGGAACTCCTTCGTGCCCTCCTTGTAAGTTGGGGGACATCTGGGAAAATAGTGACCATGGGCTGTGAAAACAACAACAACAAAAATGATAAATGAAAACCTTTTAAATGTAAGCAGGTGTTAAAAGTGGATCCAATCAGAGTCGAGAGCTTTCCTAGCGTTCACATGTGGGCTTTGCTGGCTTCTATTCTGTGCATTAATCACCAACAGCTCAGCAAACCTCCTCACTGAGGTTCTTTGCAAACCTAGTGACCAGCACAACCTGTACTTTCTAACAACCTAGAGATTACAAGCACCTATCTCATCATGTGACAAAGGCCAAAACATCAGAGCGGAGAGTCTACACGATGCTTCAATAAGCAAAAAAAATTACTTTGACTTAAAAAATCTTCTTGCTGTTTCTACTACATACACATTGATGTCCCTGCTTCATATAAAGAATATTACAGACTTTTTTGGGGGGAGGGGAATCCTAGACTAACCTGAATAATCAAATCCCTGACCCCTGAAGGGTTCACAGACTGAGAGCAAGATCATCTGGGATTGGGCATTCTAGTAATCCTTCATGCAAAACCAGACATGTTTCTAAGTGCCTCACGAACAAAATTCTGAGTTGGTTGTCTAGAAATGCAAAATCATTTCCCAGATGTTGATTACTTTACTCACTGGAAAGTGTCCTTTTGGAATGAGGAAGTGTCCTGATGACATATTTGATCCCTGTTTGGCCACAGAGTAAGTTCAAAGGTTCCTTCGCAAGCAACGACATCAGGGAGTCAGTTATGATCATCATTGGAGCCCTTGTCCGGAAGTTGTGTCAGAACGAAGGTTGCAAGCTCAAAGTAAGTCTCACATCTGCGGCTGCCTGGACCCCCCAGGGGAGTGCCTACACTCCTCACCCCTCAACTCCACTTGTCCTTTTTGCCTAGCAATCATTTCCATCTCACACACTTTACAGTTTAGCTTAGCTTTCTTGTTTATTTCTGTCTCTCAGTGGAATGTAAGCTCCACACAGTGATGAATCTTTGCTTTTCAACACCAGTTGCCTAAATGATGCCCACTGTATAGACTGTGGTCAATAAACACTCTCTACAAAGGAAATCACCCATCAGTCTTCCTCCTAACACAAATTTGTTCAAAGTCCTCCATTTGTGTACTCAAGCATATTTTGCCTTTGTTTTTATTTGTCTTTGACAAATTATACATCTATATGTATGTATGCACATATGTAATACATATGTATGAACGTGTGTGTGAGGTAAATGTGATCCTTGATACATTAATGCATTGTGCAATGGTCAAATTGGGTGGTTAGCATATCTATAACTTCCAATACATGTTGTCTCCTTAGAATAAAGAGATTTAAAATGTATTCAAGGATTTTGAAATATAACAATGCAATATTTTTAACTATAGTCACTATGTTCTATGGCCTCATGTTTCACTGGAGCTGTGTGACCAACATCTTTCCTCTTCTGGTCCATCCTCTTCTGCCTAGCACCTCCAGGGTGTTTATTCTCTGTGCCTGGCCTGTTTCACTTAGCATAATGTCCTCTGGATCTATCCATTTAACAAGCGATAGAATTTCTTCCTTTTTAAAGACTGAGCAACATTCCACTGTGTGGGCATACCAAATTCACAGCCATGATGAATAGAAGTTCAGTGAGCACGGTTGTGTAGCTATTTCCTCAGCATACTGACTGAATTTTCTGTGGGCAAATACTCAGAAGTAGGGCTGCTGCATAATGGGTAATCGCATTTTTCCAGAGCAACTGTACTAATTTGTAATTCTACCGACAGTATTCAAGAATTACACTTTTCAGTGCTTCACACATTTCAGCAGTTTTAATGATGACTAGTGTAATAGCTATGAGGTGGTACCTCCTTCTGCTTATTAGTTTGTACCTCTTTGATGATTGGGATACATTCATGCATCTGAACCATTTGTATGTCATCTTTGCAGGAATATCTATTATGGTCCCTTTTCCATTTTCCCTACAAACCAAAATAGGTTTATTTATTTTCTTGCTTTTGAGTAATTAGAGTTCTTTGTGTGTTTTAAGCATTAACCCTTTATTTGATGTATGATTTCTAAATAATCTCTTCCAGTCTCTCTGCTGTCTCTATTCCTCAATCCCTTGCTGTGCGCTCCCTTTAGTCTATTTTGCTCTCTTTCCATCCATGTCTTGGGGGCCTGTGTGAGGAATCTCTGTTTCCTTCTAGCTATTTTGCAGTTTCAGGTCTCAAGTTTAAATACTTGATTGATTGAGCTCCTTCTTTCAGAGGAGTTAGGAAAAGGTCCACTTTCATTCTTTTGTATATGAATGCATATATTCTTGTAGCCATTATTGTATCTTTACCCTGTTGTATGTTCTTGGCATTTTTGTTTAAAAGCCTTTCGCCATTGATGTGTGGGCTTATTTATCCCAGACTGATTTCATGGGCTATTGTTACTATAAATTTGTGCCAAGAACAAGCCATTTTTTATGACTGCAGCTTGGTACTGTATTTTAAAATGGGATGCCTCTAGCTTTGATCTTTTTGCTCAGTTGTTTTGGTGATTCAGTATCTTTTTTTATTCTGTACAGAATTAAAAAAAAATTTAGCTCTGTAGATATCTGGTGTGTTTATGTGGGTTGCATTGAATCTGCAGGTGACTTCGGATCATATACACATTTGACAATATCAGTTCTTCCAGCCCATAACCATGGGATATCATTTTACTTATTAGTGCTGCTTCCACTTGTTTCCATCACCGTTTTCTAGTGTTCAGTATGCAGTGTCTCGTGTCCTGGGGTATACTCTAAGTATTTTTGATGCTATTATAAAAGGTCTGTTTTATTACCCTCCTTTTCAGATATTACATTGTTAATGTCTGGAAATACTACTGACTTTGTTGGTTGACATTGTGTCCTGCAACTTTACCAAACCCATTTATCAGTTCCAATAGTGAGATAGTGGAGTTTGTAGACTCACCTATGTCTAAAGCTATCTGGTAATGAAACAGGTGAGCACACATATTTCTTTTCCTATTTAATAGCTTTTATTTCTATTTTCTAGCTAATTATTCTGGCTAGGACTTTCGAAATGATGGCGAATAGTGGTGCCTACTAAGCATTCTTTTCTTGCTCCTGATCCTGGAGATGCCCTCAGCTTTTCATTGTGCAGTGTGTTCATGAATTATGAGTTCATTACATGGGATGATCATGAGGGGCATTCCTTCTGCACCCCGTTTGTTGGGAAGTTATCAGAATAGACAGTAACATTTCGTCTAACGTCTCTTCTATACGACCATATAGCTGCTCATATGGTCAGCTACATTTGTTCATTTGCATTTGCAAAACCCTGACTGATTTATCACAGGGATAAATCTCATTCACCAGTGCAGAATGTGTATGTTGGTATTCTAGTGTACTCTTGCCGAGTTAAAAAGATGTATTGATTTCATGTGTATGAGTGCTTTGCTTGCATGTATGTAACCACATTGCATTTGTCCCTGGTGCCCGTGAATGGCAGGGGATACCCTGGAAGCGGAGCTTCCTGTGGTTGTCAGCTGCCGTTTAGGTCTGGGACCCAACCAGGTTCCTCTGCCAGAGCATCAAGCACTTTTAACTGCCGACCCATCTCTCTCCCTGATGCTGTTACTTTCAGATCTATGTTCAGCAGGGAAGTCAGTTCCTAGTCGTCTGGTAGGGTCTTTGGCTCTGCTGTGGGCCGATGCTTTGTACAGTGGTGGCGGTAGCATTCCATTCTCTTCAGTTGTCTGGGAGAGTTGAAGAATGGTGGGTAGAATCCCTTCTTTAAATGTGAAGCTGGCTGGTCATGGCCTTTTCTTCAAAGGAGACTCACACTACTGATTTTTTTTATCATTTAGACATGTTTGAACTAAGCATTTCAAGTAGCTGGGCTGTCTCCCTAAGCTGTGTAGTCTGTGTGCCCCTTGCTCCTCCAGGCTGACTCTGAGGACTTCTGTATTTGCCTTATTAGCCATAATGTCTCATCTTTAATTTCTCATTTTGCCCACTTGACTCTTTTTTTTTGAGTCTTTTATCTTTTTTCTTATTTTAGCACAAAGTCTTTTAATTTTGATTATGTTTTTTTAAAACTCACAATTTTGTTTTCATTGATTTTTTTTGAATTATTTTCTATTTCATTTATTTCTGGTTTGGTTTTTGTTATTTTCTTCCTTATGCTAATTTTGAGTTTAGTTTGTTCTTAAAAGTTATTTGAAATATAATATGCTACTTATTGGAGACACTTTTTGATATCAGCAATTACTGCAATAAGCTGTGTTTTTAGGGCTGTGTTTCCTTTTTTATTAACCTGAAGATGTATTTAAAGTTCTTTGACCCAAGTTGCTCAGGGGAATATTATTTAATCTCCACACATTTGTTACGTGTTCTTCATTTCTAGTTTTACATAATTGTGGCTGAAAAATATTAGATATGGTTTCAGTCTTCTTAAATTTGTTAAAAAATAGTGTGCCAGATGTAGTGTTGCACACTTTTGATCTCAGTGCCGGGAGGCAGAGGGACATTGATCTCTGAGAGCGCAAGGCCAGCCTGCTCCATCTAGTGAGCTTCAGGCCAGCCAAGGCTACATAGTGAGACCCTGTCTCAAAAACGGCCACAAACAACAACAAAACCCCAAAGTTATAGTGTACCCTAAAATATGATGTAGTCTGCACAATTTTTTTTTTTGGCCTACTTTGAAGGTATTGCATGTGATGTTCAGCATCTGACTTGGATCTGTTTGCCCCAAGTGGAGTTCAAGTCAGGTGTTTCCTCACTGACTTTGCCTAGACGCCCTGTAAAGTCCTATCTGTTTCTTGGTTTGCAGCCTCTCTCCTTTCATATTTCACATATTTATATGTGAAGATGTTCTGTTGTTTGGGCGTGTGTGTGTCTATAGTTCTTACTGTCTTCTTGATGACCAAACCCCTTATCACAATCAAATGATCTTTGTGTCTTTTGCTTGGTATGTGTAGAATAATTCTTGTCCTTAGAAGTTATGGGACTCTACAACTTCCTCCCTGACTGGAACCTTTTCTGCGATGAGTGCAACTTTCAAGTGTGAGTAGTCTAGAGATTACTCAAGTAAGCAGGATGGTACATTGGGACAAGGAAATGTTCTGTTTTTTCATCTGAGGATCCCAAGCACCCATGAATCATGGTATCACCATGAAATCCAGGAGCCAATTCCTACAGATGCTGTAGTATTATAAATGGGAATATGGAACCACAGTTGTCTTTTGTTTGAGCTGCTGAGGAAACTTTCTCGGTATAGAACAACGATCTTCATCTGGAATTGCCCTTCTGCATTCAGAGCATGTTAAAGACTAAATGCCCTTATTAACTATGCTCTGCTTTTCCAGAACACAGAAGCACACATTTGAGAAGGCTCAGTGCCTTTGTAAATTTTACTTGACAGCCACATCAAGTCAATGTCGATGTTGCTTTCTTGTCTGAGTGTTGCAGTTGGGCATTTGTCTGAGGTGTGTGGTGTTTTAGGCGGTGGTTGAAGCTAAGAAGCTGATCCTGGGAGGACTTGAAAAGCCAGAGAAAAAAGAGGATACGAAAATGTACCTGCTGGCCCTGAAAAACGCCTTGCTTCCTGAAGGCATCCCTCTGCTTCTGAAGTACGCTGAGTCTGGAGAAGGGCCCATCAGCCACCTGGCTACCACTGTTCTCCAAAGATACGACGTCTCCTTCATCACAGATGAGGTAAACATTAACAGAATGAGGGAGAAAAAAAAAACATTCCTGGTAAACCAATGCTATCTACACTCAAACAACTATTTGGTTGGGCTTTTACTCAGGACAGTCACACTCTTTTGCTTAGAAATAATTCTTAAGTTGTATTTAAGGCTAATCCCAATCAGCCTCACATTTTGAACAGGTATGACCTGTATCCCGAAACATACATATTAAATCACATTTTCTTATTTTAAGAAACAAACTCTCTTAGCTGGCCAGGTAGCTCAGCTGGCTAAAATGTGTTGCTAAGAAACAAATTCTCTTTAGGAATATCTTTCCTTTTGTACATTTCAGAACGTTGTTAACGTTTTCAGCTGGTTGAAGTATGTGACTTCACCTGCTCATGTATCATTTTCTGGAAGCCACCTACATTATAATTTGGTTAAAGCAGAGGGTGTTTCAATGTGATCTTTCTGTGAGAGCATTTGCCACTTGGGATGATATCTGCACTTTGCAGCCTAGTATCCTCCTTCCCCTTTTAGTATGAAGGCAGTGGCTGTGAAGCATGAGATGTAGGCTATAAATTCTCAGTGGTCTTTTCTCAGTTGTCTGTTCTTGGATGGGTTGTTTAACTCCTGCAAGTCTGAGAGCAAAGGCAAGATGTGATGAGATAGGAAAAGCCAAGAGGCAAGGAGAACTGAAGAAAACTGCACAGTAAATGTAGACTAGAGATTCAAGAGTGGTGTAATCCCTTATATAAACCAATCCTTGGAGGGAAATATTGTAGTCCCATGAAACCTGTCTTCATTCCTCCTGAGAGCAATGCTTCCACGGCCTGGTTTTGTTCTACTATATCCCTCCTCTCAAGGGTTTTACCATCCTAACACCACATGTGATGGCCACATGTAAACCTTCATGGGGAACACACTCAAACCATAGAGATTAGTGCAGAATGTTGATCTGGGGGAATTGTGCATGCGCTGGGGTTGGGGAAATTTGGAAATTCTACTTTTGCTCTAAACATAAAACTACTATTAGAAACTGGACTCATTAATTTTTAAAGAGAGAGAGAGAGAAAAGGAATCTGAGGTACTTTACTGTAAGAAAATACCAGTTCATACTGCCTTCCCTCCTCCAGGCCCCCCATTCTCACAGCGCAGATTTAGGAGTTTATATTGGGTGATACCGAGCACTGTTGTAATAACACGTGAACCGTAAGACCTTGATCGAAACCTCCATCGCAGTTCACTACTCACGCTGCGTCTAACGTGGGTTAGGGAATACGCGGCTGTGTGTTGAGAGCAGTCATGAAAGAGATGCAGAAGTCACACCAGCTGTTAACTGCGTCTGCCTAAGAGCCATGCCCAGCAGTTGTGTTCATGGTCCAGTAGCTAGCCTCGTCACGTGGCATCCACCAAATTTTTGAAGAAATCTAGCAAATGTAATAACAGGTGTATCTAAATAAGCATTTGCTATTCTCACTACAGTGTCAATTTTAAAATCATTACATTAATTTATTGATTATGTGTGTGTGTGTACCATGGCACACATGAAGAGTTCAGACAACCTTTTGACGTCAGCATTCTCCTTCCACCACGTGAGTCCAGAGGGTAGAACTCACATATTATCAGGCTTGGCCACAGAGGTGGTGACCCATCTCACTGTCCCTACAGTATCAATTTTAAAACTCTGTGGGTTGCTAAGATTAAAAATCTTCTGACAGGTAAAGAAGACCTTGAACAGGATATACCACCAGAATCGAAAGGTTCATGAAAAGACCGTGCGCACAACTGCCGCTGCCGTTATCCTGAAGAACAGCCCATCCTACATGGACGTGAAGAACATCCTGCTGTCCATTGGGGAACTTCCCAAAGAAATGAATAAATACATGCTCACCGTGGTGCAAGACATCCTGCGGTTTGAAATGCCAGCCAGGTATGATGAGTTCCACATGCCTCTTCTTATGCAAGCCTATTTGTATGTTGATACACACATGTAGCTAATAATCATGGCTTGGTCATCAAACACATAATATTACATAAGCCCAATGAGTGTCAAATTTCCCTGATGAAACTTTTTAGGGAGTGAGATAAAACAGCTCCCGTTTCGAGGATCGTGATTTGGGTCGGGCTCTTTCTCTGGGTATCTGCTCAGTTTGGTAAATGTATATCACCAAATGTTAGCAGTTTTAAAGCCTAAGTGCATTTCCAACAGGACTGTTTTTGTAAGTAGCACAATGAGAGGAAGCAAGTTCTCAACAAGTGCTCTTTTGTCTTAACTTTCTAAATGCAAGGACTCTTTTTAAAGACTCTTCTCACAGCTCCCCTGAATTTGCCACTCAAGTTACAAATCTTAGTCACAGCCCACAGTTTAGGGAGCACTGTACCGGCTGGCTTCACTGTGCTCATTCACTCTTGCTCGACTCACTTCATCCCATTTTGCAAATGCTGCCTTCCAAAGTCACTCTGATCATCACTCACTCTTCAGGACGTCTCCATGAGGAGCACTCCCCCCAGGGAGGATCAAACGTGGGCTTTCATTACAGAAAAGGGAAGCAGGACTAGGGTTTGGTGGGAATAAAAGAACGTGAAAATGAAAAGAAGAGGGCAAGAAAGAAGAAGCAAAAGGGAGAAGGGACAAGAAGCAGATTAAGAATAGAGGGAAAAGCAGGACAGTTAGAAGGGAGGTGAGTGGGGTCAGGAGCAGGAAAGAACTCAGGCCTTTCTGGACTGTACGGATCAGCTTCTTCTGTCTCTCGGTTGTCACGTGAGACTTCTTGGAGGAGGTCTCAGGTGTGGTTGATGCCTCTGCTTTGTGAACCTAACAATCGGGGACAGGAAAGAAGAGGTAGTGGGACAGCCTGGGACATGGAAAGAAAGTCATTATAAATGTTTACACCAGTGTCTCAGAAACCAAAGCCTGAGAGCTGGAAGGGATTTTACTGTCCACCTTGCTTGGCATGTATCTCTTTCCAGCGTAGGGGCAGCTTTTTTGTTTATTTTGCTTTGTTTTTGTTTGTTTGTTTGTTGTTGTTGTTCCCTCCTGGCAAGTGGCACCAGGCTTCACTTGACTCTCCTGTATCATCTGTCAATGGTGATTTTAGAAGGCAGAAAAAAAGGAAAGAAAAATGTATGGAGCCTCCTGTTTGGCACAGCTTTCTTAAATGTATATACTATTTTAACAGTACAACTGTGATGGCTCAAAGGATATGCGTTTTCAGCTCCAAAGATGTCCACCAGGCAGCTGAAGGCATCTCATAGCTGGCCATCCTTACTCTCTGTCCTTTTCACACCAAACTAAAGTTCAGGTATTTGAGGAATGAAGGGAAAGCCCTCATCCAGCCACTGATACCCAGCTAGCACTTCCTCCAGCCTTGGAGTGGCATGAGGAAAATGTATCCTTCTCTTCTTAACACTGAGGGTTTGGCTGCATTCCTGAGTTGATGTGGTAAATGGACATTGCTGTGGGTGAGGCGTCTTCTCTTCTGTGTTGCAGCAAGACTATCCGTCGCGTTCTCAAAGAGATGGCAGCTCACAATTACGACCGCTTCTCCAAGAGTGGCTCCTCCTCCGCCTACACTGGCTACATAGACCGTATGTGACCCCCCCCAAAGAGCGTCCCCTACCACCCATCCCATTAGCATTGCTGGAACTGCTAGAGTTTTGTGGCTGTTTTGCCTTTAGGTAGCTCCCATGCAGCATCCACATACAGCCTTGACATTCTGTACTCCGGTTCTGGCATCCTGAGGAGAAGCAACCTGAACATCTTCCAGTACATCGGAAAGGCGGAGCTTCACGGTAGTCAGGTACCTCATGTCCCATGAGTTATTATTGGGAAACAAAAAAACAAACAAAAACCGCTGGTCTGAGATAAAATGACATACCCTGAGGGTAGCTTTGCAGGGTGCGTTTGCAAGCGAATGGTGGGCTTCTGCCAAGAAGTTTCTAATTTAAAATCGAAACCAAAGCACTTTGGTTTGCTTCACTTCCCACATGCCTGCTTGTAACTCTAAACAAGCACACATTTACAGAATTGAAGTGGTAACAGAATTTGCTAGTTAAGCTTTCATTCGCAGATACGATCCATAGGTATTCCTTAGGTCTTCCTAAGTATTTAACTTTATGCTGTGTTTGCCTTTTCACTTATCTCCACAGGGACTGATTCCCCTTACAAGAAGAATCATAATATGACGTACAACTCTTAAGGAATTAGTTTATATTTCTCCAATACTGCTAGGAGAGAAAAGAACCAAGTATTAGCAGTTGAGAACTGCTTGAATTTTTGTCCAAAATTAAAAGTTGATTTATCTTTATTATGAAGTATACCATGATTTTAGTTTTAGATTAGATTGTAACCTCTAATTGAAGTTATTCAAGCTCCAAAAACCATCCATTGTTATGGAAACCTGAGCGTTCATCAATATGAAGCGACCACACCCTTCGTAGCACCATGGGTCAGAACCCCATACCTTCCATGCCATGGCCCTGCCATCTGCTTTCTGATATGCACTCAGAAATGCGAGACACACAGTGCCGAGAGCCTGGCTAAGCACGGTGGAAAATATCCAAAATTCCTTAACTGCTTGTCTTCGGGGTGTGAGCATCCCATGGTGTATCCTCATTTTCGTGGTGAAGGATGGAAGTTTGACATGCAGGGGTGTTGATGCCCCCTCCATCTCCTGTCAGAGGCCCACAGAGATGACAGGTCCCTTGTAAGAGACAGTGTGGAGAGATTAAGTGTCTCGGGTGATACCCTCCAATAGAAGACCTTCAGTCTTTGCAGTCACCCAGCAGGGATTCAAGCCCTGGTCACTGGCACATGCTAACTAAGAGAACACTCACCTATCTTCACCTAGTCTCCTAACTAGGTAAAATCTTCCATACAGCTAAGGATGGTTATGAAGATTATATGAAGAAAACCGATCTCCATTGTGTTAGGCATAGAGGCTATGTTTGCGATTTTGCCTAAGTTTGCAGAAGATATTTCTGTCTGTAGCTGAGGGCTCTCCAGGACTCAAGGAGCAGGTAGGGAACTGCAGTCACCAACCTTGTGTCCTCTTCTCCCTAGGTGGTGATTGAAGCACAAGGGCTAGAAGGCTTGATTGCAGCCACTCCTGACGAAGGAGAGGAGAACCTTGACTCTTACGCCGGCATGTCAGCCATCCTGTTTGATGTGCAGCTCAGACCTGTCACATTTTTCAATGGATACAGTGACTTGATGTCCAAAATGCTGTCAGCCTCTGGAGACCCTATCAGTGTGGTGAAAGGGCTTATTCTGCTAATAGACCATTCTCAGGTAACTCTCGACCTCTCTTAGCCTGCAAGTATTTACTGCGTCCCATCCCCCCCCCCCCACTGGTGTGTGTGTGCACGCGCATGTGCACGAGTGTGCGTACATGTTTATGCACAGAAAGCACATCATTACATGATCCGATTTATGTGGAAGCCAGAGGCCAACCCTGAAAATCTTTCTTAATTGCTTTCCAGCTTATTTATTGGGACAGTCTTTCTCTCTGACTCTGAAGCATGCTCAATTAAGCTACCACGGCTGGACTCCCGTCTCTGCCACCCAACACTGGAATTACAGGCGTGCACTACTATGCCTTGATTTTACACGAGTGATGGGTACTGAAATCAGGTCTCATGCGGCAAACAGTTATCCCAACAAAGTCTCTCCCAGCCCACCAGACATATTTTTAACATGTCTAGAAAAATACAAGCTAAAGCTCTGTGGCCCTTGGAGCTCACGCTCTGTGCATTTAGTTCTCTTGCTATTGTGGCCCTTTCTCCTGTGCTATAGATAAGTAGCATTTGCTTTCCCTGTTATTGGCTGCTTAGCAGAAAATACCTGAGTTGCAACAGAGCAGAGATGGCATTACATGCATTCTTGGATCCTTTTGGTTTTCTCTCTGGGGCTTGGCTATATATCCTGAATGCAGGAGCTGAGCTATCTGGCCTTGTTGGTGATGACAGTAATAATGAAAATCAGTGTGGCACATTATTTTGATGATGCCAAACTAGTGAAGGCCTGGGTCATTGTGTCAGGTTCATGGGTTCTTAGGGAAGCTTGCTCGTTCATAGAGAACATAAGCACTTTATTTTTTATTGACCTTGTTCTTCAGGATATTTTTACAGTGCTCCGTGAGTCTAAGTCTTACAATAGTTCTTATGTGGAAGAGATACTGTGGTGTTCAGATAACTTGCTCAATTGGATTATCTGAGGGTTCACGTGAATAGCCCTTGAGATTGAGTGTTTGGTGCCTATGTTTTTTTTTTTCTTTAATGTTTTGATGCATGTCCTGCCTTAGCACAATGATTTTAAAAATGGAACATTACTAGGTAGCATCTTATGAGGCCTTGGTATGTACTCTAACTCATATGTATTGTACTGAAGTGCTATACGAGATTTAATTTAAAATGTATGCATTGTGGGACTGGCTTCTTTTGTGGTGTGGTGACATCATCCATGACAGCTTTTCTCGCTTCCTTGGTGTGATCTTGGGAAGTAAACTACTGAATAGCTTCAAGCCATGACTTCCTACTACAAAGTGAGGCAGTTACGATCAACCTGAAGATTTTAGCAGCTGTAATGTTTTCCACCAATAATTTAAGGATTCTGGTTTGTTTGTTTGTTTTATTTGGGTTATGAAGCATGGGTTTTAAGAGCTGGAGAAATCTTAGATATGCTATTTTGTGCACTCCTTTAATCCCAATACTTAGAGGGCAGAGGCAGCTGGATCTCTGTGAGTTTGAGGTCAGCCTGGTCTACAAAGTGAGTCCAGAACAGCCAGGACTACACAGAGAAACCCTGTCACCAAAAAAACAAACAAAAAAAAACACACCAAAACCCAAAAACCGAACCAAACCAAAAAACACATCACCCCAAAACACCAACAACTGTAATTAAATATTATTATGTCTCTATCTTTATATCTCCTTATATAAGTTCAAGGTAGTCATAGATCATAAAAGCATTTTATAGTTTGACTTTTATGACGTAATAAGCATTTGGAAGTAGACAGTCCAGGGTTAACACAGAAATCCTCAGGGACCAGAACCTATGCACTTCAGCTCAGCCTGCCCAACTTTCTTTCATTCTTTCTTTTTTTCTTTTTCTTTCTTTCTTTTTTTTTTTTTAGAGGTCTTATTGTGTAGTATTGACTGGCTTGGAAATCACTGTGTAGAACAGGCTGGCCCCAACCTCACAGAAATCTGCCTTCCTCTGCCTTCCAAGTGCTGGGACTAAGGGCATGAGCAATCGTGCCCAGCTTTTCTATGATTTGTAATCTCACACTGGTCACTTTGTGACTACGTGATAGGCATTCCCCTTCTGGCACAGCACCCGTCCCCCACCCCTCCAAAGAAGGAAAAAGGAAAAGATGAAGAGCTGGTTGCCCTTCCGGAAGTCGCTGTCACATAGCTATCTCTAGCTGCAAGGGAAAGCAGGATCTTGCAGCTTTGCACTAGATATATGTCTTAGTTACATTTTCTATTGCTGTGGAAAGTCACCATAAACAATAAACAGGACAAGTGTTATAAAGGAAAATATTTATCTGGGGCTGGCTTACAGTTTGAGAGGTTTAGTCCATTGTTATCATGGTGAAAAGCATGGCAACATGCAGGCAGACCTAGTGCTGGAAAGGAGCTGAGAGTTCTACATCTTGATCCAACTTTCAAGTAGCAAATGACAGTGACACATGTCCTTCAACAATGCTATGCCTCCTAATAGTGATACCCCCTATGAGCCTACGGGGGCCATTTTTCTTTCAAAGTACCAAAGTACAGGTGCACTTTGAAGAAAAGCATGTTTCTCTTCATGTGAATGGAGAGAAGGAGAAGAACCAGAGGTTCCCCTCACACTTTCCAGCCCTCAAGTCATACATTAAAAACATTCAGTGCTAGCAAACCTGTAGAGAGTAGAGGGTGAATATTTCAGGCCAAATGGTCTTGATACACCTATGTAGCCCTATGATTATAGAGTGAAAACAGCCATAGCAGTATATTAAATGAGTAGAGGTATGTTCCAATGAAAGTTTGTTTACAAAAACAGCCAGAGGAGAAGAATTTCCTGCAGGCTATAGTCTGTTAATCCCTGAATTAAATATGCTTATGTGGTTTTTCTGTTCATTAAGATAGGGCACCCTGGGCAAGGTATGGTATATGAAAGACTGCCCCTTCACCACTAAACATACCCAGTGTCATTGTGTATCAGGCTGAAGAATTTGACAGATCTGAGGTTATTTGATAAATAAGCTGCCGAGGCCCAGGACTCTGCAAAACACTCCAGCAATACTATCCTAGCTTCAGAAGCACACAGCACTCCAGGTCAAGTGCTGACATTGAAGGAAATATTGGCATCTGGCGGCTTGTCACAGCCACCAGGGCAGATCGAATTACTCAGTGTTTTCTCTCTCTCTCTCTCTCTCTCTCTCTCTCTCTCTCTCTCTCTCTCTCTCTCTCTCTCTCTCTCTCTCTCTCTCTCTCTCTCTCTGTGTGTGTGTGTGTGTGTGTGTGTGTGTGTGTGTGTGTGTGTGTGCGCGTGTGTGTGCGCGCGTGCGCGCGTGTGTGTGAACCTGTCTGTCTCTGCCTCTCTGTATGTCTGTCCTTGGATTACATATCGAAAAAGAAGAGCTTCCTTAGCCAGAAAATAATGTATTTTCTTAAATAGAAGCAATAAGAAGATCTGTCTATTCTATAAGAAATGTCAGGGTCTAATCTATAAGTGTCATCGTTAAAGAGTAAAGGGATCACATCAACCAGACAACCAAAGATACAAAGTGCTGGCACCTTTTTTTTCTCTATTCCACAGACAAAGCATTAAATAAATGTGTATTCTGGGCCAATGGAGGCCTTAAGTTTATGCTCTGTCTTCTTTGCAGTATTCCTCAGAACAGACTTTCTTATAGATTATGAGATAAAGAGTTGTGACTATGTGACAGTAAGTAGTTGACAACAGCTGAAAAGCCCCAACCTTAGACATGGAGTGTGTAGTTCTTCTGGCTCTAAGTGCAGCCTTGGAATCACAGTGTTCCTGTCAGTGAAGAAATGTAATGCTTCCAATGTAGACCAGCACAAAGTTCAAACGACTTAGCACGTTTTGGACATACAGGTGCTCAAATTTTGCTTGTTCCACTTACTCCAGTCTCTTAAAGAACCAGAAGTGCTGCACTGTATGGTTTAGTCCCTTTTACAGATAGAGGTGGGTGGGTTGGTTTGTCCTCATAAATAGATCCAGTAGAATTCCTTGTGGCTACCAACAAGAGTTCTTCCCTGGTCCCTTTGCAGGGAAGAAAAGGAATCATTTGAGAAAGCCAAAGTGTTTTTGTTTGTTTGTTTCCAAACCACTTGCAGGTTTCTCACATAAGGCCTCTTGTTTAATAACTGTGAGATGCTCTCTTCTATGGCTTGGGGGCTTTGACAGCCAGCTCATGTATAGCCAAAGGGAAGATCAAGAGCTACATCATAAGGTCCTACTGGGTTAAATGGATTAATAAGACTACATATGTCAAACGAAGAAAATAGATTATCCAAAGAAAGGAGTATTCATGAGGCAGGACACAAAAATGTTGCCCAGGAGTTACTGGGCAACAGATGTGGGCATGATGTGTAGCAGACCTCTGATAGCTCCCCATTTTTCAAAGGTTTAACTACACAATTGGGTATGGATGTTGTGTATTCTACCGGAGAGGTTGTGTTTCTTTATGTTAGTTATAAGGCATGACATAGCCTATTCTGTGGCAACCACATTTGTGTCCTAGAGTAAATACAGCTTTAAGCATCCGAAGGGTTGTCACTTCATGTGCCCCAACCCTGCCATTGGGCACTTGCTACTCCTTACAGGAGTGTCCTTCAGAATGAAAGCATTTTTGTATCAAGGTCAAACTTTCTTAGTCTACTTGGGTGTAAACCAGTTCTCTGAGGTTTCCTGCCATGTTTGACTCTCTAGTTTGTTTGAAATCCAGAGAGAACAGCACAGTCATATCTGAAAAGTGCAATCATGGCGTTTGGACTTAGTGAATGCACGGCTTTTCTGGTCTGCTCATGGCAGCTACACAAAGAACTTAGTCATGCTCTTAGCTGCCAGGAACTCTTAACCTCTTTGGAGGGATACCAACATAAGGTACAGAGCTACATTCCCGGAAACATTATCACATGCGGGCTGCCCCAGACCACCCGATCTCTGTCTGCACAAAACACCTTCTGCCAGTGTCACCTCACTTCGTGTGCGTGGAAAGTGTGAGGGTTAAAGTCTGCATATAGGCAGACAACACAAAGCAACAAGAAAACCATCCCGGATGGGCTTTCTTTTTTAAATAGTCACTGTGCTTTTGGAAAATACTGTCAAGTTTGTGCTTGACTTGGCCATTGTTCGGATGTCATTTCAAATGTCAAATGACAGGGTGCTGAAGCCTAGTTAAATTGCCTTCCCTTGACCTAGGCAGTTCCTGGAACTTGAATCCTTCACTGGGAATTGTCATCCTGCCTTTTTTTTTTGGCGGAAGATGTAGTTGTCTTGTTTGTCCCAACACTCAACTAGCAAAATGCTTAAGGACTTGTAGAGCTCATTTTGTCCAATCTTTGTGTTTCCAAAAAAAAACCCCACAGCTGGGTTTCTGATTGAAATACCTTCATCTTCTTGGTCCAGAGGTTCTCAAATTCAGTTGTGTCAGAATCACAGAAGACACAGTGGAAGCAGGTTGCTGGGCCCCATCCTCAGAGATTCTAAATCAGTAGGTGTGGGGGAGTGGAGAAATTGTGTTTGAAACTGTTGCCAGAGAGTGTGGACTCTCTACCTAAAACCACACATTGAAAATGAATGACCCACCACCAAAGGGAGGCAAGGATCAAAGAAAAACAGCCTTCTCAATTGATACTCTATCCCTATTTTAACTGACTTATTTGGCAAATTGGCAATGCCTTCTTTTAGTGACCAAGATTAGGATAGCATATTCCCAAGCCTTCTTCACTGGGGGTGTATTGTGAGGGCAGACCATTAACTTAGCAGGTAAAAGGTCCTGGACTTGCACTGACACAAACAAAAAACGTGCATTGATATAAAAAGTCCCTCCACTGGAGCAGGTTGACTGTTCACTGTACAGCAGAAAGCCAAGCGTGTCTCTGGAGGATGTATTAGCTAACTTGTGCTTAATACTGTATTTTTTTTTTTTTTTTGCTTCTAGGATATTCAGCTGCAATCAGGACTAAAGGCTAATATGGAGATCCAGGGTGGTCTAGCTATTGATATTTCGGGTTCAATGGAGTTCAGTCTGTGGTACCGAGAGTCTAAAACCCGAGTGAAAAATCGGTAAGCATAATGAAAAAAAAAAAAGGCAGGAAATAAGTCTTGGAAGCTGTTTAACCTTCAGACTTTTCCAAATCTGTGCTTTCTGTTTGCAACTGTAAGCCAGGGGGTCAGAAATGATTGTAGGAACTCATTACATCGATAACATCCTAGAAACAGGTCCGTTTTGTGAGCACTGAGGGTCCTTCTACTCTTAAAGACACCCACAGACAGTGAGGCGATGAAAGCTCATCCTGTCTTCACATTTCACTTTAGTAGTTGACAGTTGTCTTAGTTGGGGTTTCTAGTGCTTCAATAAAACACCATGACCAGAAACAAGTTGAGGAGGAGAGGATGGACTACTGCCTCGTGTAGTCCACCCTCCGGGGAAGCCAGGGCAGGAGCCCACTGAAGGAACCAGTGAGGGGCACTGTTTACTGGCTCACTCAGCCTGCTTTTTTATTAAATGTCACCCCGGAGCATCAGCCCAGAGGTAGCACCGCCAACGATGAGTTGGGCCCTCCCACCTCAATTACTAATTTAAAAAAAGCCCTATAGGCATGCCTGCAGCCTGATTTTATGAAGGCATTGTCTCAACTGAGAAATGACTCTAACTTGTATTGACATCAAGCTAGCCAACACATTTGATCCCTTGTCAAACTGATGCACAAGCACATTGCTGTTTCTTTTCTTGTTCATCCCCAAGATCTCATCTTATAAGACACAAAATTTTAAGCTTCTCTCTGTTTGGCATCAATCTCTCTTCATTTGCTAATTCTACTAGGCTACCATAAAATGATAATCTCATTTTTAACCAAATTTAAATTTTGTCGTTGCATGTATTCATAAGCACACTCTCGCGTAAGTACACACTATTTGTTGCTCTCATTCCTCCTTCACCCTCCATTCTCCCAGTGTCCATAGTAAGTATCCTGTCTTCTAGCTTTCATTTGCTCACTCATTCACCTAAATAACACCCCTTGAACATTTGCTTGCGTGTAACACAGTGGAAGATTCTGGTAAAGAACCAAGGTTAAAACAATGCATTTGGCCAGTCCTATACTGAGAACAACGGTGGCAGAATTTCTTTTAGGATTCTCTTATACCTAATTTTTGCCAGACAGAAATTAGTATTCCTCTTTAAAAAAAAATGTATGGACATGTAAATCTGCTTTCACCATGAACATAATTTCCCACCATTTAGTTGAAGTTTACAATTGCTTAAAGAAATCCAAGCCTGTACTAGATTTTATTTTTTTAATTTCTTCGTTGTCATCCAAGCCATATCGCTCAGTCATCCAGCCTGTCTATCCAGCTCTCTCAGTGACCACTGCTGACCGCATCCTATCTCTCACTCTACATCCCACCACAGAGACGGCTGTCTGTCACATAGCACTCTCTCAAGTATGTTGGCAACCATACACATGCCCCGTAAGCAAACCTTTGGAGAAAGTAATAAAATGCAACTGAAACAGTGAACTTGAAGCCAACAGAGATACCTAACAAAAATGATCATAAATGTCCTTTGTCTCCCTGATGTGTTCATACTTCTCTCTAAGAAAATGTGGGCGTTTTGGAATTGAGAGAGGACTAGCTTCCACGCATGGCTTGTCTTGGGTTTCGGTACACACATCCCAAATAGTGTGATATGTGATCTGCTTAGCTCCCATGCCTAGAATTCCAGGCAAGGGAGGCCCAGGGAAAGAGCAACTCTTCTGTGGCCAGCCACTGGCAACACTGTGCCTGCTTCCAACAAGGCTGTATGTGCACTGAGGTTCCTTCTCCATTTTGAAGTGTTTCCTTTCAGTCAACTGGTGCTGTGAATGGAGAGTTGGTGAGTTGTTCAGTTAAATGTAATAAGAGATGTTTGCCAAAACCACAGGGTGGCTGTCGTAATAACCAGTGATGTCACAGTGGACTCTTCTTTTGTGAAAGCTGGCCTGGAGAGTAGAGCGGAAACAGAAGCAGGCCTGGAGTTCATCTCCACGGTGCAGTTCTCACAGTACCCATTCTTGGTCTGCATGCAGATGGACAGGGCTGAAGCGCCATTCAGGTAAGACGAATGCTCACCCAAGTTCCAGAACCATTCCTACCTCACCAAGAGCTTGCATTTAATCCTTAACATTCAGTGTGAGAGTTCAAAAGCGACAGTAGGAACCAGGTAAGCAGCAAGTTATCTTTAAAGACGCAAGAGAATGATAGAAAAAAAAAAGAAAGAAAGAAAACTCAGTTTCTAAGATACCAAAGATCCATTCCAGACTGAATTCAGTCACATTTAATCTAGAAATAACTTTTCAAAGAAATGAAGTTTACTCTAGGAGTTACCAAAGTTTCAGAAGTTAAAATAGCACCTGTCCCTTTGCTGTCTGGTATCTTTGCAATTGTTTCTTTGTCAGAATGCATCTGGCCAACCATTTCCGATAGCCCAAGGGAGCCTACAGTTATTTGTACAAGAGCAACTTGACCTTGCTTATACTTTTGGACCCAGCCTTGAGAATTTGGCATCTTGGATTAAAAAAAAAAAAAAAGTGTTAGAAAGCTTAGGTCCTTAAAAGCCTATGAAACCACTGCCCATTTATCTCTACAACTCCTCTTCCGTTCTGGGCTTAACTCCCCTTAACACCATGTCCTTGGGTCTAGTTGCCATTCTGTGGAGCAGAGCTATCTATCCTGTGGAGCTAGAATGATTTGAGTCTAGGTAACACCCAACCCTCCATAGCAGTTATAATGGTTTCCTAGTATCTAACCAGATGGGATAATCTGTACAGTTGAAACAGTAAATTACAATTTATATCATCTTTTGTGATAACCAGGCCAAAGTTGAGTACCTTATTCTACTGGGATTTCATGATTCATATTTTTAAAATACATCAATAATTTAAGTACAAACGGAGCATTAAGTTACATTCTCCCAATAGTAGTGACTTATGCTTAGCACACTAAGTGCTCACTAATGTTAACGTATGTGTACGTCTGGAATAATTCCCTATAAATTTATTCATAATGCATATTCATGTATTTATGCAGTGACCACAAGCCCGGCCACGTGGCCAGCTAGACTAGTTCCTCATTTTACTTGGACCATAGGCTGGAAATATTTCTCTTTCAACATTCTGCTCTTAAATTCTGTTGGACTCCATGCTTTCACAGGACATGACCTCAAGGCCGGGTTTCAGCCTCCCAGGAATTCAGCCCTCTGTTCCAGAACATGATAGGAACCCCCCCCCCAAATTCCAGCCTATCACAATGTACTTACTGGTATTAGAAGAAACAGCGACAGGAACGCGCTGCAGAATAGTTCCTGCAACTCCTTTCCAGACAGAGCTTCCGGAGGGCAGCAACATGCCCGAGGCTGCGTGGGTAGCTTGGCTCTATGTAACTCTGTCCTTTCTCTTCTTGCTACACAGGCAATTTGAGACCAAATACGAAAGACTGTCCACAGGCAGGGGCTATGTCTCTCAGAGAAGAAAGGAGAGCCTAGTAGCCGGATGTGAACTCCCGCTCCATCAAGAGAACTCTGAGATGTGCAATGTGGTATTCCCCCCTCAGCCAGAGAGTGCTAACTCTGGTGGATGGTTCTGAAGCTGATGCATGGTGTTTCCCTTGGATCCGTTTCTGCCAGAGTGATGTGCCTTGATGTGTCTAATCCTTGCTCTCTGAGAGCACAGTGTTTACATATTTGCCTGTATTTAAGAAGTTTGTAAAGAGTGATGGAATACTGCAAGTTGATTAAATTTGAGCCTCTTCAGGAGATTCCCCACAATGTCAGCCACTCTGAGTCAACATATAACACCACATGCCTACTTTTGGTACTTTGTAAAAGTCCTAGTGAGAATAGTGAGGCTGGGTTTGTTCTAAGAAGAAACTAGTATTTGAATAAAACAAAGACAAAACAAAACACACATACAACAAAACAGATGAAAACCCACACCTTAAAGGCTTAGGCAAATGCCAAATTGATTCAACAACTTTTAGCCAAAGTAAACCTTTGACAGAACTTCAAGCTCGATTCCTATGAAGCGCATCGCCTACGCAGAGCAGGGGTGGAGAAACCTGCACAAGCTACTTTTCCTCCTTTTTTCTTTTTCTTTTCTTTCTTTACTTTTTTTTTTTCCTGGTGTATATGGGAAGGTCTATAGAAAGGGTAGAGACAAGACTTAAAGGGATTTTGTTAGTCAATGTCAAGAATTGATATTTATGTTTTCTGTTAGTTTTATAACTGTGAAAGTAAGAGACAGAATTAAAGCATACTGTGACATGTCTCTCCTGGCCAGGCAGGGAGACCACTTGGAAATTATTTACCCATTTAAAAAGAAAATGGAATTATCATACAGGAATAAGAAGAACTGAGTTTCAGAGCATCCACTAGATTTTTCTCAGGTTTGTTTTTTGTGATACTGTACTATGGTACACAGTTCTTTGTAAGGGACATCCTTATCGTTACCATGTTATCTATACCTCAACTGTTCGGACGCTCCACCTATTTGACCACAGTTTATCCAACAATGACTGGGATAATTGTTGCTTCAAGAAAATAATGGATTTGTATTTTAAAACTACGAAATTAAATAAAGACCACCTTTATTTGTATGAATTAAAGGCCACCCCAAACATTTAAACATAATTTATTAATAAAGCAGATGTGTTTATTACAATAACCCCTCCCCAATGTCAGGTGCTCATTTGTCCACTAAACAAATGGAAGTTTAAAATGGAAGTGGAAAAACACAAAATGGAAGTTTGGCTGAAGTAGAAAATAAATTGTGATGATGAAAAATAAACAGGTAATTTACTGAGCTCCTTTTGTCATATGTTACTTTGAATCCACGGTTTTTCATCCAGCTATTTATGAGCCCAGGGATGCGCTGAGCCGAACCTCTGCAGCAAGGCGAGCACTCAGGGTCTCTAGATGAAAGGCTCTCTGAAAATTGCCCCAATTCTTTGGGAGCTGGCAGCTTACAAACAACATATGACTAAATTTTCAGCAAAGCTACATAGATTGGCTTTTGTTACTGAAGAGTGAGAAAAGGGACCAAAAATTGAAGGTGGGTGGGGGTGTGGCAGCAGCAGAAGCTGCTCACTGGGGATTTGAAACACAAATGGAAATGATCCAAGATCAGCTGCAGGGAAACATCAATTTTATTCAGGGTGAACAAGGCTTATATAGGACTTTGGGGAGTGGGTAGGGATATTCAGGGTGGACAAAGGTCATTGGTTAAAGGGTTAAGGCACTGAGATGCCTCATTAACATGGAAAGGTATTCCAGGAATCCCAGGTACTTGCTGAATGGGTCTGGGGGGTGGGGAAGGGGGAGAGGATAAAGTGATAATTTCCCTAAGGACTAGTGACATTCTTCAGGGAGAGAGAGTAGGGGTCCGGGATCCCCAGGCAGAGAAAAGGAAGGCTCGCCAACAGAGTCCTCCATTTTGCACTGAGCTCAGGGCTTTCTGGTCATGGCGGATTGTGACCTTCGCAGCAGGGTTTCCCAACATAGAAGGTCTCCTTTTCTTTTCCCTTCTTCTTTTGCCAGAAGTCCGTTCCTCTTTGAAAGGTTTTTGGGCTTAGAAGTAAGTTTTAATTTACAATAACATTTGTACATTTTTTTAGACAAAACATCTATAGAATTAGAATTTATGCACATTACCTTTTATGTAGAATATATAATATTCCAGGATACTCATGGTGTTGTATAGTCATCATAATCATTTTTAGAACATTTGCATCATTTCAAAAAGAAATCCATCCCCTTTACCTATTGCTTCCAATCTTTTCATTCTCTTAACCCTAGGAAATCAATAACCTGTTTGTTCTGAACACCTCATAGTAATTGAATAAGGTATATTACTTGTTATTTGATTCTTTCATGCAGCATTGTGTTCTCAGCGTTTGTCTACACGGTAGCATAATCAGTGCTTCATTCTTTTTATTTATGGTTGAATAACATTCCATCACAGGCTTATCATTTGTTTTCCTATTCGTCCATTGAGGGGAACATAGCATGAGCCTCCACTTTATGGACCCTTCGAAGTGACCAGAAAAATTCTGCAATGTGATAAACACTTTTCAGCAAAGTAGGAGGATACTCCATCAACATAATGAAATTAGCAGCTTTTCTATATACCAATAACAAAGCTTCCTTAGGAAAAACCTAGGAATAAAATTTCATCCACAGTATATTAAAAAATTTCAAGGAACAAACCCAGGAGTTAGCAAACCTCGGTAATGAAAATGTAAAGACGCTGTAAAAAGAAACAGAAAAAGATACTAGCAGATAAAAAGACCTCCAGTGCTCACAGATTGGCAGAATTAATATTGTGAAATGGCTACCTCAAGGAAAGCAATCTGCTATGTGCCTCCACCAAAATTCCAATGCCACTCTTTACAGAAGCAAAAACAAACAAGCAAACAAACAAACAGACAGCAACAACAACAACAAAACCCCCCAAACCTCAAAACCTCACAAGGAATCACAGAAGACCTAGAATAGCAAATGCTGTCCTGAGGAGAAAGCTGGGGGCACAGAAGTACCTGACCTCAAATTACTCTACAGATCCTCTGCAACAAGAACAGCAAGGTATGGACCCACACAGAATAGAGAACCCAGAAATAAACCCACATAGCCATAGCCACTGAAATTTTGACAAAGGTATCAGGCACATAGATTAGAAAAACAAAAAACAAAAAACAGCTTGGTCAGCATCTGGCACAAGAAACTGCAGCAGTATCTTTCACTTTGCACACACAAATTTTTTTTCAAAATGTGTCAAAGCCAGCAGTGTAAGACTTGGAACTCTGAAAGTGTTAGAGAAAAGCTCAAAACAAAGTATCTTAAGACATAGGCATAGGCAAGGACGTTTTGTAGAGACACTCTAATAGCATGGGACAAATAGAATTGCATAAAATTAAAGAGGCCCTGAACAGCAAAAGAAACAATCAGCAGAAAGGGGAAAAAAAAATCTGCCAGAATAGAAGACTATCTTTGCCAGCTACACAGCAGAGAAGACATTAATAGCTTTTGTATAAAGCTTATTATACGTACTATATATTTTGTATAAAATCTATAAAGGCGTTTGTTATGCTTTGAATGCCCAGTGTTCCCTGTAGGCTCATGTTTGAGCACTTGGTTCCTAGCTGGTGGTGCTGATTTGGAGAGGTGTGGAAATTTTAAGAAGCCTCCCTGGAGAAAACAGGTCACAGACAGTAGGCCTTAAGAGCTTACAGCTCAGCCACACGCTGTCTGCTGCTTCCTGACCACAGACCTGGTGTTTCTGCTGTCATGGCACTCCAGAGTGATGGACTGTGTCCCCTCAAATCAGAAGTCAAAACAAACCATTCCCTCCTGAGCTGATATTGTTGTGCTGGAATCACGATTCCCCAAAAGACCACCACCAGGGGCTGAGTCTGTTGCAAATCACATGAGGATCTTTTTATTATAAATTATTATAAGCTGCAGCTTGGGCTCACAGGCCCCACCACTGAAGAGGTGAAGAGCCAAGAGCCCTGTGCTCAGGTTAGTTGGGTAATTTCCCTCCCAGCATGCCCAAGGCAGGGGTGATTCCTACTTGGCAAGCATCTATTGGTTGAAACATTGCATTTTGAATTGATTGGCTATAGGAAGGTCCCCAAACCATTAATCCTTCCCTAGGGGGATGGGCCAGTTTCCTAGCAACTGTATCTCTAGCGTGTGGGTAAAGAATCTGGTAAGGCGAGTTCTTCCACTCAAGGCACCACTGGACCTCCCCACCCAACTATTTTAGGTCTCAAGCACTAAAAATAGCCACCTTTAATCTCTTGGTCTCTCAATATTTGTCAGGGACTCGGTCATAGCAACGAGAATAGTAAACAATACAACCTGCAAAAATTAAGCACCCAAACCCCAAAAATGGACTGTTAAACTAGCAGTTCTGAAAGGAAAAAATACAAAAAGCCATTCAATACTTGGAAAAGCAGTCAACATCTTTAACCACCAGGAGAAATGCAAGTCAAAACTACATAAAGACTCCATCTCATTCCAGTCAAAATGGCTGACATCCAGAAAATAAACCGTAATTGCTGGCGATGATATGGAGAAAGAGCAACATTTATTATTCATTGCTTGTGGGAATGTAAACTGGTAGGGTCTCTATGGAAATCACTACGATTGTTCCCCGAGAAGTGAAAGCTACCATGTGATCCAGCTAGGATACTCTTAGATATTTATTCAAAGGATACCACAGAGATACTGACATGGCCACAATAGCCAAGATATGGAACTAGCTCAGTTTCCCATTAGCAGACTAATTCTTGCATATAATGCATGTACATGGTGGACTTTTATTCAGCTATATAGAAAAAGACAACCTTGATATTTGCAGAAAAATACATAGAACTGGAGAGCATCAGGTTAAGTGATATAAGCGAGACTTACAAAAACAAATACATTTTCATTTACATGTGATGGCTAGATTTCAAACCATCTAGTGTGTGCATGTGTGTGTGTGTGGACGCGCACGTGCGCACGCATGTGATATGAAAGTAAAAAAGAGATAATGAAAGGAAAGAAACAGGTAAAAATCAAAGAAGGCAACAGAGGGTAATAGAAAACATGTGGCACAAAAGCAGAAGTGAGGACTATTGGGGTGGAGGAACAGGACCAGCAAGGCAAGGGGATGTAGAATAGGGGGATGGGGCTGTGGCCAGGGAACACATAAGAACAAAACACACACATACACACGAAAATTTGACAGTGAAGTCCATGACTTCGTGTGCCAATTTTTAAAACAGTGAAAGCTAGAAAATTATTTGAAGATCTAACACATTTAAAACCTTATACGTGGAAGTGTGAGTCATTTTTCATCACAGTGTGCTCCAGTAAACAACCCCAATGCATGCTCATTCAGGCAACCTTCATTAAGCCCAGTAGGTTAATTAAAACAAACAAAAAAAACAACCAACCAAAAAAGAAAAAACCAACATGGAAGTAAGAGGGGGCCCAGCGGGAGCAGGATGGATATTATGGAGGGTAAGGGGGATGCATATGAGCAAATTACATCATATATTGTCATGTATGAAGCTGTGGGTAAGGGGGATGCATATGAGCAAAATACATCATCTATTATCGTGTATGAAGCTGTCAAAGAACAAACAAACATGTTTTAAAGTTCTGTTACTCCCATCTTCTCAGGCTGTCTCGCCTCAAGAAACCTTAAAGTAAGCACAATATCAGAACAATATCAGTGTGTTACAAATCCTAAGGGATCATGGAGGGAGGAAGAAAAAAAATGTCAAGAAGTGATACTCAACTAGGTCCCATGATTTCCTCACCTCCGCCTTAGCCACTACTCACCAAGAATGGGTCTCTGGCTTTGGCTGTTTCCCAGCTTCCCTTACTATCTGGGCCATCTGAGATCTCAGAGAGCTGTCAGCCCTATATCTTCTCTCAAAGAGACCCAGCTGTACAGTTGCAGTGGGTGTGATCAGATTCAAAACAACACAAAAATCTAGATTCCTAAAATCTCCACCACTAGAATGAGCTTCGCTAATTATTTATCTTCTGCCCTGGCGTCACAGGTGGGTTAGATTATCGGTGATTTTTCTCCCTTCCTGTCCTCCTCCCCTATTAATGAAGGTTTAATTTATTTACAGTTGGCTTGGAGCATCACACAAAGCTATAAAATATTTTCGCCCTTCTATTCTTACCAGAAAGATTCCTGCTCTCATTCTCTGGGATTACACATAAAAGTATGGACCTTCTCTTTCCAGCATAGACTTAAATGCCCTGTTTGCTCAGTGGGTCAGTCACATCCTTCTTTGGGGATCTGCCTCCACGTTCTTGTACGTGTTCCACTAGCTCCGCTTGAAAACCAGCTGTGTAAACACAGTCACAGATCTCTAGTCCAGTGTGAGGTGGAGTGCTGAGAGAGAGTGAGGTGCTTCCAGGCAGAGGTGTTCTCACACTCTTCAAACACGAAGTTGGGCATCTGAGGGGGTGGGAGCAATACAGAGCTCTTGGATGGTGACAGATTCTGGAAGCTAGAGGCTCCTCTCCCTTTACTGCTCAGCACACATGTAAATCCGTGCGCAGTTTTAGCTGTTTTGCAGATAATCAAAGCATTCCCTGCTCCTCACAGTTCTTCTGGGAATGGAGCTATCACTTTACCCTCTTGGATGTATAGAACGGAAGCTCAGCAAAGGCTAATGAGCTTCGGCATTTCATTCCAGCCACATGGACACTGCTTTTCATAAACACCCCTTCTGCCCTTCAAGGCCCGCTTTTTCCAAACAAGTTGTACATTTACTTGGCTGTCCCTTTAGTGTCACTCTTGCTTCCTTTTGCCTTTCTGCCCAAATGGACCTTCCCAATCTCACCTCCTGTTCCATCCCCTGCATGCAGAAGCTATCAGGGACAAAGGCATTCCCAAGTGCTTGTTAAATATTACCAGGTTGGAGTAACTGCACCAACCAAACTGGCTGGCCTCTGCTGTTAGGTTTTTTAACTTTATTTTTACTTTGAAAAATATTTATTTTTATTTTTAAGTGCGTGCATGTGTTTAAGAGAGAGAATGTGTGTGTATAGTTCAGTACTAGAGTGTGAATGCATGTAATACTCTAATGTCCATGACTATGATAACTTCACAGCAATTATGAAGGCTTAGGGAATCAAAGTAATTAATAGGAAAGACAGAAATGACTTTCAAACCCAGACATTTCTGTCTTAAATAAATCCATTCTTCCTCTCCATGAAGTAGTATTGAAAGTATATAAGCCTCCTAGAAACACTGTCTGTTAAGGACATTATATTGACCAGGCTATAACATCAAAGAACAGGAAAACCAACCCGTTATTCTCTTCCACACTACTTGTGTTGGTAGTTTCTGACTTGGGGTGCTGATGATGCTCCTTGTCTGCACACTGTTCCTCACTGCCCTGGGTGGCTTTCCTGTTCTCTGAACAACTAAACAGCCTCTTTACTTCCAGTCTCTTGCAAGACCCTTATTTCCCTGCTCCTGTCCACACCCAGTGCTCTTTGCCCCCTGCCAGCCATGTGCGGGGTAGCTGACTTGTCTGTCTTTTTGATGGCTGTTGGCCAGTTTCCTTTCACTCTCTAGGCCTTTGGTAAGGCTTCAACTAAACAGCTCATTCCCCCCACAGTTCAAGGCTTCCCCAAAACTTAACATCCCTCATGGACCAGAGTGCCTGGCGTAGGCATTCATCTTTTTCCAAAAGAAGCTGATTATCTCCACACTGGGCGTGCAACTATGATGTCTGCCCTTCCTGACTCCAAAGTATTGCTCAACATGAACATAAAAGTCTGCCCACCTAACCCACTGTACATTGCTTTCATTCTAGATTTGTTTTTCTAGAATGTTTGACTGAGCCTAAACTTATCTAAGAACTGACTTTAGAACTCCTTCATAAAAAGTCTGTTTATCACACTGGTTAGTGTGGATGGTGGCAGTAAAGCATCCCACCCAATTCCTTAGCAAACCTCTCACCTAGAGGCAGCGGTTACATGCCTGCCTAGTGCCTCTTTGTTTTATGGTTACCTGCTGGGTGGAGTTGATGAAAATAATGCTGCGTCCATTTCTGAGAAAGGCCTTGAACAGCTGGCAACATCTGCTCCCTGCCTCCTGGAATTCTCACTGATGGAACCTAGCCAGTATATTTTGAAGATGTCCGAGCAGTGAGCCTTTCAAGAGGAAGGGAAGTCATTTTGCCTATGGTTCAGCACAGGGCTCAGCTGACAGTAGCAACTTGTCAGGTCTGTAAGTGAGCAGTGGGAGAGAGTAGTCTCTGGTCCCTGTCAACTGCCCTGTGAGGCAGAGACAAGCCTTCCATGCCAAGCCCTGCTTAACTTGTAGATGTGTGAGATAACCACATGATTATTATTCTAATTACTAGGTTTGCGGGGGGGGGGCGGGTAGGTGTTATAGAGCACTGCTCAGCAATATATAACTAGAAGAATGGTCATACGTTGTTTTTACAATATTGCAGCAGGTCTTCGATAAATGGAGCCTATTAGGCAGATAAGTTCTCTATCAAGACAACATGGGATTGATTGGTTGGAAGCCAGCAAGACAGGGAGCAGAGGAAGCAGAGGGTCAAAGGAGGGACAAGTTCAATTATTAAGGATAGTGGCTGAGCACAAATGATCTAAAAATCAGTGAAAATTACCTCCTATCAAAAGTGGTGTGGACTTGTTTGTAAACAAGAATGCCAGTAGTTCATGGTTAAGGTGTTGCAGACATCAGGCTGTGATGTCCACAGCTGAACTGCATGTCATTAAGCTTGACCTTTAGGGAAATATGATCACACCTATAGTTTGCTGAGTCTGGACTTAAGGACTTGGTGGTTATGCTGAAATTAAGACTAGCATTCTGGTTAGTTTTTGTCAGTCGACTCAGGCTTCTGTTGTCTGGGAAGAGTAAATCTCAACTGAGAAAATGTCTCCATAAGATTGGCCTCTAGACCGGTCTTTGGGGCATTTTCTTTATGAATGATTGATGTGAATCATCATCACTGTCGGTGGTGCTAGCCGGGGTTGTATAACGAAGCAAGCTGAGTGTGGTGGTTTAAATAGGTTTGGCCCACATTAGATTCATGTGTTTGAATGCTTGGCCATAGGGACTGGCCCTACCAGAAGGTGTGGCTTTACTGGAGAAGGTGTGGCCTTGTGAGAGGAAGCATGTCACTACTGGAGGCAGGGCATTCATGAATTAAGTGCTCAAGCTATGCCCCGTGTGAAACCAATCCAGTCTCCTCCTGGCTGCCTTCCAGATCAAGATGAAGAGCTCTTGGCTCCTTTAGCACGGCGTCTACGTGGATACTGCCATGCTTCCTGACACGATGATAATGGACTAAACCTCTAAACTGTATGCCCGACTCAATGAAATGCTCGCCTTTATGAGAATTGCCTTGGTCATGTGTGTTTTCATAGCAATAAAACCCTAACTAGGACACTGTGCAAGCTATGGAGAAGCAAGCCAGTCAGGGGCATTTCTCCAGGATAGGTGCTTCATTTCCTCCTTGAGTTCCTGTTCTGACTCCCCTCAGTGATGGACTTTAATCTGTGAGGTAAAGTCTTTCCTCCCCAAGTTGCATTTGGTAGTATTTTATTACAACAATAGAAAAGTAAGGACTGTTCAGAGCAAGACAGAATAACTTCTTTCCTCCCCACATTGCTAGGACAACTAGGGAGGTAGCACAGTACAGAGAAAAATAATGTACACCTGACATGACATGAAGAAATCTGAAAACTTCCCAAGGAACAAGAACCAGCCGCCAGAGGTGAGTCAAAAATATAACAGAAGCTCTCTTTTTCTTTCTTGTTCTGAATCACCCAGCTCCTTCCTAGCTAAATGCAAGATGTGATGAAAGTCTTCTTGAGCGTGGGTCCAGGTGTCTTGAACACGCATGTTCACATTGATGTCAGTTGGCTGTTGCTGTGCTTAAGGGACAGCACTGAGCCTCACTGGGTACTAATCTGCAGATGCTAAGAGGAATGCCCACTGCTTTGTTGCGCTTCCGTGTGGGTGTCAGAGACACTTGTCAGCGTAGCTCCTTGGTATCAGTGAAGCAGCACTTACCATGTTGAGAACTCCACAAATGCTATTTAATGACACAGACATGCTTCGGCCACACTCAGGTTAGCCCAGTGATATTTTCTGGGTATGGAGAAAAAATATTGTACCAGGCTCTAAACTTCAGAGCTATAAGAACATAAATGTGCCATTACCTTAAGCCATTGAATCTGTGAGTGCTTGTTACCATACCCATAGAAAGTGAGTGTGCCATGGTGTACAGTGATGAAGTGTACAATCATGAAATGAAACTGGAAGTTAGGAGAAAACGAAACCGTCCAATGTTTGCTTTATGAGTTAAAAGAAAGACCAATCATGCATGCTTTCTTTGTGGTTACTTTTACTGGAAAAACAACAACAAACTTTTTTTTCAAAACTGGCAAAATAAAAAACCAATACACAAGATTGCACCATCATTTACAAATGCTGGCAGCTAAAGGCAAGTAGGCTTCTCGCACAGAACCCCATCTCAGTAGTCTTCTACACAGGCAAGAGCACTTGAAAGGCAAATCTTGGAGCTGTTGGCTGGATTCAACGTTCCCTGCGCCATGCTCATGGCACTGCACCATTGAATCCCTGCGCCATGCTCATGGCACTGCACCGTTGAATCCCGGCAAACCTCAGCTAGGAACTTCTCCACCAACATTACTACATTGATGCACTTTAACTTTTCACATTCTTTCCACACAACATCATTCATAGCCTGGGTTGTAGTTCAACATTATCCCATATCCCTCTTTATGCATTACACAATATATAATCTTCTCTTCAGACATAACTTCCACAGTCGCCACATTCTCTTCAACCACCACTATCCTTAATACAAGAATATAATTTTATATATAAATACATAAACACACACACCTTCAAAGGGGGCAGGGGTGGTAACTCAGGGAACTCTGGAAACGGTTTGATGCCACTGGCTTGAGAAAAAAAAAGCAATTCAGAAACTTAAAGGGAAACTAAACTAGATGTGTGTATTTTGTTGTGCACCATTTTGAATTAAACAGGAATAAATCTAACAATACGCTCACAACATGAAATACTGAGTGTGTTGACAGCTCCTGAGTGTTGTACTGAATGCTCAGTTCTCCTCAGAGACACAGGCATGCATAGGAGTCCATGTTTTAGAGTCTTCCTTCTTAGTCTTACGTTCACACATGTCACAAATGGAGTGTGATTCAGATTAGATTCAAGTTCAAGGCACTTTTGAGCAAATGCTACATGCTTTCTTAGTCGTTCTATGCACCTGTGAGGCCTATCTCAGACCCAGAAGTTAAAGAATATATAAGCAGTCTTTTGGCAACATATATTACCTATGTATACATCTCCTCAGAAATTATGTAAAAGCCTAAGAGCTTATTGACTTGATTTTTATGAGCAGTTTTCTCAAACTTACACATAATTTTCCTCCATCAACAGTACTGATAAAATACAGGGCACCTTTTTCTTTCAAGTATCTGGGTAAAATAGCATACCCTGAGAATTTAGAGTGCAAATATTACACCTTGTAAACTGTAGAATGAAACTCCTCAAGCACCACATAGGAAAATGTATACATGAGAGTCTTAAATACAAAGGGAATCGCTGAACATGTTTTCTCCACACATGTACACACTTATCATGAGATCAGGGCCCTCTACTTAGAAATCAACACTGCACACACTCATTGTGGAAGCATAGCCATCTAGTTAAGGGTTAATTCTGTCCTGCAGTCCCAGGTAGAGTTCAGGCAATAAGAGCATTTGATTTGTAGCAAATTTGGGCTTATGTTTCTACGGTGAATGGAGAGAATCAGCTCTCTTTAAGAAGCAAGGGTGAAAAGGTCAAATCTAAATAAAGAAAAAGGTATTTATGCCACTAGACATTTTCTAATAATATAAGGTGAATTTGAAACGCATGCTAATTTTTGAAATTTATCATAAAGTTGTCAGCGTATAATCCATTTTTAGCTTAATTACTCTGAGACAGTCATATTTACACAGACACTTAATCCTGGGCTTCTTTAATTCCTGAGGGCAATTTCAGTGATGTTCAAAGAAATTATGTTCTGATGAACTGTTAATACTGGCTACAAATGTGTTTAGTTTTCAGGAAACAGGTCGGACAGGGCCTGTTTCAACATGACCCCATTACCAACAGGAAAAGAGGGTAAATAAGTCAAAATTCCATCACTGAGTACAGTATGATCAGTCTGGAAACTGAGCCTCACACCTGACCTTGAGAGAAAATTGCAAAGGTCAGGCCACATTCTGTTTAGAGTCAAGCTCATGGCTCCATTTAGGATATTTTTATTTGATGGGTCTATGATATAGAACATGGCAGGTAGTCCAGTAGTTAAGAGACATTGCTCAGAGCTCCTGCTTCTTGCCTTACAAGACTTTCTAGAGTCCTGGTTTGTTTCACATTGGTTGAAAGGAGAGGGAAAGCCGCTTCATTCAAGTGTCCATGCAAGCTCAAAAAACTAAGGAAAGGGAGATTGGGATTCTATGTGTGCCCAGCAGATAATGATGGGAAATAATCGATAAATGTACGAAAGGCATAAACATTAACGTTTACTATATCCTTGGCAATTTGCGGAAGGACATAGTGTTTTACAGAGAAACAACACATAAAAAGTTCTTTCTCCCCCCCCCTTCCCGCCCCCCTTAGTTTCTCCCCTACTGTGGGAGAATGGAAGGCTCTGCTCTGCGGGTGGTCCTAACGATAGTAGCCTGTGGGCCCTGGGCTGGCACATTTTCTTCCTCTCTTTGTGCTGTGCTGGGAAACACACCACGGGCTTTCCCTGAAGGTCTGCTGGGCCTCGAGCCGCCTTCCTGGCGTGGATCCTTTCCGCCCAAACCTGTGTATTCCGTCACCGCTTTCAGATCTACAGGTTTGAGATTTTTGAAAGAAATGGATTCTAGGTTCTTATTCCAAGATAAAGTGACCTTACAGGTAGCCAGCCTGTGCGAAAAAATGTTCAGGTTCTGGGGTGAACCTTCTATGAAAAGAAAACAATGTTTTCCTAAATACGTCATCTCCCATCCCAGAGCCCTCGATTCTTCTGCCGGCCAGAGAGACAAAGGGGGCAAGGGTTTACTTCACAGCTCGCTGGTGACGGAGCAGACTGCGGCCAATGCCCACTACTCCTCCTTCAAATCTTGTTCTTTGTCTAAAATAACTTAATTTTTAGAACTTGTTTTTCCCCTGTAAGAAAGCCCCTTCCCCCAGAAGTGACATTGAATTTGTTTGTTTGTTTTTGAGCCAGGATTAAAAACACAAACAAAACCACAGTTGTAAAGTATTAAATTAAAAAAAAATAAAAATAAAAACCTTAGAAAATTCAGTACTCTGAGTGGCATAAAATCCCTCACTTCAAGAAGCAATTTTAAGAAGAAACGAAATACTGATGATCAAGAAAAATCAAAAAGATCATCTAAAGAATTTACCAGAATGCTTTATCTTCAAACAAATAAGTAGCTAAATTGGAGATTCCTTACGGAAGTCCTGAGAATAATACACGGATCTTAAAGGAATATTGGGGTAAAATGTAATTTACAAATATTTCAGTTTATCACTTGATTGAGACACCAATTAGGACAAGCTGAATGTATCGGTTCAGTTAGAATTGGGTTATAGTGATCAGTAACACATCCCATGATCTGGAATCCTAATGTCTATTAAACCCTAAAGCAAGAAGCAAGCTTTGCAGTTATAGGCCTCCCCTGCGGGATGGTTAGGGCTGGAGCGAATTGGAAATACTGAAGCAAAGTTCACAGCTAATTCTACTTTCCCAAACAGGTAGGACACAGCTATGAAGGCAACCATTAAAGGGGCAGAGAGTGTGTGTGCAGCATACAATGAAGGTTGGATTCTTACAGAAAAACGGGTGTTTTATGCTTTCTGAGACGAGAACTTAGTTTTCAATTCAATCACTGGTTCTCCCACACCTCAAAACATTCTACTTTACGGCAAAAACAGTGCCATGGCACTTAACAAATGGGAAATAATTAAATCACAAATGTGAAGACCACTGTTTGTCACGATTGCTTTGGAAATCGTGCCAAACCCGGTTTAGAACTCAGACAACACATGGAGAGGAACGACGGAGTTGCTGTTTATTACTGTAGGTAGACTGTCGTGTTTAACTTCTAAGTAGGAGATGCCATTCTGTCAGCTAGACTTGATATAGCTCAAGAAATACCAAGGCGATCTGTGATCCTAATTATTGATTTGCTGATTTGGTTTACAATAGAACCAACCAGATTCTACGGCCTGTTTTGAATAAACCCATTCAAACACTCAGTGTACTGAGTCAGAAGTGCAGGAGAGAAGGCAGTGGCAAGAAAGCTTATATCCTGTATTGAAGTATAAAAAGAAATGTTTTATGGGGAGAAACACAATCATTCAGTCATCTTAGTAAAACTGAAATAAACAAAAACTACCTCAAGGGAGTTGTTCAGGAAAATATACAAACTTACACACGTGGTTCATAAGAAATAAAAGTTTGTAACACAATTGGAAGTTCTTCAGATGAATTCATAGTGTTACAACGCAACAATTACAGAACGGTCCTCATTTCCGTCTTGCTCCTGCAAAAGAAGAAGAAAAAACACAGAGAGAAAATATGGTCAAAGAAGAGATGGCTAATTCTGAAAGAATATTATTCCCCTTTAAAGGTGCAAAAAATAGCACCCCCATCTGCTATTTGATTATTTGCCTCATTTCTCTGTAGTATGGAACTTACAGTTTTAAACGTGTTTAGTAGCCATGCTTCTGAAGCTACAGACATTACTGACTTCCAGAAAATGCCAAGTGAAACTTGTCTTTAAAATTTGAATCAAATTCAATCAGTTGTTCAAAGTGATTTTAGAATTAAATGTTTACTGTCTCTGAAATCATTCACAAGGACAAAACAGTATACTGTATGTTTCCTTAAAAATTAGGTGATATTTAAATTAAATGGCATCATTTGAAATTTACCGTGTCAATAACCTAATTAGATGAATGAACTCATACTCTAGGAATTCTCAGAAAGCACATGACTGCTAACTAAATGATGTGGGATTTCTCACAGTGTGCTTTGTTATATAAATTAGATATTCTGGCTATAGCATGTAACTCGATTAAATCCATTTTAGGACAGCGCTGATATTATTCAAAAGTGTATAGCAAGTTATCCCTTTACCCTATTTTATAAAATTTAAGTATCATCTACTAGAACTTGGCTTAAGAAATTTCTTTTAATGTTTAGAAGTTGCTATTTAGGTACAATATTATGAATACAAAAGTAAAACAAACTGCAAGTAGTATTTGTTGAGAAGTAAGACATCTCTATTATGTGAAAACAACCTTGAGAAAGAAGAATCAAATAACAGCCCCTTCACTAAACGCAACCGAAGTAGCAAGGCAAGGAATACATTAGTCCCCCCTAGAAAAAAAAGCCCGCTTGAGCACATGTTTATTAAGAAGGAAATTTAGAAAAGTAATGCTTCTGCAGCTCACATACATCAAGTGTATCTTCTTGTTTCATATTTACATTGAGAAAATAGATTCTGACTACTGGAACTCCTGGTGCTCGGGGCAGGTGCTGCCCACTGCTCAGCAGTCTCAGGGAACTTGCCCACACACACTTAGCAAAGCTTGATTTTCTACCTTAAAGCACACAGAACAGCAAGAGGAAACTGGACACAATGACAAGTGAAGGAGGAGGAACCATGCCGCTAAGAGGGACAACTTCAGTTATTAGAATCAATTTGACAGTAGTTCTGGCTTGGTGCCATCATGAGGCAAGATTTATAAGGAGCAGAGTGACAGGGTACCAATGGGAGGGGATGGGAGAGGGGGAAAACCAGGGAGGAGCAGGAGGAGGAGAGGAAAGAAGACACTCCCTTTCAAGATGACAGCCAACTTAGAAATGGGGGACTAAATCTGTTTATGCAATCTGCTAGCATCATATCTAGGCATCCTTAGTCTAGATATTTCTTTCCGGGTATCCATAAGGATTTTTTTTCTGCTTCTGTTAATTTTAGATAAATTTTGTTTGAAAAATTGAAAGTGTTGGTCTAATTCTTATTAAGGATGAAATGATAATAATTAGCCAATAAAACCCATCAGAGGCCTCTCAGGTAAATCCTGGAAGTAAAGATGAAGGGTTAGCTAGACTGTTACCAGGAGGTTTCCCTGGAGACCTTTCCAGTTTAAACACAGAACACGGACAGCATTCAGCAGGGATTCAGGGCACCCCGGCTTGTGCCCAGACAGACAGAAAAATCACTACATGCAGCCGGCAGGCTGGACTCTGAGCTGTAGAACACTGTGGAAGGCTCTGGGAGGATGCTAGAATGCCCTGGCACCCAGCCAACTGGCTTACCTGGAGAACAGCTCTGAGAGGACTGAAGAGCTCTAGACACTGTCTCCTAATTGGGAAACTTCAGATGTCTTTGGCACAGGCCCCTGACACTACCCTGGAACAATAGTGTTGATTTCCTGCTTTGTTGAAGGCCTGGGGAAATTTTGAGGCATTTATGGGTTCTAGTTTCCAAGAAACACTGACACTTGCTACAGGCCATGTTCTTTGAGGTGGATTGACAATTCCTTCTTTACAACTTTTCTCAAAGTTACTTCCAGTCCCAGCTGCCTGACTTCAAGTCATATATACCAGTGCTCTGGTCAGAGGCACATAGTTCCCCTTCAACCAAAATGTTTCTACCCATCAGCTCCCCGAAGGGAGGTGGGGGTCCCGTGAATGTACATTCCATATCCTTCTTCTTCTGAACTCTCTCATCACTGAAGATATAACCTTGAGTCTAGTGTCTTTGATATGGCTCAGGTTTCTCTTCACACCAGAGAATGTTCTGACTGACATTCTTAATCGTGAGAAGCTTAGCATATGTTGGATATATTCAGACTTCAACTTATTCCCTTCTCCCTGCCTTTCTTTTTCTCAAACTCAACACACACACACACACACACACACACACACACACACACACACACAGTGTCTCTCTTGCTCTCTTGTTCTCCCTCTCCATGATAGTTAAATAGCTAGAAGACTCAATTTTCTCTTGGGTAGCACTTTTACTTCCCACCTGATTGAACTGAAGTTAGAAAAAGTAGCATGAAGGCAGCCAGCCTAGATATGTTCTACCTTCCTCCATGAGGACACAAATTTCACAGAATTAATCCTTTATTAGGCTGACTGTCCAAGCTGCAAAATAATGATGCTTAAAACTTTCAGAGACCATGGCAGCTCAGTATCCAAGTGGGTTCCCTGGTAAGGGGTACAGGGACTGTCTCTGGCATGAACTGGGATACAAAGTAAATACACTGTAATTAATATAAAAAAAACTTTCAGAGAAATTGAGCCTTACACAAAAAGACTGATAAGGGAAGGGAGACAATGAATAACAAAGAAAAAAAGAAGATAAACAGTAACAGAAATGAGTGAGCAAGGACCCTCTGTAGCAATGCAGGCATAGAGTTCAAATGGCCTGGACTTCATTTCCTAGGAATTGGGGCAATTTATATCTTCATTTGCCTACCAAGGATTAAGAAATTTTCTACTTGTTTAAATAATCAAGTGGCATGAAACTAAGCTTTGGTAAGGAAGAAAATATTAAGGTAAGACAGAGCACACCTGTAATCATGATGCTTGGGAAGCAGAGGCAGAAGGATCAGAGATTCAAGGTCATCTTCGGATAAGGTCGGGGTCAGCTTTGGCTAATATGTTTATGCACAATAGACTTGTGGAGAAAGGTATGAGAGTAAGCTAAGGAAAGCTTAATCCGGTGAAAAGGGAGACGAGAAAAGGCAATTAAAATAAAAGGACCTTAAGAATAGTATAGAACAAAACTACAGCTAAATATGATAATTAGGAGAGAGAGCACAACCATATTGGGAACCAGAAGTAAACTGCTGGTTGTGGGATGTAATTATGAGAAAAACTGAAGATGAAATGTGGCATACACAGCACGCCAGCCTCTGGCCCCTGGCCACCAGGACATGAAAGTAGCCAGAGTCCTGACCTACTAGGGATACTCAATGTTTTGAAGGATGTTGTGATGAAAGAGCTGGCAAGGCTACCCAGGCTTGAGCTTTAAGCTATTCATTCTATTTTTTTAAAACCCTGAAAAAAGTAAGGACATGGGCACAAGTATAGATGCCATGTGGTAGGCCATTAAGGTCGGTTGGGTTGAATTGAATAGGAAATGAGAACGCACAGTGAGGAGGGCACCGCGAATAAGTAGACAATTAACAGAGGGCCCAGAATAATCTCTCTGAGAGCAAGGAGAACTCCAGAGCAGGCAGCAAGAAGTAAGACCGTCAAAGTATCCCTAGAGAGAGAAAAAGAAAGAAGATGGAGACTAGAAAGACACTGACTGCTATGAAAACTAAGCCTTACACAGAAAGGGCGGTAACTAAGGAAGGGGCCCCTGACTTCTTTACGCCTCACTTTCTTCCTGCAACTTTAACACAAAAGGATCTGGGTTTGGTGGTCTCAGAACTCCTCTGGGGCCACTCAGAACACACCATGAAAGTGGGTGTTGAAAATGTTTCTCCCCAAACCCAGCTTTCTCTCCCCTCTGTAGTTGTTGACAGACAAAGCACTATTCCTGGGGCAGGAATAACCCTGAGAAGTAAGAAGAAAAAAAGGTCATATTCATTGACCGCGTGAAAAAACATAACTGTATTTCCTGAAAATCTGTATTTAATCAGTATACAAAAAGGCAAGGGGAGACATCAGTGAGTCAGAGCCAAATGTCACCAGGGAGTAAACCACAGAGGCATACTTAGAAATTAAATAAGGCTTGCAGAAAGGCAAGGGACATTCAATTAAAACAAGATCATTGCTGTTCTCTTAAGTTGAACCCTAGGTAGCAGGTAGAGTGCTAATTAGAGCTTTCTTAAAGTTAGTTACTATGCCAGAAAGGTGTCAAAGATCCTGTGGAGGAATAACTTTCAAAGCCAAGATAGACCAAAAACCAAAACAAAAAAGTCACACAAAAATTCTAACAAAAATAGAGAGAGAGTGAAGATCTGCAGCCCCATCCCTCCTGAACTGGTGTGTTGCCAAGGCATTAACCGTCCAGTTACATGGCCATTGGGCCACCAGGTGCTAGGTGGCAGCGAGATTTGCTTGATTATTCCAGTGCATGGGTAAATAATAATAAGTAAATAAATTGACCAATGATCATTTTAGATGTATTGTGACCTAGCACAATTTAAGAAGTAATGAAAATTGATCATAGGACAAGTAAGAAAATCCCCAAAGGAAAAAAAATTACAGAAAATTATAAGGAGAAAGGAAAAAATCATAATGGAATAACCAGGAAGAAGATTGGCAGCTGTTTGCACTTCCTTTACACAGCGAGCAAAGCAGAATGAGCCCTCGTGTACGGGGAGAAGGGAGGGAAGTGCTAAAAATAGACAATGAGATTGTCTTTGCGCTGAAAGGACTCTTAAACAACACTTGAATGTTAGTTCTGGCAGAACCATCGTGTGTCACCTTGTGGGTTTAGAGCCCACCCTAGAACACACAATGGCTACAGAGTGCAGGCATGGAGTTTACATTCAGTGACTGCATGAAAACCACAACCTTGTTTCCTGGAAATATGTATTTAATAAGTATCCAGAAAAGTAAATGAAGACATCAGTAGTTCAGAGCCAAATGTCACCAGGGAGTAAACCACAGATGTCCTCTTTGGAAGCTCAACGCAACCACCCTTTGTTCTTTTGTCTGTATCTGACCAAAGCACACTAAGCGTAGCCTACAAGAGGTGAGGGCCAGCCCTTACACTCTTCGTACTTTTTCACCCTTTGAAAATTTCAGCAAAAATATCTCTCTTAAGTCCCAGTTCACCTGTTTGGTTTTTGTTTTTTTGGGGGGGGCGGGTGCAGGTGACTGCTATAACTGGATCAAATCTCTTACATAGCTTGCCATTGTAAAGTATGGCATAAAACCTTATCCATACGTAAATCCCTGCAACAAGGACTTATAACAAGTCTGGGTTCTGAAGGAATCATGAAACCCAGGAAAATCAATGGATGCTTTGGAATATTGTGCATTGTTTTTTCAAAACTGTCAAACAAGAAAAAGTGCTGTCCACCACTTTGAAAAATCTGATTTTTCCTTGGAAAGTCCAGTGTTGAGGCATTCTGAAGCCCTTTCACTCATGTCTGAGCTTGGCCAGCTACAGTTTTGCCTGTACCTTGGCAACCCCTCTGCTGAAATCAAAGCCATCGTTTATCTTTCTACATTGCTAAGGTAATGTTATGCTTCTGGCAAGGGTCAAAACAGGTTCAAAGCTAGCTTTTAACTCTTGAGATGGAAAGCTCAGATTCATGCCTGTGTCTGATGGAAACAATATCACACCAACTCTCTCCAGACTCAGCAAATCAAACAAAAGCTAAAGGTATCACCTAAGAGGACACCATGGGAGTGTGCAACTGCTCTGCACCCTCTTCGGCTCTCTGCACCTCCACAGTTTCACAAACTCCTCAGGGATAGAGGATCCAAACAGCCCTAGGTAGACATACCATCTGTCCAGGGAATCAAAACCCTGTTGCCTATAAGACAGTGTCCTGCAAAGCTGCTTCTCCGTGCTGAGTCTCCTCGGCAGCCACACTAGAGTTTTCCTGTGTGTTCCTCCCGCCCCTCTTCCCTAGCGGTCCTCACCACACAGTGCAGCGCCTGTTGCAAATTCTTGGAGGAACAATTGGAACAATCTTTCTCTGGGTTGCAACTAGAAAGAAGTTTGTGCTTTCACTTGAATTCTTAGCAAAAGTCCCAATAAATGTGATACTGTACGGAGTTTTCTTATCTTGGAAGACACTTTATACCATGCAAGATGCTGTAGCAGCTGACATTACACATTAGATGATAGATATTAATGTCCCCAAGCTGGTAACATAGATCTGTTTACCTTATTTAATAATGCATGGATTTTATCTTATTTGATAATGCATGAATCAGCATTACACACACAGACGGTGTGGGGGGGTGGTGTGGGGACGGAATGTGTCCCCACTAGAGATAACACAGGAATGTTAGAGTCTGTCATTGCCAAGGTTACAGTATTCTCTTTTCTCAGTTCCTCCCCCCCTTTTTTTTCTCATGCAGCGTGGCTTTACCGAGGAGTGAAAATCCCGGAGACATATAATCTCAACCCTTCCTGCTCAGAAAGGCAAAGAGTATACAAGATAAGTCTGCCTGCAACCATGACAGCCATGTGCTCCTCCTGGAAGGTGTCATGCTCTGTCTTCTCTGTTTGACCCGAGGTGTCCTGGTTCCAACCACTCACATTCATCCCTCATATCAAGTTCCATGAACTGTATTTCCAGAAGAAATACCTGCCTGCGAGCGCAGGCCACACTCCGTGTCAGAAATAGATTTTCTCCGATTTCCTCTGCAGCATGGCAGTTGCTCTTTTTCAAAGGGAGAATCACAGATCTAATGGGAGCTATAAGGATTAACCTTGGAGCATGGTGGCTTCAGCCAGAGCAATACTGCATAAAATCCAAGGAGTAACTTGGGCTCCAGAATCTCACCCCCTTGTGAAGGTCAAACTGTGTGTGTGTGTTGTACATCTTCCTACCATATGAGAATACATAAGATACACTAAAGAAAGTATTTTGATCATTTGAAAACTCAAAAAGAAGAACTTTAAAAAAAATGTAGTCTCTGACTCTTTTGCCTGCTGGTAGGATCCTTCTACTGGGATGCCTTGTCCAACCTTGATGTGATGGTTTGTTCCTAGTCTTATTGTAGCTTGTTATGCCATGTCCCTGGGAGGTCTGCTCTGTTCTAGGAGGAGGAGGGGTTGTGGATCTGGAAGATGGGGAGAGCAGCGGTGGAGAGGGGGGACGGCAGAAGGGGAGGAAGGGGAACTGCAGTTGGAAATAATATATGAAAAAAGAACAAAATAAAGATACAAAGTGAATAAATAAATAAAAATTTTAAAATGAAGAATGAAATAACTGCTTAAATAGATCAAAATATTGAGTTCAAAAAAGTATTTTTTTAGAATAATAAATTCCAAAGGGAAGATGTGAAAGAAGGGAGAAAAATATTAATTTTTGATGACTTTAGAAAACATCCATTTTAAATTCTCCTTACCATCTGGGGAGCAAACAGGTTAAATGTGTTTCTGCTGATCTAAGGTGGGGTGCCTAGCTCTCCTGGAGGCCAGGAACAAAGAGAGAGGCTCAGTCCATGAGATCTAGACCAGGCTAGCATCTCTTTCTCCTCCCAACCTCTACTAAAACAAAGACCCAGAGACTTACAGAAGGTTCCTCTCCCTGTCATTCTCTGGTGGGAGAAACACTCAGGCAATTCACAAATGTCAAAGAGGAAAGGCAGATTGAAGAGTAAGAAGAGGAGGAAATGTGGAAAATAAATTAATTCCTTCACAAATCAGAGGGAGTTTAGCGTCCTTCTCCTAGAATGCCCACATCTACAGACAGCCTTTGGAACCGCCCCCCTCTCCCAACACAGAGACACGGAATGGTTGTCCCTCTCAGACCATCAAATTATCAGAGTAATATTCACTTACCAGGCTTTCCTGTGACTCTTGTCATCTGTGTTCCACCACGAAGCTCATGGTGGTGCCATCAAAGGAAGGGGGAGCAATGATCCGTGGCCCCAACGGCTGTGAGGTGATGCTGATAACAGGCTTGCCGTGCAGCTGAGCAAAGCCCTTGGCCCCCACAAGCTGGGATGTGGCTGCTGGGGCCGAGGAGGAAGAGGAGGCAGGTGACTGACCGGAGGCCATGAAGTATGGGACTTCCGGGAACGCTGCGGCTGTCTCTTTGCTGGGGGTCTCTGCTGCCACAGAGAGCTCACTGCCTCCCGGAGTGTGAGCAATGGGCGTGGGCTGCAGGGCGTTGGGGGGCAGCACCGTGGGCAGAAATCCAGGATAGATCATATAGGTAGGCCCATAGGCCCCAGGACTCAGGGCCAGAGGAGGCACAGGAAGGGACATGGGTGCCACAGGCTGCTGTTGGGAGGTCATGGGCACATCCACATATTGTCCTGTCTCGGGGTCAAACAATCTCCGGGTCATGGGTTGAACTGGCGTGTCCACCAGATAATATTGGCCAGTGGTCACATCCAGGAGCATCTTGCGCTGCGTCTGCTGAGGCTGTGGCTGCTGAAAGGGGTCTGTGGGAACAGAGGCTGGGCCTGCAGGTGCTGGAGCTGGCATACCGGGTGGGGAGAAGCAGAGGACCTGAGGCTGGGTCCCCTGGAGGGTAAAGGGCAATGCCTGCTGGTGGTAGACAGCAGTCGGAGCATGCTCGGGGCTCCGTGGCCCTGCCGGGGCAGCCACTGTTTCTCGGTGGCTGTCAGGTTTGGTGCGCCAAGCTGGCCTGCTGGTTCCACTGACCTGCGATCCTTTGGGATTATTGGGGACCTGACTTCGGGCACTCAGTGGGGGTAAGCTGCAGAGAGTGGCAGCTGAGGAGCTGGGGGCCCCGTCTCTGGAAGCCCCAGGCCTGCCAAGCAATTCCCCTGAAGCAGCGCTTCCTTTAAGGGGGATAGTCAGGTAATTCTCACAGTCACTGTTGCTCTTCTCCAAACTGATAGCAGTTTTCCTGTTGGTGATCTCATCAGGAGGTGCTCGGGTGGCTGGGGAGATCTTGAGGGATCTGAGTCCCTGCGATTTGATGCCCTTGGCTGTTGAAGGGCTCTCAGGAGAAGGCCCTTGTGGGAATTTGCCGGCGACACCCCCAGTTTTTTGAGTGCTGCTAGAACTCACAGTGAACACATTCCGGTTGCTGGCGAGTGGGGGGAGGGGCTGCAAAGGTTGGGCTCTTTCGACGTCCTTGTGGACTGGGGGAATATAGAGGGACCGGGGCCTTTCTCTGGCCATGTTCTCAAAGGCAGCTGCCCGGGCAGAGACGCTCTCGGTGCTGGGGTTTGAGTTTCTCCTCTGCAGGCGTTCCATCGGGGCCCCTCGCAGGAGCACACCGCCTTTATGGCCCGTGTCCCGTTCTTCCGCCTGCCCCAACTGCTTGGCCAGCTTGTCGGGGTCTCCTTCGGGTCCGGCTACCCCTTCCCTCTCCTCGCTGGCTATGAGGGACAGCACATGGCTGTCGGCCATCATGGGCAAGGGGTCACTTTTGCGCTTCCATTCATTCCTGTTGAAGCTGTAGAGCTCCTCCATGGACCTCACGGCAGCTGTCAGCTTCTCCAGGGCATTCCGGGCTGGCTTTGGGGCTTTCCCCTCCTCCTTGACATCTTCCTCTTTGGGCTTCTCTGGTGTCCTCTGAGCAGAAGCTTTGGAGACAATCTTGAGCACAGGGAGGTAAGAGCCCTGCTCAGATTTATTGGGGGCAATGGTGGCCACCGGCAGCCTGCCAGATGCCCTGTGAACCAAGACAGTCCCTTCTGGGGAGGAGTTCAAGACTCTGCTGCCGCTGCCCGATTTGCCCACACCCTCTCTGGGTTCTCGATCCACGCTGTCCTCTCGTGGGTTCACAACCGCCTGGCACGTAATCACCATCGGGGACAAGGACCTGGATCCTCCGGTTGCAGCGGTCAGCTGCCTGGGCTTGGGCCCTGTCAGCCCCTGCTCGGGGGTGACGCTGCCCTTGTCACTGCTGTCTCCTGACCCTTTGATTAGTTTCCTGACGTCTCTCACCTGGTGGAGAGGCCCTGGGGCCTTGGACTTGTCTCTGACGTCTCTCACCTGGAACTGGGGCACCTTTTCCGGGTTGTCGCCACCACGGAAGAGTTTCTGCTGGGTCCTGAGGTTTGAGCTGCCGCCACCAGCCAGCTTGGGCGTGAGCAGCTTGGCGATGTTGAAGTCTGAGCTTGGCTGCTGTACACTTCCCAACCGGATCTTGATTTCAGGAGCCTTAGGTCTGATCACCGCCATGGAGGTGGCCTGGGCAGCAGCAGGGTACTTGGTGGCTTGCTTCTCCGGTTGTTTATCCTTGGGTGTCTGCTGGATGTTGGGAACAAAGAGGCGAGACATGATGGTAGACTTGCTGGCAGAGATCTCCCCGAGGTCAGCCCTCCAGTCCCCACCTTTGGGGAGCTTCAGCTTCCCAACGGGGGCTTTCTCTTCCAGCTTCTCTGCCTCTTTCTCCTTCCATGTCCGGAAGGCACTGTTCTGACTCCGAAGGAAGATGCCCTTCACGGTCTCCGAAGCGCTCTTTTTAATCTCACACACCTCTGTGTGTCCATCCGAAAAGTTTCGCCCAGGCCCTGTGTTGCCCTCTCGAGGAGCACTGGCTTTGAAGACAGGGGATTTGGAGCCGACAACAGAGCCTTCTCCACCAGCATCAGACACACTGACCACCGTGTACTCGGAGCTAGCCTCAGAGTGACGTGAGCTCTGCCTCTGCAGACCCCTCTCCCACGGCTTTTCAGCCCCAGGAGGTCCGTCCGTCTCCTTAGAGGTGCTGGGGGGATTTTGGTGAGACGTATCAGTGACTTCTCCCCTCTCCATTTTGAATTCGTGTTCGCGCTGCATCTTCTTGGAAATGACGTTTTTGAGCAGGCTGGAAGCAAACTTGGACTTCTTCTGGGGGCCGTCACTTCGGGGGGCAGGCTTGCTACTCTCGGATGTCTCTGATCCATCATCTGTGTACACAGATCCTGGACCCTTGCTAGAGCCTTTGGTGCTTTTGCAGGGCCCAGTGGCGGAGCTGGCTTTGCTCTCGCTGCGTAGATTGAGGGGCTCCAGAAGTGTGACCACCCGAGAGCCAGTTTGGATCTGTTTCTGGAAGCACAGGGGAGTCTCCACATGTTTGATTTCTCCCTCAACTTTGCTGACCACAAACTCCAAGGCCTTGGTCTGGGCCTTCTTGGCCTGGAGGGAGAGCTGGTCTGCGGAGGCCCGGGCGCCCCCGCCCTTCCTCAGGCCCGCGGCCGCGGAGGCCGCACTGCTTCTCAGCAGACTCTGCTCCACTCTGGCTCCCACACCTCCGCATTTTAAGTCCAGGAAGGTTGACCACCGTCCAAAGCCCACTTCAGAGAGCGTGGTGGAGGATTCTCGGGAGCTGATGTTCAGAGCCTCAAAATAGGGGTAAGCAAGGCTCCGGAAGGCCCTGGAAGTCAGGTTCCTCACCTCTTTGTCTGCGTCGTCCAGCTCACTCACTGCACTGGAGGCGCCGCTGGAATGGTCCACCAGCTCCTTCGCCCGGATGGCCCCGCATCTGGTTTGCAGGCGAGCAGGGACAGCGATGAATTTCTTTGCATGATCCTGAGCCACGGCTGCAGCCGGAGTTTGCTTTGGTGAACTTGAATTGTGTTCAGCAGCTGTAGAGACCCGGAGGCTCATGTCGCCTTCATGCTTGGCAGCGTAAATAATGTTTTGCTTTGCATGCACGTTGCTAGGCTCATTTATAGCCCGGGAAGTTGGCTTGATTGATAGGAGGATCTGGCTTGCTGCACTCCCACAGCTGCTTGCAGCAGTGGCCGATGCCCCTAAGGCCGTCTCAGGGAGCTCCAGCAAAGGCTCAGGTGGAGTGGCCGTGCCAGGTCCAGTGGGTGGGGGAGTAATGTCACTGTCAGAGGGGCCGCTGCCCACTTCTGTGCTGCTGGTGTTACGGCCACTGCTGCCCGCACCAGGGCGAGCCAGGTCGCTGCTGGTGGGACTGGGAGTCCGAGTGCTGTTGGTGCTTGGAGTGGTGCTGACGTAACAGCTGTTATCATCATCTTCTTCGGTGGTGACGTCTCCGGGGGTCTCATCACTGCCACCAAAGGAAGCGTAGTCCACGAACGAGTAGATCACGTTGTTGTCCTCGAAGTCCCAGTGAGAAGCCAGCCCCACGTCGAAATCCATGCCCTGCTCAACCTCACTCAGCTGGATCTCATGGGTGGTGATGTAGTGTGCTTCCTCGTTTTTCAGGGGGTCCCTCTTGCTGTGGGCCTTGGCAATAATGTCCTTGCAATCCGCTCCGTCATTGGCCCCGGCTCTTCTATCCTCCCCTGCTCCTGCCCCGTCTCCTGCTTCTTCTCCCTTGTGGGGCCGGCAGCTCCTTTCTGGCTCACTCTCAAAGCCTAAGGATGAAGAGGAGGTGGCCAGGCCCCCTAGTAACTTGGTAGGACCATCCACTTTGGAAAGGCCATTATCTTCAGCTCTGACCACTGGGGAGGACGAGGAGGAAGAAGAAGATGAGAAGTCTTTATCACCAGCCTGGGAGCCGAGGCACTGGGAGGAAGCAGTACTTTCCCTGGGGATTGGAGCCTCACAGGGATGGCTGACGGGTTCATCCCGGGCGTCTGTCTTTAGGCTCCTGGAGGCCTGCTCCTCAGGGCAGTGTTCCAGTGGCAGTTTCATGGTCTGGGGGCTCTCCCTTCTGACTCCAGCTGAAGCACACACCTCCACATACTTGGCTTCAGGCTGGGTAGAGGCTGAAGACTCAGGAAGCGGCCACAGCTGCTGCCTGGGCTCCGGGCTGTCTTGTGCTCGGCTCACTGGGTCCTCTGCGGGCTTCAGGCTGGTCTGTGAGTCCGTGTCAGAAGTACCGCCTTCCATTCTGAGCCTCTGCCCAGGTTTCAGTGACAACAAGAGGCAGTGGTGAGCTCTGGGGCTCTCGTGGGTACCCCTCTGGTCCTGGAGGGGCCGCAGAGTGAACTGAAACAGGTTCCCACGTGCCTGGGCTGACCCCAAGGCTGTAGGCACCTCTGCCAGGGCTTCCACCACCACCCAGTTCTTCAACCCCTGCGGTGGGGCCTCGGCAAGCCAGAGTGAGGTGGGAGGGCTCCCAAGAGAGGCAGCAGAGGTGGTCTGTAGCCAGGGGCCTGCGGGTCTGGCCGCGACTGTGGCCAGTGCCCTGCTGCTGAGCCGTCCTGTGCGGTCGCTTCTCTGGCAGCTTCGGCGGCTGGGGGTCTTAATGCCATTAGCCAGTGAAGAAGCAGCATCTGTAGGTTGACCCTGAGTCTGCCAGAAATGAACGGAAAGCATGTGCTGTGTCTTATGCAGCCTTGTCGCTTTCCTGGATGGGGAGATAGAGGGTCACGTCATTCCAGAAATATTTTTAGTGTCCATTCCCTAGTCATATCGAAACTACACTTGAGGGTAAAAAGAAGAGGCTATGGAGAGATGAGGAGAGGAGGTGGGCGGGGGAGGAATGTGGCTTCTGATTCAAATCAGCCAAATGTTCATTGTAATCTGTTTTAGAGGCGTCTAGCAAGTACACAATAAGCCTTCACCGGCTGCCATCTTTCCCCAGCCTCGGATTAAATGAATTTTATCTCCTTGCTCAAAATTCAAATTTTGCATTGCACTTCAAACCAATTAGGGACACTCCGGAAATATTTCAAGTCCCCCTTGTGCATATGGTAATCTTATATTTGCCTCATTTGCATTCTCTTTCTCTCTTTGGAATGGAAAATCAGATGAATGATGGTCGGGAAAGTTTTCATAGGACAGAATATTTCATCCTCCTTCCCTTTGGCCAAAAGTACACTCTGTGGAACATAACTTATTTGTTTCAAAATAGGAAAAATCCCTTCTAGGATCCTTGCTGTGTTTATTCAAAGCCGAAAGGGGGAATTTCAGAGACCTAAGAGCTCCTTAAATAAACTTTGGGCTACAGGCATTCTGAAGGAACACAGGAGGACAAGAAGGATTCTGCTTTAAATCCCTACAGCGTCCACTCAAGCTTGAAGATGTTCCTAAACTTGTAAGCTACAAGACAATAAGCACCGTTAAATATAGCCCAAGCTGCAGCTCAGCGATTGGCTTCTCTGGCAACATGCCAGGCCTGCAGGGCACAAAGTCAAAACACAGGAAAGAGCAACGAATATGCTTACCCTTCATGAGTACAGTGCGGCTTGGAGGGAGGTTCAGAGAGGAAATGTGAGCCGCTGGCATGCCCCGTGAAAATATGGCCAAAATCCCAGTTCACCAGCTCTGAGATATATCCATTCCAAACAAATCAAGAGCTGTGCAGAAAGATTTGCCAAAGCAACCCAACATGAGGGTCTGTGCTAGCAACCTTTGGGGCAATTCCCTAGGCACAGGCCATGGAGAACCATGACTCAGTTTTGGTGAGACCTGGCCCTCATCACCTGCCAGGCACAATTCCACCACTATACATAGTCTGTGTGTCACTTATGAGGATTGGATAAAACCCTATTTTAAACATCCACATTTGTGGGATCGAAAATAACACCATCAACCTCTTCTGACATGAATGCCACGCCCACGCTAAAAAGTGTTCCTTCCTTTGAGTTGGCTTGTGTGTAGGTGGGGAGGAGGCACCCCTAATATCTGCAGCTTCTACCTTCTCTCCCTGTTAGGATGCAGTCATCCCAAGCCACCCATTCTCCCCAGGACAAGCCACTGCCAGTAAAACATGACAAGGAGGGGCTGAAAGTATGAAAGTATGGACATAAAGCCATAACTCACAGTGAAGGGAAAGAAAAAAAAGAAATACCTTTCAAATCTTAGATTCTTAGTTGATAAGTACAACTAACTAGGAACATTTTAATTTGTGCATATATTAATGATTGAATCCTGTCAAGAACGCGATGAGTTAAGTACAATTATTGTAACTGATACCAAGACACAGAGATGGGACAGGATTCAAACGTAGGCAGCCCAGCTGGAGATCTGTCCAGTTATGATAGGCAGTCTTCCTGGTTCCTACAGTCAAAGTGGGCACCCACATAACCACTTAGGGGTTACTTACTCAGCTATCATTCTGCATGAGCACAAGTAAACCACCTAACTGATGGATGATTGGTTTTTTTTTTTTATTTCAGATAATCAACCTGAGAATATTTTATGGACTAAGGACCACTACCCTGTTAACAAAACGAAATTAAATAGTGTCACCTTCTCTCAGGCATGCAGAATTTTCAACTTTCTATTTTAACTTTTTCCTGAGGCTGGTCATGCCTCAGGCAATAAGAAAACCCTGAAGACAGTCCCAGGTGCTGAGAAGCATGGGTGCTTCGGGCTGAGTGAGAGGCAGAGTTTCTTCTCATCAGGCAGTGATAGCCCTTCCATATGGCGCTCTCTGCCATGACAGCACAACAGAGTTTCTGAGTTTCTTCTTGTGGTTGGCGGTTCGTGCCCTGGGTGTCAGGTAACGCCACTTTCTTTTCTCTTTCTTTTCTTTTTTATATTTGGTTTTCAAGGCTGGCCTCGAACTCAGAGATCTACTTGCCTCTGCCTCTCTGCCAGTGCTGGGATTACATGCATGTGCCACCACCACCTGTCAAAATTTCTTAATATCCAAAGTTCTGAAAATCATCCTCCCAAGTTCTACTCCCACTGTGAGCATAGTCCTAGCCAAACCTCCCAGAGCATCAGACCCAGCATAGTTGTAATGTGGGTACTTACCTTCAGAACACCCGTGTGGCTCCTTCTCCGCTTTCTAGCTAAACAATCCCAGTGTAGGTGGGGAAAAGGGAAAATTCCTTCCTATAAAGTTAATTTCCAAAAAGTTTTTAAGTCAAACCACAAATTCCTTTTTAAAATTATATAAGCTAAAACTCTGCAGGAGGACTGACTAGTAGAAGAAAAGAAGCCTATAACTAGAAAGACAGTGACCAACTTTAGGGTAAGGAAGACAATTAAGAACTCCAAACTGTTTACCTCCTGGCCTTTTTAGAGTTCTGGGTCAGTTTATGATACAATGAAAAGGGATGGTCTCAAATCTCTTGAAATAGCTTACAGTCATCAGTAGCCACAGTGCCTTTTATTCTTTCATATGACTACAATCACTTTTTTACAGATGAACTCAGTGATTGCCTACCTGATCTCAGGTCTTGAGCAATTGACATGACTAATATTGCCAGTATTAACCCCTGGTAAGCAGGCACACTTGGTAAGCCAGGCAAGGTATGCCCTGTTGATAACTTTATATGGGAATTCAGAGAGCAACAAAGGAAATGACTCAGCATCGTTATTTTTGTCTCTATGGAGAAAGTTTCTTTCCCTGATGGTTTTTTTTTTTTTTTAGCTAGATCAGTATAGGTAAAACCTTAATATGATTTAAGAAATTAAGAATGAAGGCCAGACCGCCCACCAGTTGATCAAAGGATATACTTATATTTCCAGTCTCCACTGTGGCATAATATGATGACTAAGAGTGCCATCTAAGAGGGGGAAAAATTGTTTACTGAAGGTAAACAATTCCTAGGCTGGAAATGAAGAGATACATTACGTTAAAGTTAGCTTCAAATTAGATGCCAAGAGCTTAGCCAAACACAGACATTTTTTCTCGGGGGGAGTGGAGGGAAGGGAGGGTGATGTTTTATACTAAGTTGAAGGTCTTTCCATAGAGATGGATATAGCTCCCAGCACTCACTTACATGAAGAAGTCTTTTCTGCAAACCACTGCCTAAGACCCAGGCCCAGGTAGGGATGTGTGAAAATTAGAATCTGAAATAAGGTGCCTTATCCACTTTTTAATTATCCTTAATGCATTAAAAGCTGCCTGCTTATTTAGTTATTGAAGTAAGTGCTTCAAAATCATATGACTAAAAAACAAGTATTGTTTCCACTTTATGATTAAAAAACAACAACAACAAAACCAAAACAAAACACAAATGAGGTTAAGTGAAAACTTGTGCCCTAAATGGCTTTTCACAAATTTTCCCAATTAACAAATGCTGAGACCCCAGTTAGAACTGGGTTTGAGGTGGGTCCAGCCTCCATTAAATGGGTAATTGTGTACTGAGTCTATGAAGGGTGGAGGGCGCAGGGTCATGACCATTACAGGCTATTTAAACCCTTTCACAGCCTCAAGCCAGCTGCCTGCCTACGGAACTGGCTGGTCCAAAGACACGGAGAGGCAGGATTAGGAAACGACTATCCCTGTGAAGGAGAAAACAGCATGTACAATGGGGATGAGTAAGTGAAGTCAAGCACGTTGCACCAGGGGACCACACACACTCTAGATGCAAACCCTTAGCTATGCCCTTAACACTTGGAAGGACAGGAAGGGACAGTTCACCACCAGAAATAAATCCTTACTAACCAACCCCTGAGCCTGCACGCAAGCTCAGATCTTTAGCAGAGTGCTGTTCTTTCGCTTTGCCCCCAAGCCAAGAGGCATATCAGAGGGTCTGTCTTCTGTGGCTGCCCTCCTCCTCTTTTTGCCTTTTGGAGCCCTCCTGGGTCTTCTAAAGCCCCCTTTTCTGCTGTAATTCCTCCAAACCCCTGACTTGTTGTGTCAGACAATTGCGTCCATCTGGCCTGTCTTCTGAAAGAGCTGTGGTGGTTCCAGAGTTTCACAGGATTTTATAAAGCGAATGATCCTTGAAGACCACCCTCAGGTGAAATCTCTACATAACACTACTTCAAACATCCTAACTCTAAATCTTGGTCCATCTTACCCATGACCTGTCTGTGTTCCTGGCTTGCATATTGCATATCCAGAGAGAAGGAGGTGGCATGGGGTTTCCCAGTCTGGGAGAGATAGCATGGCAGAGAAGATGTCTCCCTTGCCTTTCCTAGGGTACTGTGGATTGTCCCAGGCCAGTTAGAAGTGGGATATGATTAGCCATAATCACATATTTCTTTACTTCTAGGAAGGATTATTTTTTTCTTTTAAGTCTTAATGTTGCATTTTGAGCTGTAAACTCTTGGGGGTTTTGGTTCTGCCTTCTTTGGAAAATGTGTTAACTACAATGGTATTTTAGAATGACCATGTCGTGTCTCCCCAGCATATATATTACATTTTATACAAATCACCTTATGCCTTACTGTTCTGTTGCTGTGAAGAGACACCATGACCAAGGCAACGTTTATAAAAGAAAGCATTTAATTAGGGACTTGCTTAGAGTTACAGAACCTAAGTCCATTATCATCACGGCCCAGGTCATGGCTGCAGGAATGTGTGAATCTGGAGAAGTAGGAGCAGGAGAGAGTGTGTGTGTGTGAGTGAGACAGAGAGAGAGACTCTGGGCCTGGTGTCAGCTTTTGAAACCTCAAACTCCACCCTTAGTGACATACTTCCTCCAACAAGGCCACACCTTCTAATGCAAACAGTTCTACTCCCTATTGACCAAGCATGCAATTACATGAGCCTCTGGTGGCCATTCTTATTCAAACCACCACACCTTATTTTAAAAAAAAAAGGAACTGATTTGCTGCCATGTCTCTCATTATAATTTAAACTCTTGTCAGGATCATGTCTGACTAATTTGTTGTTTTCATTCCAACATCTTGGATGATAAAAAGTTTCATTAAAAAAAAAGTTTTCCATTATATCTTCGTTGTTAGTCTTCTTTCACTCACTTATCTCTCCCTCCCTGCCAGAGCAGGGTATGGCACACTTTAGGAACAAAATAAATCTTTGTTATCCTGTAAATGACTGGACAGTAAGGACTGAGCAGATGCTATTTTATTCCTACATTGTTGAGTCAATTGGTAAAAAGTTTACTTGGAATACCTGGAGACAAACTGCTAAAATTACTTAAGGATATATATTTTTTTTACTAGCATGATTTCTAAATGAGGTGTTAAATGCTTTGACCTGTGTGTAGTATTAACAGAGTTTTAAAAGCTGTATTCAAAGTTCTTAGAAACACATCCAAAAGCAGCAAAAATCACCATTTTATTTTGCTTGCTTTCTAAACTGCCTGAACAACAACAAATTACGTAAGATAAACTAAAATTCTAAATACATTGTTATCAGTACAAATTTTGAAAATCCCTAAATCCTAAATTAAAAAAAATAAATTAATTAATTAAGTTCAACTGTTGAGTAGAACCCAGAATAGACGTCTTTACGGTATGTTCCTCCCCTTCTTTAAGTCAGCCTCTGCCTCTGACAACATTCTTTGCCATCTATTGATCAGCCTTTAGGTCATGTAAGAGCCTCCAAGTCAAGAGACATCACTGAAGATATCACCTTTGAAAGGTCAGGGGTCATTAACCAACAAGGCTTTACTCAGCTCAGAACATGACTGATTTCTGCCGGCAGCTGTGGGTGAGCAGGGCTTGCTGGGAGGCCTGACTTTTGCTACTGAGCTTAATGGGCTTACAAAGGAAGGAGAAATCAGCCAGATACATTTCAAGCCAACAGACCCTTCTTATATTTACAACATGCATTCCTAGTAACCGTTTATTTTGCTGAAAACATTCAAATAGAAACCTCCAGAGTCTCTTTTGGGAAGATGGTTTCATATTCCCTACTCAAACACCTGCCTGATTTTAATGTGCTATTTTAGTATGTCCTGAAAGCATGTGTTCCCTTCTATAAGATTCAAGTTGGTGCGTATGTTTACCATCCATACAGCCTCTTGGAATAGAAATGAGGGCAGAAGATTGTTCTGGCTACTCATGTAGAGAAACACTGGCAGGAAAGCCACTTCCCTCCAGGCTAATACAAATCCATATTCCTATGTGAGTACTGACTTGGAAATATGTTCTCCTACTCGACTGGTCTTCCCTGTATTTCCCCTAAATGTCGTAGTGTGGCAAAAGGGAGCTCTGTCAAATCCTATTCGACAGATGAACAAACTTAGGGCCACACGTACTTCTGTCTGTCTGTCTCTTTCTCCTTTATTCCTGGAGAAACACGACTGTATTAACAATCAGGGCTGGATTGGTACTTGGGGTCTGGGCAACATCTATGTAATGAGCTTCCTTTCTCAGTTCCACACAGGCTGGACACTCGTCAGGCCTATGAGACACAGCTCAACACAAAGCATGTGAAACCCAACTCCTCCTTAAAAACCACTTGAATCACTCATAAGTCCAATCTCAGGATAGTGACTATACAATTGTACATAGAGCCCATAATCCTACACAATATATGAATGTCCGTGGTTACTTGAGAAATAGCACATTTGCAAACTAACACCTCTTAGCACGTTGTTTCCATCTCCCCACCACAGTGGTTGATGCTGTACCCATGCGAAACCCTTAGATTCAACAAAGATCTTGGCTTCAGAGACAGGTTTCTGCTTTGGACTCTGACTTCGTTCCTCCAGCTTTGTTCCTACTCCGAGTTGGAAACAAGTCCGTCCATTTGGAATCAGCTGTGTGCCTTAGGCATTGTTTCCCAGGAGCAGCTTCAGCCTTGTTTAAACAACCCGTATCTGGGCCAGCATCTTATCTGCAAAGGCAGGTGGTGTTTTTCTTTCCTGGTCTAAGCCCTGATCTTTTCAATTTCCTATTTGTTATTTGCTGACTTTCTTTTATAAAATGATCCATTCATCTGCTTGATTTTTGGTGTGGTGTTTAAAGGGGACTTTAAAAGCCAGCAAATGAGCTTTCCATTCTTTATATTATGGTCGGTAATTTAAATTTTGCATAGAGGCTGAAATGGGCTCCTTGCTTATGAACATATTTGGTCAGGAAGCGCTAGGCTTACAGCTCCCCAGCGAAGTGGTACCCCTCTTAGAATGGCCTCCTAGGCCACACTTGTCCTTTCGCTGTGTCCAGTCTGTTGGTCTGCACTGCTTTCAGCTCCCACTGTGACTGGTGTGAAGAAAATAATGCTGGTGACTTGACTTGTAGAGAGAGTAGGAGTCATCTTCCCTACAACTTGTCTGGACAGTGTAGCTCCTGCTTGGTAAGACCCCCGGCGACCCTTTAAAATGGGTAAAGAGTAGCTAGTGAGGTCTGGATGAGGATTAGAGGAGACAATACATGTCAATTGCTTAACACAGTGCCCAGCACGCAATGCACCTTCCGCTGTTGTTCACAGCTGTTGCTTCTATGGCTGGTTTTGTGGCAGTAAGTACCTGGGAAGAACTTAGCTTGAATGCAGTTTTCTTAACTTACTCAGGATATTCCAAAGGCTAGAGTTTAAGTCTTTTCCAAAGAGTAGCGTTTTCCTCTAATTCTGGATTTGTGTTTAGAAACAGACTCCGCCAAGCCTTTCTGGTTTTGTAGCCTTCACGGGCAGAGGGTGAGGGCAACATAGGCATGTGGATTTCATTGGAAAATGAGTAGAATGTGCAGGAAGAATGACCCTGTGGTCATTCTTCACTCAGTTCATCTACCATAGGCACTGCAGTCAGAAGTACTTGTCTGTATTAGTGATAAGTAGGTCTTTCCCCATTTATCAAACTCTACAGAAAAAAGAACAATAAAATCACATAATCTGGTCATCCTTAAGGGACTTGAAGTTTAGCTAATCTGGGAAATGTATAGATAGTTGGTCAAGAGATATGGTTAAACAGTTTTATAGAAAGGGCTCAGTAGCTGAATACTTTGTGCACCTTAATTACCTCTTTGGGACCAAGTCACTTATCTGCAGATGGAGTGATCAAGAGCAATATTACAAAATATGACTAAAATTAAACCTATCACTAAAATTCGGCTTCACTTCACTCAATTGCTTGTGCTTCTTTCCTAAGAATATGTACGACTTCCTGTTGTATAAAAAGACTGAGGAAGCTGAGAAAGGTGTTCTGCTGTAAAATGTAAAACTAAATCTCATTGCTACAGATTCGATTCTGCGTGCACTGAGAGCGTGACAACACCTTCAACATAATCAGATTACCTTGGGGCGGTGGAACAGCCGGGCAGACTGCAGCAGTTTTCAACCTGTATGTCTTGATCCCTTTGGGTTCATGGGAAAACACACATGTTTGCATTCCAGTTCGTAACAGTAGCAGACTTACAGTTATGAAACAGCAACAAAGATATTTTTATGATGGGGGGGTCACCACAACAAGAAGAACTGTATTAAAGGGTCACAGCATTAGAAAGGTCGTGAACTGCTGGCCTAGTGGGAGTTCTTTGGGTCCCTGAGGTCATGGCCTTTAAAGAATACTGCGTGATGTGATCTCCCCCCGCCCCCCGACTTCTAGGTATGAAGTGAGCCGCTCTGCCCTGCCAGGTATCCACATCATTAGGTACTACCAGAGGAGCTAAGAAGCCAAGCCACCAGATCACACGACTTTTGAAAACTTTGAAAACTATGAGACAGATAAAGATTCAGGACTCCGCTCATGTCCTTTGTAGAAGATTCATTCACTGTCTTCATCTCTAGAGAAGATTAAGCCAGCTGTGCCGTAAGCTTGAAGCACTGGGAAGCGGGCCAGAACTGCCCAAGAATGACCCCCTTTGTCTCTTCCAGCCTGGCCCTGTGGGTGGGTCTGCTCTGCCAGAAGAATCTAATGGAGATGAGCCCCCTTCCATGTAATCTTTCTGATGATCAAGGCCATGTTAGAGAAAAGTGGAGGCCCTGAGGCTGATCCCCGCCACGGGGGCCTCGGAGTTCTGTCCTCTGCCGAGCCATGCAAGGGAGGATCAGGTGGCTCTGGCTGGCTCCCAGACCCGGGCTCTATTAGACTTGTCTCTTCTAAATTTAGAGCATGTCAGTAAACAGCACTGTGAATCTGCCCTGTGCTTGCTGGGAAGAGCATGACCACTTCCCCCCACCGAAATCTCATGCACATATTAATGGCTTCTAGACCTTCTTACCAACTTGCCAGTAGCTTCATTTCTTTACTTTAAATTTCAACCTTCAATCAGCTTGTGTTGGAGACTGTCAATAAATTAATTTGAAGAAAAAGAGCCCTGACTCAGAGCAGGTTGAATAAACAACACCTATCTGATGGCTCGGTTCACGGCTCTGAACGTACTGGGAAACTGTCCACCACGCTGCTGAGATCAAGGTCTCTGTGGCCCACAACACCACACTTTCACCAATCAAATAAAGACTGAGCCAAACGAAGGAAGGCTGTGTTGCCCTGCACAGGATGGTGTGGTAAAGAGCTGGACCCTATTTTACCGTTTAAAGAGACCCTGATGGTGAAGAGCCCAGCTTTCTGTTTTGTTCCATGCTCACCTTGGGTCCAGTAGAAACAAAATCTTTCTTTTCTTAGCCAGTGATCTTTCATTTTCTGTTTACCCTCCCCCAAAGACAAAACAAAGATCAGGATGGAGAGCATGTCACGTGTGTGGGCAAAGCCTGAGTTCAGAACGGGAGCCTGAGAGAGCCACATGATTGCTCGTGGGGTGTGGTGGCAGGAGGTGTCTTGCACTGCCAATGGAAGAGACACAAGCTGAGCAGCCACCAGTGGGCACCGCCTGTGCCTTGTGGCCCATGGTCTGAAAGAACCTTTCCCCACCTTGGGGTCTGCTGTTGGCCAGAGGGGCATGCAGAGATGTACACTGCCGAAACTCTCTTGTCTACCGTTTACAAAATCTGTTGTTTTAGGAGGTCATTTGCCCACTTCCTGCCAATTTCTATTTTGTTAGTTTAATATATTGATCAAACAAATCTATAGCGACAACTTTATAAAAGGAATCACTCAGTCTAAAAGCAAGTAGGGAAGAAAGTGTAGTTCACTGTGAAGGAGCTGATAATACACAAGACGAAAGAGGCAAAGATAAGTGGAAATTTTGTCCTTTTATCATTTGGCAACAACCAGTAAATTGTGTGCTCTTGATATGCTCCATCAGCCCTTCCTCAAAACAGGTTGAATGATAACACTTTGTGCATTTATAAACGAGCAATCCTATTGCGGGGGGGGGGGTGTGGGAATCCTCCCCTGCTGTTTGTTTTAACTTACAAAATACAAATTAGGGTTTCTTCTTTACAAGAGGAACCCAGTAGGTGATTTTAAGTTAGAATTATACAAAACAAAGCTTTTACCAATGGGTGTCATGCCATGCACAGAACCAGATCTCACCTGCTGTCCCCAGGTACAGTACTGATTAGCTTAGTGACCTTGACTGCTTAAGTCTGTTGAACTTTTTGTGCTTCTGTTTCCTTTTTATAAAACAAAGATACTGAGACCTACTTCACCAACTTGTTATTACCAAGCCTACTCATTTGTCAGCCTGGGACAGCTCATTGTGCTCCAAGGATACGGATGGGTTTGGAGTTGATGCTGCGATCCACACAGCTTATTTACTTTCCACTAAAGTTTTCCTCTGACACTTCTGTCTACCTTGTTAAAATGCTACGTGATACTGTATTCTATCAGGCATGTAGTAATCAGATACATTTATTGTCTAAACTACCACTGTTGTACAATTTTATGAATGTCATAATGATAAAAAAACATTTAAAAAATAAAATTTGGTTTCACAACTTCTTAGAAATACCCCTCCCCCTGCTGTCTAATGTGAGGAGCAAGTTGTTAGAAATAACTTCAGAATCACAAAGAGAAAAAGCACCAGTACCAGTGAAGTGTCTGGACAAAGCAAACTTTTAAGGGGGTGTGCCGGGAAAATGAAATACAAGACAAGAAGTGCACTTGGCCTTCATGCTAACTCAGGTGGTGACTGTATGCTTTCCTCATTGCCTGGGGTCCAACCCCACAGTCTCCTTCAACTGAGCCCCCTAAAAGGAAGGCTAGTGCAGAGGAAAAGATGTGAGAATGAATCGACTACTTTAATCTGGGAGTGTACAGGACCTTTGTGTAAACCAAGGGTCAGGTAGGGGAGATAAAATAATTTGCATAAGGTGAGGGAGATAAAAAAATAAAAGATTTGAATTCCTTGTCATAGACATGTTTTTATGGTATTCGATAGAAGAAACTCATATTTGATGGTTTTCTTTTTTATAAAATTATACATATTACTTCATGTTTTTATATGAGGGTTGTGGGCCTAGGGTCTAGTTTACATGGCATTTAATCTCTTTACTGGACAATATAATGTAATAGTCATGTATTCTCAGGCTTTCCAAGTAAAATGGAAGCAACATGCCTCGTGTTTTGTGGGTGTGGATGCCATCCAGGGGCTCAGCATTCTGGAGGCTCTCTCACATTCCTCTGTCATCTGTTCCTATGCCCTGTGTCCAGTGCTTTGGCAGGATATCCCTGTGTGGCTACTTTTTGGCATTCCCAAGCTATGTCACACTCACTGAGGGGTGGAAGCTCTTTCTCTGTCTGCCCTGGTACTACTAAAGGCATCTCATGACCTCCTTATTAAGTCTCCAGCTGCTGGAGGGCTTGCTTTCATTTGCACTCCTCCCCTGTACTTTCAACAGTCATCTGCAACAAGAACTATTTCAGTCTTACATTTAGGTCCTGGGATCTTACATACCTCATATACCCAAGAAGCTATGGAGACCATCTCTTGGAGGTCTTCTCTAGTCATGAGGAAAATGGTAGAACTTGTACTTGCATAGCTCAAGGATGCTCAAACACAGTCTAATCCATTCTCATTGTCCTAGAGTCTCACAGAATACAGCCTATGTAGGCACATATGATAACGCAGAGGAAAATTAGAAGCTCTGGAATATTCCTTGCAACTGAATATGAAGCTGGATCACTTGCAAACTCTATCACCCTCTGGCCACTTTAGTCAAGCTCTGCAGTCAGAGGTCATTGTGAAGCCCTACCTAAGTCCAGGCCTGCCTGATACCCTGGAACACACCTCCTACCCTCTCTCCAGACTGTCACTGCCTTTGTTCAGGCTCTTTCATCTTTCCCTGAATTATGGTGACAGCCTTCTATCTTGCCTCCTTGCTTTCAATCCCGTCCCACGCCCTGTCCGTTTTTTAGTGTTGACAAGCTGACCCATGTAAATCAAACCTGATGCTCTCAGTCCCCTGCTTTCGGTCCTTTAGTAACTTTCCATTGCCTCAGAACAAAGTCGAAACTCCTCAGTATGGATGGAAACCTGGCTCCTGTGCTATCTTTTGCTTCCAAGCCACCACGTCTTTGGGCTTGGTGCTGCTTCTACCTAGAACACCCCCTAATTTCACACCCTCTTGATTTGACCAAGCTCAGCTTAGTTGCTGCCTCCGCTTAGAAGAAACCTGAAAACTGGACTCTGAATTCAGCCATAATGTAGCTTAGTGGACTCACAAAGTATCTAAAAGTGACAAAAATAAAGAAGGTCAATATCGCGCTTTAGACACGACCCACCTGATGCATGTGAACTGATTGCTAGTGTCAAAGTCCAGTGAACTACATGAGGTGAAGAGGAGATTGAAGTGATTCTTAGCCACAGGCCAGCAACAGATACCATACAAAGGATGTCTATAAGTAACTCTAGTCTGGACCTGAGATAATCAGATGACAAAAGAACCCCAGAAGAGCAGCCACAAATCACACATAAATAAAAGGTGGGAAATAAATCAGCGGGGGGGGGAATAAAGGGGGGAGATAAGTTTAGACATGAGGAAAGCTGAGTTCTGGTTGTGGTATCTTCACCTGGCTTATTGTTTCGACGTGAAAGGACCGCACACTGCCACAGAGTCTCACATTGTGCTTAGCATGAACCTGGAGCGCCCAGCATAATTCAAAGGTCACTGCAGGGGGACAGACGATAAATATAACTCTCTCAATATGTGCACATTATTTTTAGGATCTTTTAATTTAACTTTTTTTTCAGTTACTGTTAGTTTTGTGTGTGTGTGTGTGCCTGTGTGTGTTTACATGTGTTTACTTAGAAAAAATGCCTCTTTGCAAAAGCCAACCGACACACTGAGACAGTGAAAGCCTGAGGTTCTTCCAAGAGAGAATACTACTGGAGAGAACCCTGACTGGCCTCGATTCGTGCAGCTGTCCCAAGCTCAGTGGCCATCGTAACACAGACAACAGGGTCATTTCCAACCACAACAGGTGTTCCTGATTTTAAGTCTTTCTTAAATTTCAGCAGAGACTGCAAGATGATCATGGAAAAAAAAGTTGGAAGACATGAAGGAAGACCCGGGTGTGCAGTGAAGGCTGTGGCCTGCACCTCCCCAGCTGGCTGGTGTGATTTCAGTGCCAGCGGGTTCTGCTCGGCAAGCCTAACATGACAAAGATGGACCGGTTCTGTTTGCAACTGTCACCGGCCACTGAATGACTTGTCTTGTTTTGCTGGGCAGTGACAGGCCACCAGCCACACTAAACCACTGCTCCCAAGGACAGTTTAACTGTTTACAGCAAAATCAGCCTTGACAGGGCTCTGCAGAAATGTACTGCAGCAGGTAAGAGAAATGCATTAGTTGCGTGGAGGATGTATGCCATTTGTCTGTAGATTCTGAGACATGAGTAGAGATTCTAGGTGTGGAAAGCAGTTCCAGGAAAGATATTAGTTTTATGAGAAGGATCTGTGACTTGTTCAAGGACACCCTTTAGTCGACAAATGAAGAGTGCAGTGTCTTCAATTACATGTAAGGCTGAGTGGCATCTTGTCCCCTGGAGAATTCTGCCTGGAAAATCAGACTAGGTCCTTGAACCCCGAAAAGCAAATGTCTGCTATATCTTATTGCTTTCCTGATCTCACCATGTCACTTTGCCAGGCTAACCATTGCCTCAGTGCAGATATATACACCAAATTAAAAGTTACTCATCAGATATGAACACATACTGCTCTTGTAGAGGATTAGTTTGATTCCTAGCACCCAGGTTGGGTGGCTTACAACCAGCTCCATGGAATCTGACCCCATTTTCTCTCCTCCCAGGGCATCTGCACTCACACTCACATAACTCAACACCGCAAACACACATAAACGTACAAATAAAAAGAAAATATGTCCTTACAACTCAGTTAAGAATCATCCTTTATGACCTTGTGATGTTATTCCTGATGGGACTCTCCTACACCTTTTATGTGATAGTAGTTACAGGTCAATACATATCTGTTGAATATGCAAACATTTGTATTTCAGTAAGATGATTTTGAACTCAGCAACTTGTTTTATGCACCCTGCTTTGAATGGTTCAAATTCACTTCAATTTACTGAAGTAAAACTGACAAATACAAACAGTATATCTTTAAAATATACAATGTGATATTTGTATGCATGTTGTGACATCATTGGCATAATGAAGCTAATTAACATACTAGTCACCTCCCATACAAACACTGTTTCGAAGTAGGAGCTACTCCATTCAGAAATTTTAAGTATACAATTCAGCGCCTCTCTAGGAGATGCAGCCTAGTCTCAAGGAAAGTTGTTGTATTCGTACTTGCATAGCTCAAGAGTGCTCCAAACACAGTCTAATCTATTCTCCAGCATTGTCCCAGAGTTTCACACTGTCCAGCTTGTCCAACTACAAGGTAGCCCTAACCATGACCACCATGCTGGTATTAGATGGATTCATTCTGGATGATTCAAACTTTGGACTTTTATTTTCCCAGACAGTCCCACGTCACCTAGGCTAGCCTGGAGCTTTCTACATAGACAAAAATGACCTGGAGCTTCTGAGCCTACTGCCCCCACCTTCCAAGTACTGCAGTCACAGGTATGTGCCAATAGACTTGGTTTGTGCATGCTAGGCAAGCACTCTGCAAACTGAGCTATATCCCCAGACCAAAAACTTCATGCTTTTGGACCAACCCTTCACTCCCCAAGCCCTAACACTTATGGTTTTACTCACCAGTCACTGAATGACTTACCTTGCTATTTTTCCTATAAATTCAACTTTGTAAAATTCTACACACATGGAACATTTGTGTCTATAGGCCTCATTTGTTTTACTTAGCACGCTTGTCCTACATAGTCATCTGTGCTGTCATAATTGACAATTTTTTCTTTGTGTTAAGGTTGAATAATATTTCACTGTATTTAAATGCCATCTTAAGTTACACATAACAAATGGTGTCATTATACTTCACCACTTTAATTACATGTAATATTTATTTACATGTAATATAACTTCAAGGTACTGATTTAGTTTCCTTTGAACATACAGCCAACTCTTGAGCAATATGCGTTTCTCAACTCTGTAGGTCTGTTTACAGGCAAACATTTTTTTCCATTTTGTAAAACTTTGAAAAACTCAAAATTCATGGCCTATAAGTTATACATATTTGTGCAATCATGACTACCTACACTTTTCTATTTTTCTGTGACTGTACAAATATATGTCTTTACCATAAACACATATAAGTCTATAATAAAAATATTTTTATCAAAACTTTTGTGCATAGCACAGATTGTGTACAGTGTCACTCACAGTTGAAAAGCATGTGAATAAATGTGCCGACTCACAACACCTGTTACTGTGATTGGTAACTATTTTATACAATATACCACGTCCTGATTTCTTAGTAAATGGTTTGAAGGCCCTATAAACTTTGGTGAAATATTGTGTGGCAGGAGAGAGTTTCAGAAGAGCCTTTTCCTGATTTACTGGAAGAAAAGAGGGGATCCAAGAAGAGGCAAAGGCGATATATAGACTGTAAGTCATGTTCCCAGTGACCTACTTCCTCCTAGGACTTGCCACTTCCTACCTTTAGAGCCTCCATCTTTCTCACAGGGAGCTAGAATAAATCCTTCCTCCCTTCCTCCACCTCCGAAAGTGACTAATGCAGAGACTAACTCTCTGCACATCAATTCCCCAGGTCTTCTTTCTCAGACATAGACATGAGGAGAAGAAAAGAAGGAGAAAAAGTAAAATGCTTCTTGAGCTAAAATAGGGATTAATGAAGATAATGTCTACTGTAGCTCCATTTGTGAAGATTTCTTCTGGTTAGTGCCTTAAGTTCTAGCATCACCCACTTCCAGACTGCAGGTGCTTAGAAAAACTGTTTCCCAGCCTCATGAGCACTGGTATTTCGGGTGTCGCTGTGCTTACCCGTGGCGAACTATCCCATACACTGCCTCACTCTAAGCAACATCCTGGGTTTCTACGCACTACACGACAGTAGCTTGCTCACCTCATTACCCATGATGGTTTGAACACTCGGTCCCCAGTTGGTGGCACTGTTTGGGGGAGGTTTAGGAGGTGGGACATTTTGGGAGGATGTATGTTACCAGAAGGTGACTTTAAGCGTTCTCAGCCTCATCCCATTTCCAGCTCACTTTCTTTGCTTTGAGCTTTTGGCTGAAGATCTGATCTCTCAAGCTTACTTCTCCAGCAAGCTTCTGCCACCCCTCTGTAGTGGATTCATCCTCTGAAGCATAAGCCTAAGCCTGCTCTTCCTTCTGTAAGTTGTCTTGGTCATGGTGTTTTGTCAAAGCAATAGAAAAGTTACTAATACACTGGGTCAAACAAAAATATCATCAGCCACTGCCAAATTGCTTCCAGCTGAGAACTATCACTCTAGGATTTATTTAACCAAAGAATGTAAGAAAAAAGGGGGAGGGGCTAGGGAGGACTTAGTGGGTGAAATGTTTGTGTGCTAACATGAAGACCAAGGTTCAGATTCCTAGCATTCACACAAAAGTTGTGTATTATGGCACCTGTATTCCCAATCCCGAGAGAGACTCAGAGAAAGGCAGATCCCAGGGAGCTCCCTGGCCAGCCAGTCTAGCAGAAATGATGAGCCACAGGTTTACTGAAAGACACTGTCTCAAAACCAAGGTGGAGCACAATAGAGGAAGACACCCAACCTTGACTTCTGAGACCTCTGTCTTCTACACATGTATGTCTGTGTCTGTCTCTCTGTCTTTCTGTCTCCCCCAACCCAACTCTTTCATACAAACACACAGAGCATAAGAATAAAGACATAAACAAGAAATAGAACCAGCAATTCTCTTTTGTAAGAAAGGCATTACAAAAGTCTGAAAGGTCTGTCTGGGTGGAGTGTCTTACAGACACTGAAAAAGAGCACCTTCATGGGAGTCTCCACTATCTTGAGAGGACATGCCTCCCCTTTCTGTGTCTAGGCCCCGTTCCCTCTCTTCCTTTGTGCTCTAAAACATGTTTTAGGAATCACTGCTTTTGTCCTGTGTTTTGGTGCTGGGACATCCTGGGGCTGTACAACTAAACAAGGTAATTTTAAAAATGTCTAAAGACATAGAAATTTTAATATCAGAATAAAATATTCTTCATGAGATGTTACTGGGAAAGTGAAGTAGAAAAATTTTAAACACAGATAATTCTGATGTTTTTTTTTTTTAAGTGGAGAACAAGAACAGTAAATGGGTACGATATTATAAATAAATCCTTCAGGAATTTTCCTTTTCCAGATGTCTTTAAGGACCTTGTGTTTACTGTCATTACCAAATAATTTGCCAAAGTTGCCAGCCGCAGATTAATTAACATTGGGCTGCTTTCATTTCAGACCAACTCCCCCCTAAACTGTCTGATGCAATTTGAATGTTCATCTATTCCTGCTATACCAAATGCCAGCTGAACTCAATGGCACAGGCCTGTAATCCCAACCTTTCTGGAGGCTGCACTGGTCAGTTTTAATTGTCTGTTTGATACAACCTAGAGTCACCTGGGAAGTGGAAACCCCAACTGAAAAATTGGCTAGGTCAGATGAGCCTCTGGCCATGCCTGTGCGACACTGTCTTGATTGGTGATTGATACGGGAGGGCCCCACCCACAGTGGGCAGTATCATCCCTATACAGGTGTGTCCTGGGTTGTATAAAAAGGTGACCTGAAATGAGCCGCACAGAGAGAGAATAGACAGCGTACTTAATTCAGTTACCGATTGAGTTCCTGCCCTGCCTGACTTCTTTCAGGGATGAATTGTGACCTGGAAGTATAAGATGAAATGAACCCTCCCTTCCCACAAGTACCTTTTGGTCAGTGTTTATCACACAGAAAGCAAAGGCACAGAGGCTCTTGCAGGAAGATTGCAAGGTCAAGGACTGCCAGAGCTTCAAAGTGAGTTCAAGGTCAGCCTGGGCATCTTAACAAGATTTTGTCTTAAAAGAAAAAGAGGGCCAGGGTTTGGGGGTCCGTGGTAGAGCACTTTGCTTAGCATGTGTGAGACCCCAAATACAATTCCTACTACAGGAAAGGAAAGGTGCATAAGAAAGAGACTTTTGCTTTTTTTTTTTCCTATTGCAAGTTAATTTTTGCTTTAAGTCTCCATGAAAATAGTTGAAACCTTAGTTGGAATGAACTTCATTCCCCTTTGTTCCCAGCTGACATCTGCTTCTCCCCGGCCAGCACCCCATTCCCAGAGATTAGTCACTGTGTTCTAATGGAACTTGAAATACCAGGGGAAATGAACATTTGTTAGTATTTCAGAAATGTCACTGATATCGAAACGCTGATGAAAATTGGATCCCAGACCAAACTCACCTGGATTCACCCTGCGTGATTGACACTGGCCTTTGCTTAGTAGTATTAAGTCCTAAAACTTCTACCCTTCTGTGACTTAAAGCCATTTGGATTCAGCTTGAGGATTTATTGTCCAATGGAGACAGAATCCTCTTTACCTAGAAAGGGTGGTCACACCAGGTCATGCTGGATGGAACCAAACAAGTACATTAAAGCCTAAGCTGGCAGCTGTCTTTGCCTATTAAGTAGTCTTTCTGCCCTAGAGCAGATGGTGTTGGCAGTCACACAGCCTAGAAACACACAGGCACACTCAGAAGTTCACGCTGGCTTTTAACAGTGTGTACATGTGTGCACATATACATACTAACAAATGCCAGCCACCAACATGTCCACGTTATTTAGTTTCTAGGCTGGTCTGCCTCGTGCCTTTGCAGGAACCCCCCAGATCAGTGCTTGGCACACAGTAAACATGTCTACTTATTTGTGGTATCCTTGCTTAAATAAGAGAACGGTAAATAAACTCACGGTGAATATCCACAGAAAATATGCAATAGAAAAGAAACAATCCATATGAACTTTCTGTTTGTTTTCATTTTGTTTCTTTAAGACAGATTTCATGTGGCCCACGTTGGGTCTAGAACTTTCTGTGTACCCGAGGATGACCCTGAATTTCTGATCCTCCTGTCTCTATCTCTTGAGTGGTGGGATTACCATGCCTGGTTTTATGTGGTGCTGGGGATTGAACTCATGTCCTCATAAATACCAGGCAAGCACTCTACCAGCTGATCTACATCCCCAGCCCGGGTCATCTTACAGTTAGGGGGTCATGTGTGCAAGGAGCATCAATCACCAGGTGCTGTGGAGTGTCCCCACAGTGAGCGATTCTTCTCCAGTCGGGTTGTGCTGCAGTGGGTGTGGGATGGAGGGAATGTCTTGCTCTGTCTTTAAACAAATCAGCTTCACATCAGAATAGTTCTGTGCCAAAGAGCCAGAGCCGCCTCAGAAGGACAGCTGGGCCTCACTTCATCCTCCGACTCAGGGAGCGCAGGGAGAGCCAATGGCGAACGCAACTTACAGAGGTGGCAACTTCGAATGGTCTCCTGAGCATGGTACTGCAGTGCGGCAGGGATCCAAGCCCAAATATAGACCTCACGGTGGCAGCAGGAATTTGCATCATGGTGCCTGGCAGCACTTGTTGTTTCCATTATAGTGCTCACGGTCATTAACTTTTCAATTACCTTTATTTGAACACCTAGAGACTAATCGGAGATGCCCGGTGTTTTGTTTGTAAGTGGGTATCACCGTGTTCTCCATAACACACAGTTACTTCTGTGGTACAAAAGAGAGAGTTTGGGAAAGGCTGAATAACTTAACTGGGCTCATCGCTGGAGAAGGGCCTTCCTTCTCGCCTCAAAACTCCATTGACTTGCCCTGCACAGGGCCCCATGCCCATAGTCCTAGCTACAAAGGAGGCTGAGGCGGGAGGAGCCCTTGAATCAGGAATTCCAACCCTGCTTTAGCAGCATAGTGAGACTTCACCTCTTAAAAAGAGGTGGACATGTGTCTATGTATGTGCAGGTGGGGGGAGGGGCATGTTCTTCTCAGGTGCCCATCCTGTTTTATTGAGACAGTGTCTCTCACTGGCCCGGAGTTTATTGAATAGGCTAAGGTGACCAGTCAGCCCTAAGGATCTACCTATTTCTGCATCCTCAGCACTGGGGAGGCAAGCGCCTGCCTCTGCTCCTGGCTTTTTACATGGGTGCTGAGGTCTTCTCCACACTGGTCTGGCAAGCCCTTTCACTTCCTCTGCTCTATTTTTATGTTTATGTACTTGCAGAAAATATTAGGAAAATATCTTAAAATAGTTCTGAATAAATGTACTAAAAGTCAAGCGATGTCTCTTTACTGAAAACTGGAAAGGTGACTGAAATAAAATTTAAAAGATTTAAGAGAGTTGAGAGATATGCAATGCTCAGAGACCAGCAAATATAATACAATTAAGATTTTAATTCTTTCTAAATTGACTTATAGTTGCAACATAATCCTAATCCAAACACTAGGGCAGTTTTGTATAACTGACATATAATGTAATTTCACAGGCTGAAGGACTCACATGTGTCCTATGATGTAAAGACTTAGTGTGAAAGTATAGAGCTTTAAAGAAGTGGAACTATCATTACTGTAGAAAAATAATGGATGGGACGGATTCAAGGTCTAGAAATGAGGCCTACCATTCAGAATTAGTTTAATTTCTACAATCAATGAAAAATAATATTTTCAACATAGAAATAGATAATCTGAAAAAATATGTTTAAAAAATGCACCATCCTCTGCCTCCCACCACTCTTGAAGAAGGAGAAGCGGTGAGCAGCTACACTCATCCTCATGTCTGAGCCTCTGCAGACGGGACCCTTCATCTGCCATTTCGGGTGGTCTGCTTCATACCATAATGTTTCCTGAGAAGTCAATTGACAAGTTCAGCCAAGATGAGAAATAATTTTTATGCTTGGACCAAAATGTTCTGGTCATGTGACCAAGCAGCTTCAAGACACTGGAGTAGAACTAAGAGGGGTACAGATGGAGGAAGTCAGCCACCAGAAGGCATGGGTGTCTCGCTACTAGCATGGTCAATACTGAGCTCGCACAAGGGCTCATGGCTGCCTCTGACACAAATACTTGTCACAGCTGACACTGATGAACACAGAACGATTTCTGACCGGCCTGCCTGCTGTGTTGACTCATCAGAAAGTGCATCCTCTCCCCTTTCTTAGTAAATAATGTAGCAATTCGGCGCTTCCTTTGATCAGAACAATTGGACAGATGCAAGAAATGAGAGAGAGAGAGAGAAAAGTATTCTAACTTAGTAGTGTCTAGCATAGTGGATATGAGTCCTATGGCACTAAGTGACTTTTAAGGTCTAGATGACACTGATGCTGAGTGCAAGATATCTAATGTACAGATTGGATCTCCTTCAAAATAGTGTCTTATTTTCCAGAATGCTGATACGATTTAGACAGTCTCCATCCTCTGGAGAAACAGTTATGCCCTGAGCCTAGTATATTTTGTTGAGGGAGCATGCCACTTTCAAAATAGAGACTTTGGGGTTGTTCCAAGATTAATCTTAAGGAGTAATTAATACTTTAGACACATTAGTCACTGACTGGTCCCTTGGTCGAGAAACCATGTCTGTTGCGTTTATAGTAGGTGTAGAAGAATTTTGTTCACATTAAATAGCTAACTTCTCAGAGTTTGTCCAGGGGTGAGTCATCCCTCCTGTAGAACCTGAGACCTGAGACAATGAGCTTGATAAGCTGGGGGGACCTTTCCGTTCTGAAGATGAGCTCGGACTGAAAGGCCTCTCTTAGGGATGAAACAGAATAATGGGAAACCAAGATTGGTCTTGATTCTTTCCAAAGGAAAAGACAGAAATCCTGTTTCTCATTATTGGGAAGAAAATGGAGATAGATTTGAAAGAGTGCTAGCCGGAAGTGTATGTGATTAAAACCAAATAAGTAATGATAAGATTCAGTCCTGATACTAATTTTGAATAGCAGGTGAGAAAGTCAAGCTTATATTGAGAATAAAATAAATTTTAGTATCTGTTATGGTATGGCTATGAAACTTCTCAAAGCTCATGAGTGGAAGGCTTGATTAGAACTGGGGCTTTGGGGAAGACTGGATCATAATGGTTCTGACCTAATGGATGACCCATAGATGAACTCATAATCTGATGGTTTTTATTGAGATGTGGTAGACACAACCAACCAATCAACCAACCAACCAAAGAAACAAACAAACAAAACCAGCATCCGTCTACAATTTAATAAAAATTTTTAAAGGGGGTGGGGGGGAAGAGGTTTCAGAGATCAGGGGAAAAAAGACAAAACAAAAAAAACCCAAAACATTAATGAGGCCAAGCCCTTGATTCTAGACTTTCAGCTTTTAGTACTATGAGAAAATGAATTTTAGTTGTTGAAATCTCTGTGATGTTTTCTTATGGCAGTCTCATCAAACTAACATATCCCAGGCCCTGTGTTTCCTGGGTCTCATGTCCATGGATCAACCAGTCAAGGATAGAAAATTACATCTGCACTGAATATGTATTAGACTTTTTTCTTTCCAATTTTTCCTAAAAGTATTGTTTGATGATTATTTATATAGCATTTAAAATACACTAGTTATGCAGATAACCCAGGGATGATTTGAAGCATACAGGAGGATGTATTAGAGCCATTTTATAGAAGGAACTTGGGCTTCCACAGGTTTTGGTATTCTAAAGTGCGCTCGAACTTCATCCCTTCCAGATCTTTTGAGGCAACTGTGCTTCCTAATGACGAGATCATGCTGATTTAATTAAGCAAACAATGTGGGATAGAGGGGGCACAGAATATCAGTTAATGGGTTAAATTGAAGTTGAACTTTATCTACTTCTTATACATAAACAAGGAAATTTCACATAAGATGTTTGTGTTTAAAGATATCTTTTTGTAACAAGGAAATATAATATTTGAACGTCTCAGAGTTAGGTTTCTAACGTGACTTCAAATTACTTTGTTTTGATACATCTAAGTCTTAGAATCATTTGGAAGATCCTTATTTCTCCTAAGTACCTGATTCTTAACTTCGATTAATGAGAAAAGAGACATTTCAAAAACTTGTCCATGAAAGCAAGTGAACCAGACTCCTAGGCAGCAACACAGGAGAGAAGCCTCTTAGAAGGGAGTCTTGGGTATCTGCCTGCTTCCTTATCTGTCATCCTCGGCTCCATCTGCTCCCCAGCCCTTGGCTAAGTTAGGAATCTTAGGCACTGAGTCCTAGCTCATTAGTGGCCACACAGAAGGGGTCTTTATCTAAGAATCTGCTGATGAGGGCCATCGGAGGCCTTGACCTGAATCTATCTGTGTCCTGAATCTGTCACATCTGTGTCAGTTCCGCTTTAGATAAAGCAGTACTAGTTAAACAGTACTGATGGTTTCCGTTAAAAGGCTGAAGTTACAGCCTGCTGTAGTGCAAGTCCTTTTGTTTTAACTGATGATAGTTGAGTACAGGCTATGTGCAAATGCTTGTCTTCTTTGGAGAGTCTAAGGTTGCCTGGTTACCGCATTTTCAGAGAAGAGTTGGGCTCCTACTTGTAGATTCAATCATCAGCCTGGTTCTGTGAAAAAGACAAAATGCACTGCCAGAGAAACATCAAAATAAAGCAGACTTGGTTACCTCTGCAACTGAAACAAAGCAGCCTACAGCAGAGGCTTGTGCATTGACACTCCTATCAAGACAGGGCTGGCCAAAGGAGCCTCTCATGTGGAACACACACCCAGAGATCTGACAAAGAAAAAAAAAATGAACATTTTGAAATCGACGGAAGCTTGAGATGTGAGCAGTAGCACAGAGCATCAGGGTGAGGTGGCTACCTCCTGGGGGTGCCATCATTTAAGCTCAAATCCAGTTGTCTAATTCCTCATCTTGTGCTTTGACAGAATGCAGACACACATCCTACAACATCACCTTCTGTGTGATTCCTGAGCTAGATTCTCTTTCTTTCTATTCGGGCTGGAAGGAAGGAGGTTGGGAGGGGCACGGATTGCTTCTTTAGCCTGTGTGAAGCAGCTGCCGTCTCCAAAGGGAAAACTTCAATTTGAAGAGTTTTGTCAGAAAGCTTTGTTGTTGTTGTTTATTTCCTTTCCAACTTTCCAAATGTGGATTCCATAAACATCTGGCCATTTTTTGCATTACTGCAGAGAATACCTACATGAGTGATTTAATTTTAAAAATTTATTTTAAAAAATATTTTAAAATCATTTAGATAGAGCTCTAATCTGAGAAGCCCTGTGGAGAGGGAAATGGTGTTGGTAAGTGTGTTTTATTCTTCCAAGGAGGAAGAAGTAATTCCCAATGCACCATTACCAAGTAACTGTGGAAACTGTATGACTCAACCTTCTCTGCTGAAGATAAGGAAGATGGAGGGGTCCTGCATCACTAGACTTTCCAAAACTGCATCATCTTCTGAATCCCTACCAATCCTTTTCATGTTCCGTGGGACACAGTGGCAGTCATATGTCTGGGACCTAGTGCTCAACTAGTTTTATGAACTTCCTCCACAGTCACTGTCTATTCTCCCTAGTGGGACTTTTTTTATTTGCTGGATATCTTTCCTGCCTGTGTTATTATTTTAATGCAAGTCAAGTGTAAAGGACACTTTTTCAACCACTTTCATCTACTTGGTAAAGTCTTGTTTCCACACCAGATCCCTCAAGCAGTGTTGGGAATGCTCCTCCTCCAGGCGGGTTGAGATATTCAAGTGTCTATCCTACAGCCTCATGCTCATACACCTGTGAAAACACACACCCTATCAAGAATGCCTCTTGTCCTGGATTATAACCTCCTAGAGGTGGGAAGCCATGTATGAGTCCTTTCTATAATGAATGATAGAAATGATCCTTGAAAGTATGGTTTTGACTCCTCTCTATAAAATTGGGTCCTAGTGTCCAAAGTTTTTACATCCAAAGGTTTAACCAACTGTGAATCAAAAATATGATGTGGGGGGGGGGTTACATCTGTACTAAACACTTGCTGTCTTTTACACAATATAATCATGACTACCTTCATAGCAGTCATAGTGTATTAGATAGTTTAAGATACCCAGAGATGATTTAAAGGACATAGATGTGTGTGAGTTGATCACAACAGCTTGCCAGCTTCCTATATCATTTTATGAAAGGGTCTTGTACATTGAAGGATTTTGGAAAGGAGTCTTGGAATCAAGTCCCTGCAGATCCTTGGGGTCATCAATATTCCTAGGGTCCAACATTGCCACTGGACTGTTGGGGCTTCACCGAAGACAAAAACATCCTTGCACATCTCTATTATATGAAGATTGATCTGAAAGCAAGGTGCTGAAGAAAACTAACAGAGATTGTAAGAATGGCTGACGTGCTTTTGAGGGATAATGACCTATGTAGTAACAGAAATAGTGTCAGGTGTGGAACATAAGGGTGGCAGTCTGTGTGACATGTGAACATTATTGAGAAAAAAAATGCCACAGTTCTTTAACTCTGAAAGCTACTGTGATTTTGTTAGTGTTGGCAGTATATTTAAAGACCTTATTCCAAGTCTCCCTTATCTCTGTTTCATAGAATGAGACAAGGATTCAAAGGGGAAAAAAACTGAAGCAGTTATTTGCTTAGTTGGCTTATCTCCATGACTAGGATTTTTTCCTCGTTCTGCTTGCTCTGTCACATATGTGTTATACTACAAACGGCCTTGCTATGTTAGAGATAGCCCTCTGGTTTTGACAATGTGTTGTCTTAGCACTGTAGGGTCTCATTCAATAACGGCCATTTGCTGTCTGCTAACTGCTGGCATTGTAGCAATCAGCACTACTTCTCGACCCCTAATCAACTTCTTTCCCCTAACTTTATTAGTAGTTTTATTCCGTATTATAATAAGCCAATCTAAAACTCACAACTTTCTACACTGTCCCAGCCTGGAAAGGGACAACAGTATTGTAGTGTGAAACTGCTATGGGCAATTCAGCACACGCTGGGGGGTTCTGGGATGTAGCGTTCATGAATTTTAGTCATTGTTGATCTAGTTCCCTGTTTCTTAAAGCTGAATAACTATCTGTTAGGATAACACAGAGAAGCCCACTTGTGGTTAAAGTATGGCTGTTATCTCTCAGGGGAATGCCAGGGCTTAAAAGTTGATGTATCATATCCTGAGTCTTTATTTCTAGACCGGTGGGTAGAAAAATAGAAAGAAGTGAGGAAATACATCTTCCTCTGTTTTGGGGAAGGGCGAGGATTACGGGTCCAAATTATTGCCCTTAGGTGTGGGATAAAGAGAGGGTGTTTGCGGTAAGAAAGCTTGTATGCCAAGGAAGCCTATTGGAACCCACATTCTGTGAAGAGGTCCAGATGTAGTACATAGCATTTAAGAGTTAGTTTTCCAATGTTATCACACTCCTCCTAAATAACTCCCTGATACTTAGAGGTTCCATCATGAGAACAGATTTCTAGTTTCCTTCAGATGCCACTTCTAACACTATTCTTCAGTCTGAGGGAGGAGCTGGTCCAGGGTAAGAATTTCCTTGTTAGTAAGCGCATTATAGACAAGAACCAGAACAGTCAGTAGAGGTGATATTAAGTTTCTTTGTTTTTCGTCTTGTTTTCTTTTGGTTTTTTAGTTTTTAGTTTTTAAAGACAGGGTTTCTCTGTGTAGCCATGGCTATCCTGGACTCACTTTGTAGACAAGGCTGGCCTTGAATTCACGGAGTACTGGGATTATAGACATGCACCACTGTGTTCAGCTACCTTTGTGGTTTAAGGAAGAGAGGAAATGATGCTAAATGAATTGAAATATATATGTACAATTGCTTTTTTGAGAGAGGGAGAGGGAGGGAGGAAGGGAAGGAGGAAAAGAGAGAGACAGGGGGAAGGAAGTTGGAAAAGAGAAAGAGAGAGAGAAAGGGAGGAAAGGAGAAAAAGAGAGAGGGGGAGACCTATAACCTAGGCTTGCTGTGTAGTCAAGGATGACCTTGAATTTTAGACTATCCTTCGTCCAGCTCCCCAGCGCTAGGATTGCAGGCACACACACCACCACGCATGATTTACGCAACGCTGGGGATGAACTCCGGATTTCCCGCAGGCTGGGCAAGCACTCTACCACCAGAGTGATTTCTCCAGCCCTGCAAGTGCACTTTTCTGCTCACAGATTAAAGTTATCTTTGCCCTTAGACCATCTCTTGTGTTCAAGGTATTGTAATAATCATTCATTAACCTTTGCAGGGGAGAACAAAGTCGATAGCATGGGTCCTGGGTAAATATAGCCAGACACTCCTCTATAGGAAGCAACTCCAGCTGAAGAACAAAGAGACAATAAAGGGACCTCCAGCTGCTCTAAGGGGTGTTTCAGAACTCAAACAGCTGCTTCCGGAGTGTTGTTCTCACCTTCCACGGCCTTTCAGCGGAAATGTTTATTGGCTCATTCAGGATAGAGGATCTTCCCATTTAGGCAAGTTGATGTAAAGATACAAAGGTGGGAGTTGATGAAACTTCCGCAGGAGCCCACCTCCATTGGCAGCTGAGTTTATCTGGGTGCAAGGAGAGCCTCATGTCACAGATGCTGGCCAGGTGCCAGGGATTGGTCCTGCTCATTCATTCTGAATTATGTTATTTCTGGTACTGGATTACTTTTCCAAACTAGTATTAATGGCAGAGGTATGTGGGGGTGTGGGAAGATGTGTCGTTTGTCCATCTGTTGTCCACCCCACCCCCATACACACACACACACACACACACACACACACTCATATGCCTTCATGCTTGGAAGATAGGACAAGAGGTCAGAAAGAAAGACACAGAGACTCCTTCTGCTGGAGTCGGCTATGTGTGCAATTGCCTGGCTCACGTGAGTGTATTGTCTTTGTTCACATGCTCTTCTCTGTATCCTCATCTGTCTCTTCATCCCTCCCTAAAAGGGCACAAACTCTGTTAGATTACGCCCACCCCAGTGACCTCATTTAATTTAATCACTTCTTTACAGGTCTTTTTTTCTAAGCAGAGTCACTGATGAAGATAGGACTTTGGGGTTTGCATTTTGAGATTATGACATTTCTGAATAAATGTGCTTACAACACTGGCTCGGATATAAGGAACAGAATTGAGGGGCTACAAGATGGCTACCTAGGTAAAAGCACTTGCTGCACTTGATGGCCTGAGTTCAATCCCCAGGTCCTACCCCAGAAGGAGAGAGACCCAACTCCTGAAAGCCATGCTTTGACCTGAACACCTGCACAGTGTCAAGTGTGCTCACACACATAACTTAAAAATAAATATACATCATGAAACACGAGATAGATGGAGTAAAATGAAAGCTGGGTTTTCTGAGGTGGACTCAACTTTAAGGAAGAGCTTGCTTCAGAAGTCTTCACTCTGTCACTGGAGGGAGGGACTGAAATAAAGAGTGAGTCTTGTGAAAGAGACGCAGGTTAAAGAGCAGGCAGTATAAAGAGCTGTTTTCTCTGTCCATCACCTGCCTGCCTGGCCTCGGCCAATGCACTTTGCCAAGGCCAGTGACTCAGCAGAGCGTGCAGCAAGCAGCTGCCGAATGACAGCCTCCACGCAGCCACTCTGCGTCTGTCTGCTCTGAGAGGCAGAGTGGCCAGAGTGAGCCAACATGAGTTGGTTCTTGCTATCTCCCTCTTGAAATGCATGCCCACCACACTGTCTTTTCTGTCCATTTGAGCATGACTTCAGTGTTACAAAACAATGCAGCAAGGGACTGCTGCCCAGGCCTCCCTTCCATGCTCATCATTCTGACACTGAGCAGAGCTAGGTGGCTCCAGCCCCTGACAAACACAGCTTGGAGCAGGTCTGCAGAGATGTGCTGCTTTGCAGTACATTTAAGTCAAAGCACAGGTTTTTCTCTTTCATCCAGCTTTCTCTGTACCCAGCAATGAAATCCGTCTAAAGGGTAAAACGCCAAGTCAGCAAGTGATCAATCCCAAGGCTCAACCCCTGCTACAGAGAAAACTAGGCTCAGCAGCCTTGGGCATCCTCGGGTGAGTTACCCGAAGCAGTTGATCTCCCTTGCTGTTGAAGAGCTTGGGGTTGCAATTAGATGGAGCTCAGTGAAAGAAAGAACAGAAGATGCGGATTTTTGTGCAATGGAAGGAGGTTTTCCTAGAATATGGAAAGTCTATCGGAACAGTTAAAGGGGTGTGATTTGTTTTCATATGTGATTTCATAGAGTAAATTTTGTCAGTCTGTATTATTGGGGCAAAGCTGTAAACACTGACTGTCAAGCGGAGTGAACCTTGGAAGTGTGAGCTATAAGACCCTAGGACAGACAGAGAAATCCATTCGGATAGTCTAGTTTATTATGTGTTAGAGTTCAGAGTATACAAGCGAACTCGGATTTCCATATAATTCATGAAATGAGGTCTGTCTACCTGATTTCCTTGTCTCTAGTCCTCAGTCATTCCTATCACAAGGAGATTTTTTCATATACTGAAAACTTTTGCAACAATGATACACACGGCTTAGAAAAAGAAAGCCAAACTAATGTTAGTGTTGGAAGTATATCGTCTGGATTTGTACAGTGGTGAGACAGTAGCTGAGCCTGGTTAGGGTACACACCGCCTGGTTCTTTCCTGCTCAATGGCTAGAATAAAATTGGAATACATAGGCTGAGGCTAGAGAAATAGCTCAGAGGTGGAGAGTCCTTACCTAGTATGCAGGAGGACCTAAATTCTATCCACAGCACCCACCCACACCCATTCACAGAGAGAGTGTGTGTGTGAGACAGAGACAGAGAGAGAGGAGGGAGAGGGTGAAGAGAGGATGACAGACAGAGAGGAAGAGAGTCAGATAAACAGAGACAGACAGAGAGAGACAGAAAGACAGGAGCAGACAGGGGACAGGGGATGAAGAAAGAGATGATAGTTCAATGGTACAAGAAAAAATATGAGTTGTGGGGGGGAAAATGAGTCCTTCTGAATACCACAAGAGGAAAAAATAATGGTTATATAACTCTTTTATTATAACTATTTACATTACATTGAGTGACACTGGAAATTTATGGAAGACATTTTACCTAAGAACAACCATATGCCAAGACTCTATGTTTTGATAGAGATCAAAACACCAGAGTAAAGAAAATAAAAATAAATCACTCACCACATTTATTTATACACTTCATTAAATCGTAGTAAGAGATCTGTATGTTGTAAGCAATGAAAAGACTGTGAATTTAAAACCTGCATATATGTTTTTATGAACTAGCTTGTATTGATAAGTTTTTGAAAGGAGACTTTTTTTTCCTTCTCAATATGTATTTCTTCATTCATATTGGACTGCTATAACAGAATGCCTAAGACTGGATCCATTGTAAAGAAGAGTGATTTATTTCGCACAGTTCTGGAGGCTGGGAAGTTGAGGGAAAGGAGTCTAACAGGAGTCTTCTTATGGAATCATCCCATGGAAGGCAAAATGGCTAGAGAAAACACACATGACAAGCGCAGAGATGGGGACCAAACATATTAAAAGCAGCCCACTTCCACATGAAAACTAATTCACTCCACCAAGAAACTAATTTACCCAGTAGAGCAAAGACTAGTGTGTAATCAACACGTGAAGGTCCCACAACCCCAGCAGTGTGCATTGGGGATTGTATTTCCAGCACATGGACTTTGGGTACAAGTTCAAACCACGGCAATATGTATCTATACAACTGTTCAGTCTATGCAGAGATCACACATTTGTGCTTTCCCTTCTGAACAGTAAATGCTAATTAACATATCAGGTGAGATACACTTGTAAAATGTGTTTATAAATCTACCTACATATGCTGGGTGATCACACCTGTAATCCCAGCATTTGAGAAGCTGAGGCAGGAGGATCATGAATTCAAGGCCATTCTGGGCTCTGTATTAAGACTTTGTCTCTTAGAGAGAGAGAGTTAAATTTATGTGGCTATATGCACTGGGGTGGTCTATATTATAGGTTGAGGGTAATTTTAGAAATAGTATTTTCTAATTAAAACATAATACAATACATCTTTTTATGTAGATAGATGGGTGTGAATGAAGCAGCAGTATTCCTCACAAAGTCTTACATTATGGTGCTCCCCAAACCTGTGGTAGGCATCCCAGTTCAGCCAGTTAACACACATCTTCATAGGAATATGTTCCAAGAGTCCACAATCTAGGTTGGGACTTAAGGAACTAGAGGACTCTGGGAAAACAATTACCTGAGCTCCTTCACTGGGCCTCAGCTAATACCCAGACATCCCTCTGGTCTGTTTACATCAAACACAGAGGTGGCAACGAATCCAGTACCCATTAGTGAAGACCAAGGAAGTTATTTCCTCCCAAAGAATAGGGGGATTTGAGGGAAGGGTGGAGGGAGAATTAGAATATGATACAGCATAATGAAAGCGTATTGTATTGTTAGCCTGTGGGGTCAGCATCAGATCTGACTTTAGATTCTTGAATGAGACCATGCTGGTTTGGGTTTCTATCCTTGCATTTAACCACTTTTGAAAAGACAGGATGTGGACTTCCCAGAACTCAATTACTGGGGAGAGAATGAGTGAGAGAAAGAAAAAATAAATCAAAGATCACATGGCCTTCCTAGCTTGGATCACAGGTGATATCAGGGTAGATGTTGATAAATGTCTACATATGGCAAAGGGTTGTGCTATATACAAAGCATGGCGGTGTTGTAGCTTTGTATTCACACAATGCTTTACAGGTTGCGAAGTATTTCGCCCTCTCATTTTATGCTCATGGCAGCATGGTGAAAGAATCAGGCTATATCAACCACCCTGTCTCAGAGATAAGCAAACTGAGGCTCTAAATACTAAAGTGATTTTCCAAAGGTCTTGGGGAAATTGTGAGTGTGGGGCCTGAGCTTTGGTCTTTTGACTCTAAGTCTTCAGACCACTGAGTTAAGCGTTCTTCCAGATGTCATGAATTAGAGCACAGAGCCTCTGAAGAAGATGATAATGGTCTGGATTTTGTCCTGGTACTTCTAGTCTTAGAGCTATTGACCACATGCGCTTGGCCTTGTTTTCCTAAAGCTGATCTTTGGTAGAGTGTCTGACCTCGGTCAGAGGGATGTCAATAGTGTACTTCAAACTATGACAGCTGAAAAGATCTGATCAGATCTTCCCTGAAGACAATGTTCCCCTGATTGAAAACTGATGATTTGGTCTTTTCAACACAATGAGCTCACAGGAAAAAAATCCTGTCAATTCTTGTGGAGAACTAATATGCATTCTGGGTGTTGTTTAGAGAAACTGTTCAAAGGATGAGTTCAAACTGAAGGTGAAGGCCAAGGACTTTTCCCTGTTAGATTTTACAGAAGCCAGGAAGATTCTTCTGGTAGCTGACCTTGTGGCAGATGCAGATGTGAGGAGGCTAATGAGGAGATTGGGAAAAGGCTGAGACAGCGAACGTCTGTGAGAAGCCAAAGCTTGAGCATCTTGGGAGACTGAGTCTATTTCTATTTTAGCTACTAGCTGGGCAGTAAGATCTTTGGCAGGTCACTATGTTTTCTGGACAGAGTCCTCATTCATAAAATGAGGAGGTTGGGACCTGTTACCTATAGGCATCTCCCAACGGAAATATTTATGTATGCTGTGTGATACCTACTGGAGAACTCTTAAATCCCACATGTTCCTGAATCGAATTCCATACAATTCCAAATCAGACATATTAATAATTCTCTAGCAAAATACGGAGCTGTTCATACTCGGGCAGAAAAATAAAAAGAGAGAGAGAGAGATTACTAGCAGCCTTGCATCATGAGGTTGGATTTTGTAGGAGGTGTTGCACGGGCTAAAACCTTTTTGGCTTTCAGATACTAAGCTTCAAATCTGTGGAAGTTGTATTATTGTAGTTATTCAGTTTCACCATTAATAATTGATTAAAAAACTCTATTATTAAAACCTGAAGTCTATTAAACCAAGGGTACACATTTAGAACTCTCTGGAAGGTTGGGTTTCATTAAGAGATTAAAGATCTACTCTTAACATTAACTTTCTTGCTTCTTAAATGTCAAAGCTACCACAACTGGCATTCTCTCAGATCTTGATTTTTATCCTATTATCTCATCCTAATGAAAAAAAAAAATGTGCATGGGAAAAGTATGAGTGCATTTCTTGAAATCCTTTTTATTTTAACATAGAAACATATAATAAACTTTATGAGCTATCTCCTTGTATGGAATAATAAAATGTTAATTTATCAAGCTAAGTTTAGCTCCTGGGAATCTAATGAATAAAATGATGAGTTTTGTGAGGGTATACCTACCCTTAATTTGGGGAAGTGAAAGGGAAAACAAGACAGTTCTGTAGGGCTGGCAGAAGCTCCAAGCTCCTGGCTAGCACATGTGTCAGGTCCTCAGTTTAGAGGGAGTCTGACTTTTGTGCTTCTCAGTTCTCAAAAGGGCTATAAATAGCTGCCAAGCGTGGCACTTTCCCCCACTCAATCAGCACTTCCTGTTGACCACTTATCATGCTCTGCAGAAGAACATGGAGCTAAATGTGTCGAATAGAAAAGCCGTGCTCAGTGCAGTGAAAGGGTGGTTGCAATTAGAGTCGAACAGTCCACTGCTGAGGAGCTGAAACGTAATATGCTTGCCTGTCTCTGTGTGTGAAGCCATGGGAGAAACTTCAGCTGTAGATGGCTGAAGCCACAGAGAGGTCAAAAGATAGACTGGGTGAGGGGCTAGGGAGGAATAAAAGAGAAGGGAAGAGTTGTTGAAATGGGGTTGGTTATGCTTATAAAAATTGTCCATGAAATATCCAGCCATTCAGTTGTGTATATTGTGCTATTACATAATCAAAATGTTGCTACCATCTTATTATAATTCTTACTATAATAAATATCAAGTACTGTGATAGGTATTGGGAGTATGGTGAGGAACACGATATTTGAAATGTAGTGGTATAAACAGATAATGAGCAAGTAAGGGAAAGGCACCTAATGTCAGAAAATGATAAATGCTGCAAAATGGACCAGCTATGCAATAAACCAGTTAGTTTTAGTTGTTATCTTGACACAGCCTAGAGTCATCCGAGATGAGAGAGCCTCGCTAAGAAATTAGCCGGATCAGATTGGCCCGTGAGTGCATCTGGGAGGGGATTGTCTTGATTATGAATTGGTCCGAGGGGGCCAGCCCACTGTGGGCAGCACCACCAGGCTGATGATGGCCTGGGTTGCATCAGAAAAGAGCCAAAGAGTAGCCAGAGAACAGGACTCTTTCAACAGCTCCTGCTTCCAGGTTCCTGCCTTGAGTGTCTGCCCTGACTTTCCTCAGTGATGAATTCTGACATGGAAACCAAGTAAACCCTTTCAACGGAAAGTTGCTTTTGATAGAGTGTTTTATCACTGCAACAGAAAGAGAACCAGAAGAGCATTCAATTTGTGTCATATGCTTTTGAAGGGATTCTCAGTGAGGGACTTTCAAGGAGGAGACAGGCTGCAAACTAAAGCCAGAGAGGGGGAGCTGGAAGACCTATGGGAGGAAAAGAGAGGGGGGAAGGGAAGTAGAGAAGTGGCAGGATCTGGGCTGCAAGGCCTGGTAGATCCCAGGTGTCTATCATTAATAGCAAAGGCCGTGCGTGGGTACTGAAGATTTAAGACCAAGGCACAGGTCATGTAGCAGGTCAATGAACATGCTGCCTTGTGAAATGTGGATTGGGAAGGGGCAAGAGTTAAAAATGGAAGCAACAGTTTGGAAGGATGATTTGCATGTGACTATTTCAATAATTAAGGATATGAGCAGCAATTATTGGTCTTAAATTCTAAGAATGAGGACTAGATTGTTAGGCTGAACTTTGGACCATTTCACCATCCTGGAAGCCATAGTTGTTATTAGCTTGGCATGCTTCACTTCTAGTCTATGTTCATTTTCTGGTGTGTATAGCATTTAATAACCTATATGTAAACAGAAATCCACAAATGCTGTTTTGCTAGAGATAATAGCATTCACAGTGTCGTTAGATAAATTCCACCTTAACCTAGAAATACTGGACAAAATATTAAAGACTGGTATTATGTTTCCTTTCAACCCTTATCCCACATGTTAAAAAATTCTAATATCTTTCCTTCTGTAGACATCCCTTGATCATTGAACTTATATCTGCCTACCATTCTTTTTTTCCAGGCTGACGTGTAGAATTAGCATTGCATTTAGAAAGCCATATATGAATACAATGTTCATGTCTTTAAGAGACAATTTTTACTTTGTTTTGTCATATGTAGGATTCTTAAAGGGATCAACCATTTGTTTAAAATAGAAGACATGAGAAATGAGGGGGCTTTGGATGTGCCTATATATGCACGTGTGATACTCAGTTACTGTACTGTTAAACATGTTAAGCTTCACATGACTTTGCCAACGTTTGTTATCGTGTTAAGACTGCACTGAAAATAAGACCAGATAATACATTTCTAAAAGTAGCAATGTATAACAACAATGAACATTTATCTCAGTTTGCATAGGGAGTAGCTTCACTTCTGTCTTAGGGTTTCTACTGCTGCAATGAAACACTGTGACCAAAAGTAAGTTGGAGAAGAAAGGGTTTGTTTGGATTACACTTCCACATTCTAGTCCATCATTAAAGGAAGTCAGGACAGGAACTCAAAGAGAGCAGGAACTTGGAGGCAGGAGATGATACACAGGCTGTAGAGGAGTGCTGCTTACTGGCTTGCTCATCATGGCTTGCTCAGTCTGCTTCTTCATAGACCCAGGACCACTAAGGGATGGTACCAGCCACAATGGGCTGGACCCTTCCCCATTAGTCACTAATTGAGAAAAATCCCCTAGAGCTTTTCTCAATGAAGGTTGCCTCCTTTCATATAACTCTAGCTTGTGTTAAGCTGACATAAACCGAGTTGGCACAGTGGTCTGTTTGTTTTGGTATCAGTAATACAGCTGCAGTAAGAGAGTATCTAAGGACTGAAGTCATCTGCATGGATCTACAAGATGAGCTGTCAGCACATGCGAGCTGATGTTTACAGTGACCTCTGGTGGGCTCCATCCATCTACCACACTGTTCATTCTGGTCAGTGGGCTGTGCTGAGGAAGCACAGTACACACCATGATTTGGTGCTCTCAGCTCAATAGACACAATGACCAAGTATGGACCTCTTTGAAAATTTCCTTGTCTGCAGGGAGGATAAGAATGATGGCAACTTCCATTGTTATCATCCTCAACATAGGAATATAAAGCAGGAATCATTATCCTCGTTTTTCTGAATGAGGACTCTGGGAACCAAAAGATAGTTTTCATGACTAGATAAAAAAGGAAAAAAAAGGCAAGTTAGCATTCAAAGTCAGATCTCCTACTGTAAGTTAGTATTTCTTTTTCTTACTGCTCTATTGTTCTGTACAGTAAAAGAAAATATTAAAACAGTACCCTAAGCTGGGTGCAGTGGCACACACCTGTAATTCCGGGATTTGGGGAGGCAGAAGCAAGTGGATCTCTGTGAGCTTGAAGCCAGCCTGATCTACAGAGTGAGTCCAGAACAGCCAAGACTACACAGAGAAACCCTGTCTCAAAAAACAAAAACAAAACAAAAAACCAAAACCAACCAACCAACCAACAAAAAAAACTTAAACAAACAAAAATAAAAATAGCACCCAAGCTAGAGATGGAAGCCAGACCAGAATGAAAGACAGGAAGAAAGAAAATGCAATGTATTAAATTTGAACAGAGAAGTAATTAGTAACACACACACCTAAGGGTTCAGGCACCCTTATGGGGGATATTTGAGTGACACCATTAAGACAATAACTTACACATATGAAATGATTTCGACTGTACAAACACACAGTTGAAAGCTTTATGGCAGTCGTTGAAGTAAACACAGTGACATAATACAGTGGGGTTATCTGATGGTCATAAAGACAGGCTGGCAGGGAATGTTTCACACCTTTGAGGCTATGTAAGAGCAGAGACCCTAGGAATTGTTAACTACGTTATCATATATGACCCTGAAAACTACTAGAAGACATAGCATTTGGCTTCCACACCCACAGAAGAGTAACCGAGCCATGAGCAGGACTTGCATAACATAGAGATGGTTTTGAACTCGGATCTGTCTGAACCCAGCCTGGACATGCTTGCTCCCATAGCAGCTGCCACAAGGGATTAGCCCACAGGTAATATTTCTTTCCTGGTTATGTATTGTTAAGACTGCTAAAAAGCTCTTTGAATTATTTGATGATCCTCCAAAACCTGGACACACACACACACACACACACACCATGCTTCCTGTCCTGTGACTCCCCAGGCCATCACCTCAATCTGCCATGCTTGGCTTGTTTCTTCTGTTCATCTTCCCCATCCAATCTGTTTGCTCATTCTGGCCATCCTATTGCTGCCTTCATTTCCACGGCATCTCCTTAACTCGCTGTCTAAAGGAACCATCTTTTAAGGCTCACTACTGCCAGCCTGGTAGGTTGAAGTACTCTCTAAAATGCCCTGCAAGGTTGCCCACCTGCTGGTGTTTAACCCCTGTGGAAATCCATCCCCTTGAGTGTGGAGCACCATAGCAACCCACTTGAAATAATTAAAATAGACCATGTGCAATGGGTTGTCACTTCCAGAAAAAGACAGGACAAGATTCTGGTTTCTTACTCACTCTGCTGGAGCCCATATGCCGTATGAAGGATCGCGCTGTGCGAAAGCGCTGTGGCAGGGAACTGAGGGAGGCTTCTGGCAAAAGGCTGCTGACAACCTGAAGTCCCCAATCTGCTTTCAATCCTTGAAAAGCTGCATCCCGCCAATAGCCGTACCCAAATCCTGCCCTTCAGAAACAAATGCTTGTGGAAGCTGCTACATCTTGAGAGAATTTATTTTTCGGCAATAGATAACTTCTGGGAATATAGCTGTTTGTGTCATTTCCACACTTCCAGAAGCCTTTAATGACTCTCGTTTGCCTTCAGGAAATAGCTAAGCTTCTTAGGCTGACAGTGGGGACACTTTATCTCCAAGTCCCAGCATACCAGTTAATAATTAATTGAGGATTATTTGATAGTTGAAGGCAGTAGTGTGTAATTCAGATATCAACTGATGCCATGTTATCCTGAAGGGCTAAAGAAAATTGTTACCAACGTCCAATACACACTCTGTGGAAAATCCAACATCCTCCCAAGATAGCAGTTTCCTGGTAGATTTAAATACTAAGACTCACATCTGGCCTTATTTTGCTTCTGTTCAGTTAATTCAGCACACATATTCTCTCTCCCCAATGATACTACCATTTTGCAAACTGTCAATTCTATCTCTTTTCTACACACACACACACACACACACACAACTGTTGTATAAAGCAGATTTCAGAAAAGTTTAAGGATTTTTTTAACAGCTCAAACAACTTAAGTTGAATATTAGATATTGCTATTAAAATATTTGAGAATGTGAAAAAGTATGCACATTTATTGTAGTTTACATTTGCATAAAGAAACACTAACAAGACATCATAGAAAATTTCTATGATGGGGAGTGAATTAAATGGGGAAAGTGAACTATGACATTCTATTTCATTCTGGTGTATTGTTTTGACTTAGGAAAATGCATTTTTCCCCTAGAAAATAAAAGTACACCTTTTTAAAAGAAAGTACTCTCAGATCCCTTCACTGGTAATTTCCTACTAGGCTCACACACCAGTGGACCCTGAATCCTTCCCACAACACTCTTATTTTTCCACACACACATTTGTTCAGAGTTGAGTTCTTTCTCGTTTCAAGTCTAGACTCGTTTCATCCTCAATTCAGTTAAGGTTGATCTCTCTTCCTGGCTTATCTTTATTTTTTCACTTGTGTGCTTGTGTGTGAGTCTGTGTGTGTGTGTGTGTGCCTTGAGAATGCTGGAGTCTGTGGAGGCCAGAAGAGGGTATTGGACAGCCTAAATGTGGGTTCTGGGAAACAAACTTGGCTCTTCTGTAAGAGCAGGAAGTGTTCTTAACTGCTGGGACACCTTTCCAGCAGTTAAATTCTCTCTTACCTACTTTGAATTCAGATGTAAATCTATCTTCACACATATCATACTCACAAATGTGATCATATAAACAAAGTACACAGAGAAACAAACAAAAGATGATGCTTTTCAGCCACTTGTCTCTGTTCTATTATCCATTCCCCGGATAGAGAATAAGATGAGGCTCATGGGTAGCACAGAGAAGGGGTTGGGTGAAAACCAGCAGGTGAATCTACAAAACATCAAAGGGAAATTACGTTTAGTACATAGCTTTGCTTTGATACCAACCTAACTGTACCCAATAGCTTTCTGTCGTCTTCATTTAGTGGGAATGATAACCAAAATTAAATGGCCTTTATTGGAACAAGTTGTTTAAGTGACTTCCTCCCTTTTCCATAGTGGATCTTTAAAACAATGCAAAATTTTTTAATTTAAAAACTTTTAAGTTTTAATTAAAAAAATCATACACTGGCACTTCTTTCCTTGTATAAATGGTTAATAAACATATGAAAGAAAATATGACTTTTAATTCTTTAGGAAACTATCAACCAAAATCATGATATATACTAATGCATTTATCGTGACTAAAATGTAACAGACAATATCAAGTACTGACAAGACTGCAGAAAATAACACATATAAGTTTAAATTGGTACAACATTTAGTATTCTACTACAGCTGAGCCTCTACATCTCAAGAACATCCTTGGATTCAGTATGTCATTACAAACAAATATATATGCATGTCCCCAAACCTGGAAGATTATCAAAATGCCCATCAGTAGTAGACTAGATAAACTGTAGACTTCGTGCAATGGTCTCTTCATAAACAACAGGGAATATATTAAGTAGAAGAAGCCATACAGGAAGGAATTCTCTTATAATTCCATTTCCACAAAGCGGAAAAATTAACAAAAACCTAAGCTTTGAGAAGGATAAATATTGGCTGATTTGGGGAAATAGCTGGTGTGTTAGCTTACTCATTTCTTTGATAAATACCATACAAGAGAAACTTTGGTAAAGAAGGGCTTATTGTGACTGACAGTTATAACTCATCATGGTGGGAGTCATGCTGTTGTCACTGGGCTGGTAACACTGTGTTTGCAGTCGGAAATCAGAAACACATGAACGCTGACGCTCAGTGGACTTCCTTTTCCTGCTCTGGTCAAACGCTTCACAGGCAGGCCCTCAGGTCATCTCCTAGGTGATTCTAAATGCCATTAGGTTGACAATTAAGATTAGCCATCAGATGGGGCTGAAGGAAGGGTTAAAAGAGATTCCTGTATTCCTCATGATGATCTATTTCTTATTGTAAATGTTTGCCTTCATGATAGAATTCTTCCTCTGGAGAGTTTTCAAACTACATTTAAGATTTGTGAACTTTCCTTTAGATGCACATCAATACTAAACTATACTCCACTAAAAGTCCCTAAGAGTTTATCAGCAAGCTTATTTTTAGCATTTTTTTATGATTTGACATTTGTGTCCCTCCAAAACTCACCTTGAAATTTATTCCCCCATAGGGTTGCTATTAGGAGATGAAAACTCTGGGAAGTGATTACCCATGAGCGTTCTGCTTTTATGACTAGCATTAACAAGGTCTTCAAAGATCTGCCTGTTCTCATGTAAAGAAACAACATTTGTGCCCTTTTCACTTTCCTATCCTCTTGGAGACAAAGAGAAACCTTCACAAGACACTGCCTGCTGGTGTAATAGTGGCTGACTGCTATGGCAGTAACCAACTGCTTTCTGATTGGCTTGCTCCACAGAGGAGAATTCACGACTATGCTATAGAGCTGGTTAAAGACAAAAAGACAAGGAGATCACAGGTACTAGAGAGAAATACACTACTTGGTGTTTTGCTAAATGCTCATGTTGTCAAACTCCCTTTTAAATACTTATGCTATTACCATAGATTTGTGCTATTTTCAACCTTGGTCACAGAATTTTCTTTTTGCAACGAGCAACAGTTAATGCAGAGAGCCATAACTGGTCAAAGTACCGAGGATAAATGACTGTTGAGTGTTCATCCCTAAGTGGAATATCATTATCGGATCATTATCAACCCCCAACCCACCCATCTAAGACTCTAGAAATATTATGGAAGACAGAACAGAAAGATAAAAACCAGTGGATGAGGAAGAGTGCTGTGAAATACTATTTTCTGAACATGGAATGGCATACCACTTATGAACTCACAGTAGCTGTGGATACTTACACAAGATCAAGCCAGTAAAAATTCCAGCAGAGAAGAGGAAGGAGCTGACAGAGTTCTACCCCTGGCTGAGAAGCTCTTCTCAGTTGAAACCTCTTGGGGAAAGGAGAGTCATTTTTCTTTGGAGGTGTAGCCGTGTGCACTCTGGTAGCAATAATTGAACTCAAAGTTTGTTTGTTTGTTTGTTTGTTTGAAGAAGAAAAGAGCATAAAGGATGGGGACATGTTGTGAGAGGTGGCTTGCGGGAGGAAGTCTCAACTGGCAAGAGAAGTAATCATAATGCCTTGTGTACATGTATGAAGTTCTCAAAAAATATTATATGTAAAAAATACAGCCCTCAGTTTCACTTGCTTCTTTTATTCTGCTCCTTAACCACCTGTCTGACCTCAGCCAGGTCGCTTCACCTTTCTGAAGTCCCATGTGCCTCCAGTCAAATGTGGAAGCTGTAAGTAATCTCAAATTTACAGTCCTAACAAAGGTGACATGCTATATGCCTATGTTTTGACTTGTGTCTTCTTAACTACTTTTACCTTAGTGCTTTGTTTGTTTTGTTTTCTGATACAAAGCACCATGACTAAGGCAACTTGTAAAAGAAAGGGTTTAAATTGGGGCTCATGGTTCCAGAGGGTTAGAGTCCATGACCATCACAATGGGAGCACATCGGAAGGCAGGCAGGCGGGCATGACACTGGAGCAGTAGCTGAGAGCTTATATATTATCCACAAGTATGAGTCAAGGAGAGAGCTAATTGGGAATGCTATGGGCTTCTGAAGCTTCAGTACTACCCCCAGTGACACACCTCGTTTAAGAAGACTACACCTCCTAATGCTTCCCAAACAGTTCCACCAACAGGGGTCAAGCATTCAAACATATGACCTTTGATGGCCATTCTCATTCACATTATCACATATCCACTCCCTGCAGCCTATATACTTGTAGACATAGCATAATGCAAAATGCATTTTGTCAGACTTCAAAAGTCCCCATAGCCTTTCCCAGCTACATGAAATGAACTCTCTAATCCTCAATGCAGGGACTATGCTGCCATGTGCCTAGCTTCAGCAGCTTTCCTTTCCCTTGGTGAAAGATTCCACAACCCTTTTCCATCTGTATTCTTCATGGTACTAGAGCCAGCACCCCATGGCCAACACTGCCAAGTCTGACTGCCTGCCTTGGATGGAGCCTGGCTCCCTCCCTGAAATACATTTGTATGAGTTTGCTTTGTTGTTGCCTTTTAGGACCAGAAAACCTCTCAAAATTTTTCATTTCACAAGTTTCATAATTAGTTGGGAAGTATCTTGCCCTGAGGGCAATACTTCCTTTATTCCAGTTTACATCAGGTTTTTTTTTTTAATCTCTTTCAGCACAAGTCTTGGAAATGTATTTCCCAATGCTCTTTGTTTTCTCCCCAAACTGTATGTTTTGTATTTCTTTTTCCCAGTCCTGCTCATTTTCATTGTCGACCTGTATACAAATCATTATAGGCCTGTATAAGAAGTACATGATAGACTTAATATTAGGCTGTCTTGAAATCTCTTCTGCTAACAAAATGGTTCAAAACTTTTCACTCTAGCCTCAGGAAGATTCTTTGGACAGGGTAAAAAGCAGACACAGTCTTTGCCAAATATCACAAAAATGGTCTCTAGCTCAGTTGCTTATATCTCTTCCCTGTAAAACCTTTTGAGGTGGGTCTGCGTAGTCCATATTGCTCCCAGCACTGTTGCTCAAGCTCCTACTAGGATGGCCCATCAAGATCTGCTTACAGGTTTTCCTAATCCAAACTTCCAAAGTTTTCTACATTCCTCAAACAAACAAACAAAACGCCGGCATGACCAGGCCTGTCACAGAAATGCTCTATTCTCTGGCACCAGACTCTGTCATAGTTACCTTTTTATTGTAGTGATAAGAAACCACGACAAAGGCAATCTATAGAAGAACAAGATTTTATTTGGAGCATTTAATTTGGGGCTCACGGTTCCAGAAGATTTAGAGTTCTTGACAGTCATGGTGGGGATCCTGGCTGCAGGCAGGCAGGTATGGTGCTAAAGCAGTAACTGAGTTTCCATCTTGAGCCATAAGCCTGAGACAAAGAGAGAGCTAACTAGGAATGGTGTGGGCTTTTGAAAGCCTGCTTCCACTGACAGACCTCCTCCAACAAGACCACACCTCCTAATCCTTCCCAAATGGTTCTGCCAACCAAGGATGGAATATTCAAATAAGTAGGCCTATGGGGACCATTCTCACTCACCACCACGGCATCTCGCTCCATCACCCTACCCTGCATATGAGAACACCTTCAAGCACTCTCTCACCTCACGCCTTACCTTCTGCCTCAGCAGCTACTTACTTATTTGGAGCATGTCTTCTTGTAGCAAACTCTCCTGCTGGATATTGTCTGTCATTCCTCTAAAATGAGTTCATCCATAGGCTCCATGTGTCCAGTTTCAACTACGACTGTCGGTCTTGAACTTTAGTTGTCATTTTTTTTTTATTTCATAGGAGATGTTAAGCTCTTATGAGAGACATGAACTTTTCTAACATAAATGAACTTAGTCTGTCAGGGTCAGTTAGCCAGACTTGTTAAAAATGTTAATATTGGAACTGGAAAGATGTGTCAGTGGGAAATGTGTCCCCATTCTTGCCACTCAAGAATGGAGACCTGAGTTTGAATACTCTGGACCTATGAAAAACTAGGTGCAATAGCAATTTGTATCTGTAATCCCAGTACTCCAGAGACAAGACGGGAGGTTAAGACAGAAGAAAGTTTGAAAGATAGCCAGCTTGGCAAACATAGTGGTCAACGGCAAGGGACCATGTCTCAAGCAAGGTGGACAGTAAGGAGCTATACCCGAAGTTGCACTCTAACTTCCTCATGCTTAGCTAGCAACACATGTTATCTCTGTTCACACATATGATTGTGTGAACATGTGCACATACATACACACATGCATCACTTATTCATACATAGATTTTTTAAAATGTTAATACTGTTGGGCCACTTCATATACCACAAAAAAATTCAATGTGGGAATTTACTTAAAATTTCTACAACTCAATATGCCCCTGCATCAGCTTGATGTACAGCAACTAAATAAACCGTTGGTGATAATTACCACAGCATGGAGCTCTAATCTTGAGAGACGGTCATAAATGCCTATCAAAAAATGTGTATGTATTGTTCTCTTCCTAAGTAGGGCAGCAGGGATGTAGCAAGAGGGCTGACTGTGTTCCCCATTTGGTCTTTATCCCCATTTCTGGTCTCTTAGGTGTAAGAAATGTAAAACAAAGTCTTTGCAGTTATAGATAGGCCAGGAGAGCGGTCTCCAGGGAGGGCTCAGTTAACCTTCATTAGTTGCTAACTAGCATTTGCAGGTTGTTTCTAAATTAAGTTCTGTGGACTAGCGGCTCTCAGTCTTTCCATGTGCCGAATGACTGTTCTTGCTCCTGTGAGTAATCCCTAAGGAAGCTGCAGCCGTGATGATCCATGCGAGGGTGAGAACTAATCTCAAGACCGGAGGGATTTTCAGGGTAATGGATTTTATTTTAATGTCATTTTCAGCTGGGGATATAAAGTAATGCAGGGTATCAGCCAATTAAAAAGATCTTCCAAATTAGAATGAAACGAAATGTTTTCCAAAGGAAAAACAGGGGTTGTGGGTGTGAGAATCATGACCGTCGGCCATCAGTTGTGAAGACGGATAAACTGAGAACCTCCGTCCCCCTTCTCTCAGATTTCACAATCTAGAAAAGCAAATGTCAGGCTTCTTGGTCCAGATGCAGCTTCTCTAACTCACAACCTTTCTGGGAATCATTTCACTGCTGAGAGAGGTGAAGAATACGCACACAGACATGTTTTTCTAAATTTGTCGAAAGACACCTACCTCAGTGGTTCAATCTCCCTAGAGAAAAGCTCAAAAAGATGAATTCAGAGTGTTAAAATGTGCCTGTCCCTGATGGAGAACAAGCATATCTTGAATGTTAAGGGTAAAATCCCACCTGATTTGTTGCCAAAAAAAAAAAGCATCTATTTGGACCAGCAAGATAGCTCATTGGGTAAAAACACTTGCCTCGCAGCCCTGAAAACCTGAGTTCAGTCTCTGGAACCTGTGGTAGAAGAGAAATGATTTCTCTGTGTTGTCTTCTGATCTCCATGAATCTGCCACGGCACCTGCGAATCAACATTGCATGTGCGAGGAAGATGCGTGTGCACACACACAAGCATTCTTTAAAATGCACCTGTGAGAATATTTGCTATAACTGTTTGTAACAATGAGAAGTTAGGGGAAACCCCTCTAAACACGTAACACTAGAAGATTGGTTGAGTCACTTATTCCACAGACACAGACATAAGTTTTGCCCAGTTCCACAAAGTGACATAACCCAAAATGCACCTTTCTGAAAGGGGTCCTGAGGGGGGGCAGGTCTACAGAGGGGAGGGAAGAAGAGAGAGTAATGGGGTCAATGGGGTCAATGCCACAGGGAACCAGAAGAGGAAGTGACTTTCAGGGGAAAAGAGGGTTAGAATGTACAGGGAAGCAGGCAGTGGAGAGCAAATAAGAACAAAACAGGATATACGTGTGAAAATAAAAGGTCTCAATGAAACCTCTTACTTCGTGTGTTAATTAAAATAATAAGAAGAAGAGCTACATCTGCTGAATATTTCTGACACATGCTTACCTAAAACTAAGTCATGCTTCATTAAGATACAAATTTAAACAGATAAAATATATATAATGTGCCAGATAAACTGTTAAGTACATATATATATATATATATAACTTGATTCAAAACAGATCAATAAAGTAGATATTGATGACGACTTCATTTTACAAATGGTATATGCTGGAGGTCCCATGAATATTATGTGTCAGAGCCAAGAAGAGAGGGAAGGAGGAAGAGGGAGAAAAGAAGAGAATGAAGAGAGAGGAGGAAGAATAAGAGAAGGCAAAGCAAGGGAAGGAAATAAGGAAAAGAACAAGGGGAGAGAGGCAGAAAGGAGGGATGAAGGAGGAGGAACTGAGTGAGAGAGGAAAGGATCAATATTTGAAGGGACCTGGGGAAGGTCTGTTCTTAGACATTGAGAAGTCTATCCACAATAATAGCATTGTCATCTTCCCCGTGTGGACTGAGGCTGCGTGACCCCATGGCTGGGTCTGAGCTCTGTGAGCTCAGTGCAGTCACTGGTTGCAGCAGCTTCCAGGAGATGTGCAGGACTGTCTCATTTGCTGACTATTTAAGGAACAGAATGTGCAGTAGGAAGGTTTCAAAGCTCCAGAAGAAGCCCACACTGCAACAGTCCCACTTTTCCTTAAATAGTCAACAAATGGTGACTATATGCAGGTGATTTTTCCCTCCTGTCAGCATCTGAAATCTCCCTTCTTCCCTGTGATAGTCCAGGTCCAGAATCACCTCTGGGCAATTCTCCAAGGGATTTCTCTAGATTAGGTTAGTTAGGGTGGGACAGCCCACCTTAAATGTAGATGGCACGATTCACAGACCTCACTGACAGGAGAAAGTGAGCTACACGTTTATCCCTGTACCATTCCTGATTAGTTGATAAGTGACCAGTTGTCTCAAGCTCCTGCCACCATCACGAACCATAAAATCACACTGTGAGCCAAAATAAAACCTTCCTTTTTTACCAGGGAATTTGTTGATGTAAAAAGAAGAGTACATTCTCTTGCAGGGCATCCTGCCTTCTTTCTGTTAGGTCTGAACTTTCCTTAATTAAATTGGTTAAATTGGTTAAACATAGAGATAAAGAAATTTAAAAGTATTGTTTCTTCTAGATCTGTTGTTCTCAAGCCCTCATGGCAAAAATCACTCTTCGGTTCCCAGAAAAAGAGTTCTAAGTGTGTCCCTCTTGATAATCCAGCTACAACAATCCAAAGCTTTCCTACTGAATCACTCAGAGTTTAAATGGGAAATCAGCTCAAGGGCATTTTTTAAAATGGTATTTCTATGGCATAAAGATTATGTAATTTAGGAATAGGACAAACTTCAGAATTATAAAAAAGATCCAAGTCATAGAGAGTTTGGAGAAAATTAGCAGATATTTTCTTTCCTTATAAAGGTCCACGAGAAATGTTCCAAAAACACTCTGGGACTACTAAATGTAGTTATATTCTGGATATGTTGAGACAGAAAGAAAAATTTAAGAGATGGATACAATAGGATTTGTCTAATACACAGGATACACTGAAATAAAACTGAATGGATTCTACACAGGAAGAAGAATGTGAAGAAATAATGATGGAGAACCACACGAAACCACATGCAGCATTAGCTGTCAAGAAATAGGGGGCTTGAGCTTCAATGTTAAATGCTCACAGGTGGACTCTCAGCTTTGCTCACCTCAGACTGTACCAATGACATCACAGTTGCTCATCATTTGCAAAAGACGAGCATAGTAATTCATGGATCAATAACTCACATGAGCATAAAATTCCAATGACAGTAAATGAATAGCATTCATCACTGTGAGAGCAGCATAATAAATGCTTAGTAAATGGTTACTAAGCAACACACAGCATCATCCTCCTCACTGGGAGATGGGGGTTAGGGAGACTAGAAAAAAAGTTCCTTCATGGCCAAAGTCTAGAGATAGCCATTACATATCAGCACAATAATGATGAACGAGAACCCAAAATAGACAGTGGGACAAGTGCATAAAGAACTCCATGTGAACATAAAATGAAAACCAGGATCCGCTGGAGTCCCATGTGGATATGGACAGACACCTGTAAAGCATGCAACTGAGTTTAGGGAGACCACTGTTGTCCCTGTGATGAGACACACAATTCTGAAACCATAAGGAAGGAAATGGAGAGAAGAGGGAAACCCAGAGCATTCACATTGTAGGCCACTGATCATGGGAAAGAAATGGCCTCCCAGGCACATCCTCCCCACACAAGTCCAACAATCAGACCAGGAAGCTAACCTCTTCCCCAGCCTCCTCAGAGCACCCATGCATTGTGCCCTCAGCATTCTTGGGTAGCTCCCGGCACATAATTGGGGAGATGGATGGTCTATAGTGGCGATGATCATTTCAAGGAAAAAAGAGAAAGCCACAGGAAGGCTTGGCTTGTGATAGCCCTCCATGACACAACGTAGAGGAGAGGGGCCCTATATTGACTGCCTCAGTTAAACTTGCCATCCTGTGGCTGCTATTGCTGTTTTGGGCTATGGGAAGCTGTCTGCTGGTCTGAAATATGATGGGACTCAGCCCCCAGTATGACATGTGCTCACTGACTTCCTCTCTGGTTGTCTTCTCTAGGAGCCCCACACAATCCGTGATCAGCTAGGAGTCATTGCTTGTCAGTGGGCTGGAGACCTCCCCACTGGTGTGTGCTTTCTTAGGGGACGCATTCTATCCTTGCCGGAGTCACTTTCCACTCACCTCCTCCAGCAGCTCAATATAAATGTCTGCTCTTGTGCCATAGATAGTTGTACAGCTGGCTTTCTATAAATATGATTGGGAATTGTTTTTTTTTTTCAGACAGGGTCTTCTGTATTCCAAGCCACACTTACACTTTTGGTTTGGTTTTGGTCCTTTTGTTTGTTTGCTTGCTTGTTTTTCAAGACACTATCTCTCTGAGTAAACCTGGCTGTCCTGGAACTCACTCTGTACACCAGGCTGGCCTCAAACTCAGACCTGCCTCTACCTCCCAACTGCTGGGATTAACGGTGTGCACTACCACCTCCCAGCCAGACTTGAAATTTTTATGTAGCTGAGGATAGCTTTGAACTCCTGATCTTCTTGCCTCTACTTCATGAGCATTGTTACTGTGTGTGTGTGTGTGTGTGTGTGTGTGTGTGTGTGTGTGTGTATTTGTTGTTGAAATGCACACGCATGGCTTCATGAATGCTGGGCAGACATGCTATCAGCTGAGCCACATCCTCAACCTCAAGGACTTTTAAAAATGTTAAACCAACACCAATTGCTTAGAATTTTCTCATGTCTTGTCTTTTGGTTGGTTGAAATATCTCTTGGGAGTTCAGTGGTGAAATATCTTTTCTTCATCTATAAAAACATTTATCTTAAAGACATTCATGAGAACGCAATTTCACACGCTGTGAAAGACATGTAAATGAAAGTTTATATTAATCATGTTAATATTGCAAAGTGTAGCATTATTCTGATGACATGACTCCAGAAATTCCTCATTAATATTATTTCCTGCGATAGAACTATTGTGATAAAATGTACAATCCTTTGGATCAATCTTTTCTTCAATTCTCAGTGCTGTTTATTTAAATAACTCTTCATGTCTCAAATTGTAGTTCTTAACAGATGAAGAGTATTGATGGGGATCAGGCCTCTCTGAAGTTCTGGGATTCAGCTGTGACTATGAAAACCAAAAGTAGCCTAACACTTTGAAGTATTTGCAGAGCTCCTGAGTTTGAGTCCGCTGAGTTTAGTTCAACAAAGTAAGTGCATTCTGTCCAGCAGAAGCAAGCAAAGACCAGCTGTCACATAATGATCACCTGACGCCAGACTGTCCTGTGAAGGCCCTTTGGAGAGGATGCTGTGGGAATGTGGAGAGTGAGCACTTACCAGTGAGCAGCCAGGAGATGACTTTCAAGCTGTGACATGAGCGGGTCCATGCCACACATGTTTCTCTAACATCACTACTTCTCAAAGTCCACAGGAAGTCTCTAGCTCTTGTCAGCTAAGAATGAGTGTGAAATAAACCTAAGGCTCCAATAATCTCAGGGTAGCGTTTCAAACTACTAGGGTGAATTCAGGCTCCACATGACTTTAGACATCTTTTTATTTTTATTTTTGTTCTTTTTCCCATTTAAAATAGCTATTTTATTTAAAAAACAGACATTTAATTTTAAAGCTTTTATCAAGGCCAAGGTGAAAGGATACACAGATTCACCTGTTTATAATTTCATTCAAATCAATTATAATCAATTATTCATTCTCTTTTTTTCTTTTTTTAAATGTAATTTATTTATTTTTATATTAATCACAGGTTATATACTTTGTATCCCAGTTGTAGCCCCCACCCTCATTCCCTCCCACTCTCCCCATCCCTCCCCCATCTCCTCCCTGCCTGCCTCCAAGTCCACTGATGGGGGAGGACCTCCTCCCCTTCCATCCGACCCTAGCTTATCATGTCTTTTCAGGGCTGGCTGCAATGTCTTCTTCTGGGATCTGGCTAGGCTGTTCCTCCCGGGTAGGGGCTGTGGGGACGGTCAAAGAGCCATCCATTGAGTTCATGACAGAAATAGACCCTGTTCCCCTTACTAGGGTACCCAGTTGTATACTGAGCTCTCATGGGCCACATCTGAGCAGGAGTTCTAGGTTATATCCATATATGGTCCTTGGTAGGAGAAACAGTCTCGTAAAAGACCCCTTTGTTCTGATCTATTTGGTCTTTGTGGAGCTCTTGTTCTTGCCAAGTGTTACTAATTCCCCCAATTTTCATATTATTCCTTGCCCTCTGCCGAAGGCTTGGTTGTGAGTCTTAATATCTGCTTTGATACATTGCTATGTAGAGGCTTTCAGAGGCCCTCTTTGGTAGGCTCCTGTCCTGCTGCTTGTTTTCTCCTACATTCAATGTCCATCCCATTTGTCCATCTAAGCAAGCATTGATCATCCCAACCTGGGTCCTCCTCCTTGTTTATCTTCCCTAGGTATATAGATTTCAGCATGTCCATCCTATCCTATAGGTCTATATAAGTGAGTATATGCCACATGTTTCTTTCTGCTTTTGGGATACCTCATTCACGATGATCATTTCCAGGTCCCACCATTTGCCTGCGAATTTCATGATTTCCTCCTTTTT